>LPNX011044800.1:466565-506454 GCA_001517045.1 Pseudotsuga menziesii | reverse complement strand
CCTAAATCTGTGTTGATTTGATTTGATTATTGTTATAGATTCTGTCAGAATTCGGACAATTTGATTTTTTTTGTTCGAATTGTGAATTAATGGAGAGCCCAGCTTTCTTCTCGGGCTCGCATCAGTAGCCACAGTTGCCTCCCGGATTTCGATTTCACCCCATAGATGAGGAATTGGTCGTTCATTACTTGAAGAAGAAGGAATCTTCCACGCCTCTGCCTTTAACGATTATTGCAGAAATTGACCTTTACAAGTTCGATCTGTGGGAGTTACCTGGTGAATATCGCAAATCTCTCTGCTCAATCTTGTTTCTTGATTCATTTTTATGGATCCCTTATATCTTTAGGTGTCATCCCAACATGAGTATTTATAGTATAGATAGAGCAGGTCTATAAGGTGAATTGAATTGAATTGCAGCTAAGTTCTTGTACAAATTTTCTTCATAGATCCTTCAGAATCTTCATAAAGACATTCTATTCTGGACATTTGAAGTTGGTTTTGTCTGGCTTCAATATAAGTCCCAAATTTTGTTTCTGACATTAGAGTTTTTTGGGTATCCTAACTATGTGCAGGTAAGGCAACTTTTGGAGAGAAAGAATGGTATTTTTTCAGCCCAAGGGACAAGAAATACCCCAACGGAGCCAGACCTAATAGAGCTGCAACATCTGGGTACTGGAAGGCTACTGGGACGGACAAGCCTATATTAACATCGACATCAGGAGGTACACAGAAGGTGGGAGTGAAGAAGGCCCTGGTGTTCTATGGAGGCAGACCACCCAAAGGGATAAAAACCAACTGGATCATGCATGAATACCGTCTTGCTGATAGTGGTGCCATGCCTAGCAGTTTTCCTAACAAGAAGGGTTCTTTGAGAGTAAGTATATATTAGTTGAATTCTTGTAACTGGTTGCCCAGTCTATTGTTGAAACCTTCTAATTTGGTTGTTTCATGATAAATTTGTTCTTATACTGGTGATATTGATCAATATGAACGCTTTTGCTTTCACTGTTCTTTAGTTTTGATTCTTTATGAATAGGAATCCATTCATTTTAACTATAATTGGTATATTGATTTTGATGATACTGCTGTTCTCCAGCTTGATGATTGGGTGCTATGCCGAATTTATAATAAAAATGGTCATTCTCAAAGAGTACAAGGGGCAGAACGAGATGAATCACTGAGTGCAGATGAAGTTATGACTTCTTTGCCTAATATTGAACAACAAAACAAACTGCAACTGCCCAAACTTGGCCCTTTCAGTGGATTGTTGGAGACTGACGATCCATTCATAGAGGGTCTTTTGAACGATGAAGCCATGGATGGGAATGGAAACATTAGCAGACTTCCTCATCAAGTCCATTCCTCCGACCTTTCTCATAACAATTTCAGCAATAGCAATGACAACGATAGCGATTGCCAATTTGAATTTGTCCCGAAACAAGAAGCATTAGCAGTGGATAACGAAAACAAATTCAATTCTCTCAAGAGGACCCTTTCCTTAGCTGCATTTGGGGATGAAGAAATCAATTCTGCAAAGAGATTCAATGACATGTAGAACAACTACAGCTACAACGTCAACAATAATGTTTCAGCCTTGCTTTAATTCAATGCAACCCAATCAAACTTTCCAACAGCAGAACTTTCTAAGCGCATTGAGTGACAGCCAACAAAATTTTAGGCTGCCCTACATACAGAATATGCATTGGAGCTCTTAAGAGACTGTTCTTCACAGATATTTTGAATTCTTTTCAAAAGACTAAGCTGGGTATACGTCAAATTTTTCTGGAGACTAACTCAAATAGATTGTTCTTCCTACAACAACTGATCTGTATAATTGTTTCTAAGATATACATCATGGAGATTGTCATAATTTGTGCATGAATGAACAGTAGCAGATTGCTATAGTATATTCTTAATGTATAGCTTTAGGTATCTACAAGCATTGTATCCAACAAAAATACTAGCTATGGCTTCAGGCCTTTATACATCAGATAATTGTAGCATTTCACTATGGTATATTATAGTTTTTAGAGGAGTAGAAAAGTTGTTCATACAAAGCCTTCCTAAAGATCAGAAGGATTATACTTCCAATTTCTGCATAAGAGCAGAAAACTTGTATAATGATATTTCAGTTTTCATTTTCAATCAGAAAGTTTGCAGTTAAAATTCCCATTCCTGATCGGGGATGCACAGCTATAACAATCTTAGGAACAGAATATTTGAAAAAGATCAAGAGACTCATATTACAATTATGTTTCTGCATCAAAGCATATAACGCAGCAATATCAGACAAAGAGGATACATTCCATAAGTAAGAGTTGCTAATCATTGCTTTTCATAGTATGAAAAGATCTGTGTGACCTCTGTTCAATTATCTGTGCATATTAGAGAGATTGAGAGATTTGGGTCCTGGGATATCAAAGCTCTAGATTGAGGACTACATGGATTGGCTGGCTGATAGAATGATTGGTTCGATTTGTATATCAGAACTGCTAGCTTCTTTGTGGTGATACTGTGAGATCAGTTGGGATTGGTACTTGTTTCTTGCTTCACAAGGGAAATGAATTTCCCAATGACGGTGGTGACGAAGGAAACCAGCAAAATCAGACAAAATAGCATAGCTGATTGTATAAAGAAATCAACTGTGTAATACAAATAACATAGTGAATTCTTGTTTTTCTGTACAGTTATCATTTTATCAGTATTTTATAGAGCATAAACAGTTTGCAAATCTCCAAATATGAAATGTCAATTGTCCCCTGTTAGTCAATTCCAGTTGGTGCTCATTATGGATTACTGTCCACCGTGTTTCTTTGCAAAATCAACACACTATTAACTTTATTGTGTCTGGAACTGCTCCTACTGGACCTTGAGCTGCTGCCTTTATAGTCTTTGCTCTAGCTAAAAACTTATTAGGAAACATGTTTCATAAACAACAGAATCATTTGAGTAAACAACATAGAGGGAATTTTTGTATATATAAATATATATATATAATATAAAGGTAAAAATAGAAATAAATCTGGATCTAATATTTATGACTCTCAATGTACCATACCAAAAGTATCCACACTACTGATAGGAGCTGGAACAGGCAGGGATGCCATAAATTGACGAATAACAAGAATTGGATAATAAGCCGCCTATGGGTTCGAACCTGGCTTTCGATCCTTATAATCAGACTTTTCATCTTATTAAATAATAATTGTTCAAGTCTTTATTAATCAAACATGAAACCAAGTCTTAATTATAGTTCTAGAGAAACACCCTGTTCAGATTATTCAGGTGGAACCCATTCAGCTGCGGGCAAAACAAACCTACCTGAGCTAAACCCTGACCAAAAGTAAGTGAAAATGAAATGCCAATCTATTTCATAGAGGCGCAGTAGGCAAGGACATGGGCATTATTTACGGGTATAGTTTTAAAAGCCATAATAAATAAGGGGAGATAACTTATTTAGGGGTAAAGCAATAGAAGCTGAGTAAGAAACAATGGTTATATCTCGTTTCCAATAGAAAGAAACCAGGAATGATTTATTTATACTCGCAGCAAGCTAAAAGGTTAAATTGCTAATAAGTCAGTCCGAAATTGAATCTCAATCCATTAACCCCGGTATTTCAACAGCTTTGGTTTTCCAAATCCTTAAATGTAAGGAGGGGTGTGATGATCTTACTCTCGAGTACACAGCAAATTTCTCCATGGTCCAGATCTTGCAAGACGTGAAGCCAGACATCTCTGGCGCTCAGGAAGAACCCCATGGACTCCAGGCCGATATCATTCTCCTTGATGCCCTTGTTGATGCCCTTGTACGAGGAATCCTTCACATAGATTTCCAGGAGGCCTCTGAGTGTGAACTCGAATTCTGAAATGGTAGTCAGATCGAATCTCTGAATGGCGGATTTCAGCTGAACAAAAGGGAAAGAACCCCATCAAAAATACCATGATTTCCATTGTAGAAACCCTTGAATTGGACTCCTTCCTGAAGATTTGAGATGATTATTTCATTGCATTGCAGTCGCGTCCTGGTGATCACCAAAATGCCCTGCGAAGGGAAGAACAGGGAAAAATAGCCATAGATCAAAAAGCCTTGAATAGGGTCACCTTGGGCTTGAGCTTGAGTGAAATGTAAGATTGTTCTACATTGGCACCCACCACTTCAATTTGGCGCCAAAACCCAAATTGTCAAACTACATTAACATGATAAAACATGATAGAATGAAATTTGTATTTGTTAATTTGAATTCTATCATATTATATTTGTATTTATTTAACTTAATTTTTTTATATGTATTAATAGTATATAATAAAAAATTACTTGGTATATTTTTTTAAAATTTCATATGTATTATTAGTACATAATAAAAAATATCTAGTAACATTTTTTTTTAATTTATAATGTAAATAGTTTAATAATTAATATTATTTATAATTAAAATATTTAAAAACAAATGTATAAAGGTATATTTGTATAGTTATTTTCAAATATATAAGTAATAGCTTACGGCTAGGACATTGTCATAGTTAATTTACCATTAAGACATTGTCATAGTTAATTTGGTGTTAACAATGGAGTTGTAACATGTGAGGTTCTGCAATTTACTAAGTTCTAGGGGGTCTATGAATCCATTTGTAGTCTTAGAATTTAGAAAAATATACAACATTGTCAAAACTGTAATTTTTCATTGCCGAACTGATCCACAACTAAAAATGACCAAATAAATGACCAATTGTTATGTGGTCATTTTTTTCTAGATACCCCGTGACCAGATTTGGTCATTTATCTTAATCTTTTTTAGTTTAGTTTTATCATGTGACCAAAATTGGTCATTTATCTTGGTCTTTTTTAGTTAGCCCGCTTAAATTTATCAATTTTGGTCATTTATCCCTTTAAAAAAATTGTGGTGACCAAAATTTTTGGTCTCTTGGTCACTAATCTCTCATTTTGCACTAGTGATTCTTTATTTTCTGTAGCCTCTTCATATGTGGAAGGTTTGTTGTTAATGATGTCACATAACAAAGCTACATATCTATTGTAGGGATTTTCCCTTTTTCTCTCTTTATTTATTCCTTATGGAGCACCATACCTTTCAGCTTCTTATATGAGCTCATGTTCCCATTTTGGTTTCCTCTGGTGGTAGATCCTCTCAAGGAATGTCTCTACTAGTTCTCGTGGTTCTGCCATGTCATGATATTGATAGTCCTCTGGAATTTCTTCTTCAATTTCCATATTTCAGACTCTCATTTCTTCAGGTTCCTCGACCTCCTGAATAGGTGTCCTTCTAGATATGAAGTATGTCAACTCTTCATCAAAGGTTACATCTCTACTGATGTCGGCCTTCTTGAATCCTGGGAAGTATATTCAGTAGGCCTTTTATGTATCATTGTATCATATGAATATACCCTTCCTCCCAGAAGGATCAATATTGGTCATTTTCTCCTATAGGATATGTATGTACATTAGGAAGCCAAATATCCTCAAATGGTTGACTCCTGAGAAAGGCTCTTAAGGAGTTTTTTGTTAAGTACTCAATGAGGAGTATGGTTCTGTACATACATAGTTGTTCTTTCTACCTCCGCCCAAAGGTGCATAGGAATACCTTGGTCATGCAACATAGCTTGTGTTGCCTCCATGATGGTTTGGTTCTTTCATTTCACAGCCCCATTATGTTGAGGATTTTATAGAGTGCTCAACTCACTCTTAATCCTGTACTCTCTGCAAGGTTCCTTGAATTATTTCGAAGTGAATTCTATGCCATTATCTAACCATAGAGTCTTTATCTTACTATCAAATTGATTCTTGGACAAGTCTTTATATTCCTTGAACTTACTAAAAAAATCACTTTTCCCTTTCAATAAATATATTCAAGTATTACGTGAGAAATCATCTATAAAGGAAACATAGTACACATACTCTCTTAATGAGTTATAAGCCATGGGTCCACATATATCCGAGTGTACTATCTCTAGTATTCCTTTGTCCTTTCTCTCATTGGTGGGAAATGTCTTCTTTGCATTCTTTCCTTATGCACATCCTTTGTAAATGCCTTCATGCTTTGCTTGGATCTTTGGTAGTACTGATATTTCTTTGCTTGTTATCAGTAGTTCTATGTAGTGCACATGTGCAAGCCTTCAATTCCATCGTTCACTTGGTTCAATTATTCATGTACCAATGCTTGTTCAAGCTGTCCCTTTAGCTTGTACAATCCTTCATCTTCTTATCCAATCAGTGTTGCATTCTCTATTGTCTTTCCTCTAGGCCATATCGGAACTTGTGCATCAACAAAATAAACCCTAATTCCTTTTGCATCTAGTGCAGAAATGGAGAGAACATTCTTTTTCAATCCTAGAAAATATAGCACATCCTTCATCTTTAAATATTTCTCGGGGTCAAGATTATATGAATCTTCTTCACTCCTTTTATGGGGTATTGATAATCATCCCCAAGATTCACCTTGTGAGGTGACTCATGTTCATACATATTAACGAATTATTCCTTATATCCTTTCATCTACTTAGAAGCTTCACTATCCACAAGCCAATCATTGCTTTTGTGTGAGATAGTGCCAGTAAGTGTTAAGATTAGCACATACTCTTCATCTTAATCATCCTTCTCTCATCTAAATCTTTTCTTTGTTGGTTCATCATATTCAGAAATATGAGCATGGTGTATCTTCTTCATGATGGGAAAATCTCTTGTAAAGTGTCCCTTTTCATTAGAAGTATAACATCAAACATTTGAAGTATCTCTCTTGTTTTTTTTTTGTTTCTTGTCCTTCTTCTTGAATTTCTTCCTGGTGTGAACTGTGAGATCTTGATCTTTAGTTGCTCCCATTTTCTCTTCTCTTGTCACAAGTAGAGCTTCTTCTTGTGCATATTCTTCTCAGAGTCTATTGAAAGAGATCGGCCTCCTTCTTGCACAAATTCCTTGAATGAATGAGTCCCATGATCTAGGGAGACCATTCAATGTGGTTATCACAATTTCTCCTTCTTCGACTTTCTCTTCAACCGCTTTAAGTTGTTCTTTGATTTGAGAAATCCTTGTGAAGTAAGACTGTATAGTATTGGAGTTATGTATCTTCACATTCTTCAGTTGGTTCCTCAATGTCATCTTTTGGTTGATATTATTTCCTTCAAACATCTTCGTCAAAGCATCATACACTTCCTTTGAAGTCTTGAATGAAGACACATGGGGGATGAGGTGATCCATAATAGAATCTACAATAATTCTCTTAGCCTTATCCATGCTTCTCTTATGAGAAGCCTTAGCCTCATTGTTGATCCTATATTTGCTATCATTTTTTGTAGTTAAATTACTCATTTAAACACATGTTTTATTGTCTTTTGTATATTTTATGGCACACAGATCATTGTTCAGCCTCAAGTATGAGTGTATTTAAGGTTTATATGATATATTTTTATTTATCATTTTTTATGGTTTTATTAATTAAAAATAACATTATTAAAGTGAATTTGATGTATTAACTAATTTATATATTTGTTTACAGATTTTATAATCTTTTTGGGCTAAATCAATAAATAGAATGCATTCAACATGCCTTCCACACAGCATGTCCAAATCGACGTCTAGCTTGTCATCCAGTCCATTGTGTGAAACTCGCTGATGGTTTTCCAGATGTTGAAATGTGTTGTTGTAGACTGCAAACCTGAAGCGTGCTACCAGATAGACACTTCGTTCGCCTTAGATCGACACCCAGTGTATCCAGCTCACGACCCAACTTCTCATTCAGCTCTCCGTCCATATCGCCTATCAGACTACGCGCTATTGAGAATTAATTCCATGCATTTAAAACATGAAACAGATGCAAACAAACTATTATCCACATGTCTGGGTGATGAAGCTATGTTCTAGATATTTTCCAGCATGCATTCCCCTTTACTTTCCACCACACCAACCATCCACGCATTGGATTGACGCATTCAACCCACGCTTTAGAATATTTGACACTACGCTCTCCTCTATTCGCCATCATCCCACCTACTATGATAAGGAATGATCTCGTGCACCACATCTGAAGATCGTTCATGCTGAGGAGAATCCTATGTGTTTGTTTCCCAGTAAAAATATCAAAACCGCACTGAAGACGGGAGGTTACCTGCGTGTTGTTGTCTAAACTGTTATGTGCCTTTAAGATCGACTAAATTTAGAGAGCATTCAACCACTAAAGGGTCGAATTTCTCATCTCTGTAAATTATTATGTATAGCAGCCTCTATGAGAGAGATAAGAGAGCTAGGAGAGTTAGGTTAGTCAAGAAGAATCGGTTCATGCTTTGATTTGTTCTTAAGCACTGTATTTATGTTCCACCATCTGAATAAAGAGCTGTATGTGTTGATGTTGAAGATTGCGTTTGAGTAGAAGTTAGTCAGGCATCACCCCTGATTGTTGAGAGGGCCCCTCATCAACCAGAGGTTTCTTTTGTTGTTTATTTCCTTCATTTTTTTTGTTGTAGCTAGTTTAATTCACAGTCTGTTTTATTATTTCTGTAATGCAATTTTATTTCTGAATTAGATAGTTAACCGCATGCATAGTTTGTTTCCAGTTTTGTTTTTACTCATTTCATTTCCAGTCTATTGCTTAATTTATTTGCAAGTTAGATAAAATAGATTGTTGTTTATAAAGTGAAGTAGATTTAGTTTTGTCTATTTCATTTTTGTTTTAAATTATCAGTTTATGCAATTTACATTCCAATTTATTAATATATAGTGGTTTCTTTATGCTTATGTTTATGAATTTGTTTAAGTCTATTTTACTGTCAGATTTTCTTAATAAGTAGGTTTATTTATTGCCTCTATGCATTCAAATTACATATGCATGACTTCAGTTGAAGATTAGCTCATTTACGTTATTTTTTACCATTTAACTGTACAGACTGTCATTCGGACAACCTGTCTGGTCTGTTGTTCAACCACCCCTTTCAAACCCACAATTCAGTCTGTCATTTAACCCTTCCCTTAGTTCTCTTTTTAGTTCTATTTTGTTAATGTCTGAATTATGTTTTGACTCTAATATGTAGATAGTAGTTTTGTTTAACATTAAAGTTAAAGTCTAATTGTCTTAGGTTATTTATTCAAGTTTTATTATTTCTCCTTATTTCTATTTGCCTTGAATGTGTGTTAAGTTGTTTTCATCTCTTGAATATTATTCCTAATTTTGTTTTATTGTTGTATTATTTTTTGTTTATGCTTTTTAGATTGACTTATTCTTTTGTATGTGAGATTTAGTGTTACATGTGTTATCCTTAGTATGTTTTTAGGTTGTCTCTTTTATGTTGTGTTATTGTTGAAAGAGCTTGTAGGAAAGAAGCTAAAGATATATTAAGTTTTCTATTTGCTTCTTTTATCAAGTTTTATTTATTAAGTTTTCTACTTGATTCTCTTATTAAGTTTTCTAGTTGCTTATAAGTTAAGTCTTCCTTGTACCCTAGTTTCCCATTTGAATAGTTAATTGTTGATTGTATTTCAGTTTAAAGTTTATTATCAATTATTTAGTTTATTATTCTGTCCCAGTTTAATTACTTTAATAATTGCATTTTTAGGAGTTTGACTTGGTTTTTCATTTTGAAAGATCTTTCGATCTTTTGTTTGTTAAAATATTTCCATGACACCATAAGAACCCCTCTGCCTTCGCCTATATTTTGTGTCAACTCTAAGCTTACCAACCCTGGTTGATAATTAAAGAATAGGTGGATTAATTTAGACATTATAATACACCCAACACTTTTGCCGCCGTTGCCGGGTAGTTGTTCTATAAGGTAGCAGGGGAGCAGTAAGACGAGAGGTAAGAACCTGCACATTTGTTATAACAGGTGCCCCCAAATCCAACAACAATAGTAGCATAGGTTTTATTTAGTTTAGAAGTCTTTCATGAGTAGAATTAGAGATCCTCATGGTATATTTTTTAGGTTCGAAAAATTTATTGAAGTCCCTACTAAATACCATAGGGGACATAATTCCCCAACTACTAACTCACCAGAAAGGTATCGAAAGACACCTATAGGAAGTAGTTCTACCTTGAAACCTAAGGAGTCTCCTTTAGAATATCTTACTAGAGAAGCCATAGAAGGAGAGGGAACCTTGGCAGAAGGTCCTAAGGACCTTGTTCTTGAGGAAGTTCAAGAGGATCAACAATTAGAAACTTCCAGCCCTCCACTAGTTTCAAATCCAATTAACACAACTTTTTCACTAGTAGGAGATCCGAATTTCGTTGACTTTGTTGATCCTGCCCAAGTAAAATCTCTCTTTGGAACCTCAGTAGATCTAGTTATCTCACAAATTGAAACTTCTATATTAGAACCTACTATCCCTCTAGGATTCAATAAAAACACGGTTGATCAGAGGAATATCTTTCTCGAAAAAGAACGTTGGGACGCTCCATTATCACCTCGAAAGGAGCCTCCTAAATATATTTACGTTAAGAATCTAGATTATATGGAGAGACGAGGAGAAAATGAAGACCATGATGAAGTTATAAATGAAGAAGGAGAAGGGGAAAATTGAAGGAAGGCTACCTTTGGGTTCCTTATCTTAAATACAATGCAGGATGTAACTATTAAAAACATCCCTCCTTCCTCCTTACCTACTTTCTATGGAAAAAGTAATGAGGACCCAGACACATTTTTGTTCGAGTTCGATATCCTTTGTAGGAGTTACATTTATGTACAAGATTCTCATAAACTAAAACTCTTTCTTGCTACACTAAAGGATTCCACCTTGAGATTGTTCATGGGATTAGGAGAATTTACTATTAGGACTTGGGATGATATGAAAACTTCATTTTTGTGAAAGTATCAAGAATACTGAAAACCTAGGGACTCTCGACATGATATATTCAAGATACAATAACTTGAAGACGATATCCTAGAGGATTATCTGGAGAGGTTCATTTATACATTACACAAGTCTAAATATAATGGCGTCTGAGAAGATGTAGTACATTTGATTTTCCTTAAGGGGATTGTTTGTGCCAGAAATTGTTTCTAAGGCCAGAGAAACAAGCTAACACACACTCAAATATAAAACTCAATAAAATCAAGGTTTAGGGTTTCTGCAATGTGTTTTTGGTTGTGAACTTTGAAAACAGTCAGGGAATACATTCATAAGTAAGGCAACTACTAAATCATAAGTAATAGACAATGAAGATGCATGATATATAAAAAAAGATCCAACAGAAACAGTATTGAGGTTCAAACATAAATGATAGGCATTGCCAGAATAAAAACATAGACCAGTCAATGAATCTATCAATTTAAGCCACTAAACAGATGAAAAATGAAGCCAATACAAACAACTGAAGAATAAAGTCATATATATCTCATAGTTTCATCAACCACTGCATACAAGAGCTATGTACCTTACTCATAAACAAGTCTAAAAACCAACTGAGCTTGAAGACCTCCTGAAAGCTCCCAAAAATCGAACCTCCAAAATGTCTTTCTAACTCCTCTAAATAGTAATCTTCTACAAAATAAAGTAGGTCACTAACCCTAACTGTCTCCATCGACTTACTAAGGTAAAGTAAAAGTATATTTTTACAAAATTAAAAAATTGCTAAAAATAGCAAGTCATTAACAAGAAATGTTTATCAAACAGATACACTAATTAAAGCATAATTGATTCAAAGCTCCTTCGCTGCTTCAGCAAGTAGTGCTGTACCATCTAGGATTTGAGCCTTTTTCTTTTCTCTTTTATGTTTCTTTTCCATATCAGCTATCTTCCTCTGAAGGTCTTCATGCTCCTGCTGTAAACTTTCAACTGTCTTCTCTAGCTTTTTGCAGTGTCTGTCAGAAGTTCTTTTCCTGTTTAGCACCTCTTTAGAAACCTCTGATAACTCCAGGAAATGATGATGGACATCTTGCAACTCCTCTATAAGCCCTTTGTTGACTTTAAATAACCCATCATTAGTCTCTTATAAGTGTTTCATCTGTTGCTTGTATTTTTGAACACTTTCCTGCAGATTTTCTTCATTAAATTTAGGAATCTCAAGTATATTTACATCCTGCATTAGAAAGTCTGACAATTCAGTGGGAATACTAGGTTCTTTTAAAATTCCTGCTTGTCTGAGTATAGCTTCATCTTCTTCCTCCCACTCATAATTTTCAACAGGACATCTTTTTGCCTTTTCTTCTTGCTGCTCTTTTAGGAGTTTATCTTTTATCTCAAAAATTATTTCAGATAATTTAGAAGCAGGCTGACTTGTGTCTTTTGCAGACTGTGACAATATTTCTAACACAGCAGGTTGAGGAGAAGAAGGTCTAAGCACTGATTTTCTTTTATTTTTGATGTCTATTTTACCAACTTCTGTTTCTTCACTTGAAGTAGTATCAATTAAAACAGTCTTTTGTTTGGAATCCAGTTTAGGGTTAAGTATCTTCTTCATATTCCATCTCAATTTATTGGTTGGTCTAGTTTTAGGCCTCCAATATGAAGTTACAGCCTTCTTTTTCTTCTTATGAGGTTTAGCTGCTTTGATGTCTGAGGTGAGGAATTCTTCACAAGTTCCATGCCTGCCTTCTGGTTCATCAATGGGCTGTGACTGCTCTTCTTCTAGTAGATATCCCTCATCATCTGAGAGGATGGTGAGTGGAATTCTTGGTTTAGTTTGAACTTCATCTTTAGGTATAGCAGCTTTTTCTTCAACAACGGTTTTAGTTTCTTCAGAATCTGCTGCTGGTACTGTGGGCTATAGCAGCTGCTTTGGGTATCCAAAGAGTGAATACTTGCCTTTACTACTTGCTGAAAATATTTTAGATTTAATCTCTTCTTCCATCTGCTCAGCTATTTTCTTAGTTTTGACCTCAAGCTTAGGTTTATGACCTAGATTCTTCATCATCACAGTTCCTTTATCAGTTTGCCTCTTTGGCTGTTGTTCTTCCTTTTTGACATGAATACCAGACCAAAACAGAAAAAAGTCCCAAGTTCTTCCCTCATGCTGCAACACAGTACTGATGATTATCTTGATCAATCCATGATGAAAAATAGACTGGGATGTGTGATCTTCATGCTGTTTAACCCTACTGGACATTTTCTGCAGGCTCTTTAAAAAGAAGAAAGGAAGGTTCATTTTTGAGACTCCCACCATATGTTGAAGGAATCTAAAATGATATTTAAATACATATGAATACCTGCCCTCACAAGTCACATAGCTTTGCAATATTCTAATTGGCTCAACCCACTCTTTTCTGAAATTCTGGATAAGAATACCTTTATTCCAATCAGGATTCACATTGGGTAACAGGTATCTGTGAGGTTCAAAGTCAAAAGGTAATTTCTTGAACCAAGGCTCACCCTCATTACTGATCCCAGTAGCTTCTGCAATTATTCCTACAGTCAATTTAAATTTGAGAGCATAAAAAATAACCATATCATCTTTCAGACCCTGAGCAAACTTACAAGACACTTGTGCAATGTAGCCATCTATCTTCCTGAAGAAATTCAGCCAACCTGCCTGTTGGAACAATTTAGCACAATCAGGGAGCTTCTCAATCCAGGTTAAGTCAGTGGGCTTAGCCCTATTGATTTTACCACTTTTGCCACTCTTGCCCATCTTTTCCCTTCAGAAACTAGAAGCTGTCTGGTTTTAGGGTTCAGAATATGCTTTATAAAGTGGTTTTCTGCTCCTTCAAACTTCTTCACAATTCCTGCACATTTCTGAACAGACCTGTATATTTTAAAAGGTGAAGTAAAACTTCTCAATAAGAGGACAAATTAACATCACTGAGGGCTTCCATGTTGCTTTGTCCTAACAATGCAATTTAGGTCTGTATATAGGCTAACTGCAAAATATTTGAAACTTAATCACCAATCAGACTGTTTTTTAAACAAAAGACCATCTTCAACCTGTCAAGCAAACTGTGTATCAGTATCTACACCCTGTCAGCATGATTCATGAACATCTCTGCACAAAAAAGGTTTTTCATAAATTAACTCTGTTGTCACTTTAGAATTTATTGCAGACTGTTCATCCCACACCTATCTCTTTTAGCTCATCAAATCCCTGCAACTTCCTTCAGTTTCCAAAACAAAAAACTTCCACACATATCAATCTAGGTGCTGCTGCAAATTGGTATTCGGTTCCCTCTGTATTGTTAAAGAAATTAGGTATTCTGCACATTATTCAATCAGCCAAGGGATTCTCCTCGAACCCTGTGTATCAATGCCAACCTCATTCTTCAAAACCATTAACTTTGCATATGTGACAACAATTCACTGGCTTCTTAGTCTACTAAAGACCACCTGTGTGAGGGGTGAATAAAACCAAAACATTCTGCAATATGTGTACATGATGATTCCTGTAGCATTAGTCTCAAAAATGGAGCTAGGTCTGCCAACAATCTTGATCAGTTAACTCATTAAACCCAATGTTTATCAGTATCAGAGCTTTTGGTGTGAATTTGAGGGATTAAACATTAACAACTTTCACCTCAGATTATTTCGAACTTCAAAGACTAGAAGCTTCAATCCTAGGGCTATTTTTTAATGCTCTGTTTCAACAAAACTCCTCAAAATGACTCAAATAGCTATTTCTTTGGCTAAGATCTCATTTAAAAGCATACTCCATCCTCTCCATCAATTAATTTTATAGAAAGAACTCCACCGGAAGAAACCCTAAATTGATGGACACTTCTTGGTAACCGAGAGATACCTGCTTTATGCTCTGCAATAGTTGATTTAAGTTCGATTCCGAGCTATTAAATGCTTCTACTTGAGTGTACAGAGGTATTTATGTGATCACTTTGACTGCAGGTAACGGGATTGAAAAGCCCTAATTTTCGCTGGCCTTCATAACTCTGTCTCTGCTCTGCAGCAACATAATCCACCTTTCTAGCGGTTTGATTTACTTCACGAGCCCTCCTTTCGTTTGATAATGCATGTGAAAGGAAAATCATGCCACCTTAGACGGATATTTATTGCTAACTGTCAAACCAACCCGCATTATGAGAAATGATGGCCATGATTTGTTTTATGACTTAAAACCACCTGGAATCATGTTAAAACTAAAGCTAACACGTATCAAATAGATCACCATATGAGATTAGTCACCCACAAATTGAAATCATGACAAGAATTTGCTCAAAATTCAGAAAATAAAAGGGCTGTGATATTCTTGTAGCGCGCCCTTTGTAATTTTCCGCTCCAGCGCTACAAGAATATCCTTGGTGCTATTTTTTCACTCCTTTTCAGATTTTTGATATTTTGTATAAGGTTTTAAAAGTTGCTTGAGTGTAGGTATGCTCAAAATATTCCTTATGAATCCACCATTTGATAAATTAACTTTGAAAAACCCTTAATCAAAAACCAACCTATAGTTTAAAATTCAAAATTTCTAAAGCAATCTGAAAATTTTAAATAAACACTAGACAAAACTTTCCAAAAGGAGGGAAAAATCAAAATTAAAGTCAATGAAAGCTTTGAAAGAAAATATAAATCAAACCAAAATTGGAGAAGTCAAACCAAAATTGAAGAAAACATTTACTGACTTAACATCTGGCTCTAGCTGCGGGATGAAGTCCTCCCTGCGAGGCTTCAAGAACCTGTAGACCAGTGCCTTCTGTCTTCTATCTACCTGTCTATAAACTTCCATTGGGCTATGGATTCTTTATTAAATCTCACTCACACCGGTATGTACAATGATCAGTGAAAAAATGCCCTCATAAACTGTAAAAATGTTTGAGGAATCGTCCATTCACAGGGCTGGACAACTCCTCACCTTCCAGGAACTGCAAGATAAAGGTATTGTTTTCTAAAACTTTTGATATCAGAAAAGGAGCAAACCAAAGATTATCAAACTTACCATTTTTTCCCTTTTGCTCCTTCCTTGCATCCCATCTTAAAACCATCTCACCTTCTGTAAAAATATTTTCTTTAATATTTCTGTCAAACCCGTTTTTTTCCTTGGCTCTGTACAGCTGAGATTCTTTGTCCACCTTCTCTCTATTTTGCTGTAACTCTATCATTTCAAAGATTCTCCTTTGCATATCATTCGGTTCCTCTTGAGAGTTCTGGAGGAATTTCATTACTGGAATCCCCAACTGAACAGGGAACACTGCTTATGTTCCATAAACCAACTGAAAAGGAGAAGTACCAATAGCCTGCTTCACTGTGATTCTATCTACCCACAATGCATATTTCAGCATTGAATCCCAAGACCTTTTATTATGCTTTAGCAGTTTTTTGATGCTTTGAATGATATTCTTGTTAGATGATTCAGCCTGACCATTTCCCTGAGGATAATAGGGAGTTGAATGCTTCAGAATGATGCCATGTTTCTCACAGAAGGCTACCATTGCCTTGGATTTGAATGCCTTGGCATTGTCTGTTATTAATCTCTGTGGATAGCCAAACCTGCTCAAAATATTGTCTTCAATGAACTCCATAATCACTTTATCTGTAGCATTCCTTGTAGGAATGGCTTCCACCCATTTTGTGAAGAAATATGTGGCAGTCAAAATCCAATGATGCTGTTCTGAAGATGCTGGATTTATTTCTCCAATAAAATCCAGACCCCATTGCTGAAAAGGAGCATGGACTGCAATAGGCTTTAGAGGCAAGGATAATAATTTCTGTTTTCCTGCAAATTTCTGATAGGGTATGCAGGCTCTTACTTGCTGGTACACATCTAAAAACAAGGTGGGCCAATAGTATCCAGCTCTCAAAATTTTGTAAGCTATTGTTTTCCAATATTTATGCCCTCCACAGGCTCCTTCATGAGACTTTGAAATCACCTCTCCTATTTCAGATTGATCCAAACACCTGAGTAAGATACCTCCTAGATCTTTCCAGAACAATTGATCCTCAACTAAACAGTACTTTGTAGCTTTAAGTTTCAAAGATCTGGCAGCCTTCTTGTCTAAATAATTAGGACAATGTAGAAATAACAGAAAATGAACAATATCAGCATACCAAACTGAAGATGAATAAAAATCCATGATCCTTTCTTTCTCCTGAAGTGCTTGGTATTCTTCAGGAACTAATTCTTCAGCCATGACATGCAGTCCTAGAGCTTGACAATTTGAGTCAGCCAGCAGCCTGGCCAAACCTTGTACCTTGACAAGCTTAGTAGGTCTGATTTCCACATCGTACTCCATAATTTTTGCAATCCATTTTCCTCTCTTTCCTTCACTGTCGGGCTGTGTCAAGACATCTTTCACTGCAGCATTTGGAACAAATGAAACAACCTTTGAATGCAAGACATAAATTCTGAAAAATTTCAAAGCCTTTACCAGAGCATAAGCTTGTTTCTCCAGTATACTGTATTTTAGCTCAGAATCCCTAAGGGTTTTGCTGAAAAAGGCAATAGGCTGTTCCAAACCTTCCTTATTCTTTTGAAGTAAGACAGCTGCAATTGTATCTTCTGGAGCAAATGAAAAAGTAAGGAATTCTTTGGTAAAATTAGGACTTACCAAGACTGGTGCTTCGGTAAGAGCTACCTTGATCTTCTCAAATGCAGCCTTTGCCTCAACAGTCCACCTGACTTCTTGATCTTTCTTCAACATGGCTGTGATTTGCTTGATGGTTTCAGCAAAATTTGGAATAAACCACCGCAGAAAATTTATCTTGCCAATGAATGACTGAACATCTTTCTTACTCCTAGGCAAACTAATCTTTAGTATTGCTTTGACTCTCTCAGGATCTATTCTGATGCCATCAGCAGACACCAGGTGACCAAGTAGTCTACCTTCTTGCACGAAAAAATGTGACTTTTTGGGGTTTAGGGACAGACCAAATTTTCTGCATTTTTGAAAGGTTTGCCTCAAGTGTTTCAAGTGTTCATCATCAGATTTTGAGAATACGGAAATATCATCAAGATAGATAACCACAAACTTATCTTTTTCCCCAACAAAGGAAATGTCCATTGCTCTCTGAAAGGTTGCTCCAGCATTCATCAGGCCAAAAGGCATCTTGTCATACATGAAGGTCCCCCAGGGGGTTGTAAAGGCTGTCTTTTCTTTGTCATCAGGGTGCATGGAAATCTGATTATACCTTGAGAATCCATCCACCATAGCTATCCTCTGAGATCCAACCACTTGCTGCAAAACTTGTTCAATCTTGGGGAGAGGATAGTTGTCTTTTAATGATGACCTATTAAGATTCCTGAAATCAACACACAGTCTTATCTCCCCATTCTTTTTCCTAACAAGTACAAGATTTGCAACCCAGGAAGAATACCTGAGAGGCACTATTATCTTTGCATCCAGCAACTTCTTTATTTCCTTTTCAATCACAAGAAATAAAGCTGGATTGATCCTTCTCAGTTTCTGTCGGAAAGGCTTGACATTGGGCTTCAAAGGGACCTTGTGCTGAATAATTGCTGTGTCATAGGTTCTTAGCTCCTCATAAGACCAGGAAAACACATCTACATGTTCCTTTAAGAGCTTGATATACCTGCTTTTTTGTTTAGCTGTCAGAGATTTAGAAATTTTTACCATTTTCGGATTTTCTGCAGTACCAATATTGCAGTCTTCTACATTGTTTTCTGAAGATTGGACTACTGGTTTAGAAGGTGTATCATCTTTGGTAAAAATTCTTTCTAAAGGCACTACAACTTTAGGGATAAAGTTACTCTTCAACTCAATGATCTTATGACCTGCAATCTCACCTTCCGGAAACTCATTTTCAGCGAATACATTTTCAGCAGACTCATCTTCAGCAGACTTATTATCCTATCTTTCTTCCTCATCCTCATCCTGATCAATTTGGGCATTAGTAAACTCATATGTAAGATCAAGAAATTTTTTGATTTCAATGTCATCTTCAAATACCCTCCAGTGTTTCACATTGTCAGGTACACATGGTCTGTACCTCACCTCTATGGGATACCTTAGCTGAGTAGTTTTAGGAATTCTGCAGACTCATTTTCAGCAGACTCATCTTCAGCAGACTTATTATCCTATCTTTCTTCCTCATCCTCATCCTGATCAATTTGGGCATTAGTAAACTCATATGTAAGATCAAGAAATTTTTTGATTTCAATGTCATCTTCAAATACCCTCCAGTGTTTCACATTGTCAGGTACACATGGTCTGTACCTCAACTCTATGGGATACCTTAGCTGAGTAGTTTTAGGAATTCTGAAGTATGAGGCAGCCAAAGCTAAAGAGTCTGCAGTCTCATTATGATTTCTTGGAATATGAGTGATGTTAAATGTTATAAAATAATTGTCAAGCATATCCCATACCTCATTCCTATAGACCTTCAACAAATCCTGCTTTACTTGATAGTTGTTCTTCACCTGTCGAACAACCAACTCGGAGTCGCCATATGCAGTAATTTGCTGAATGCCTAAGTCTTTAGCAGCTTTCAGTCCTAGTATCAGAGCTTCATACTTAGTAGTATTGTTAGTGGTAACAAACTCCAGCTTATACATGAGTTTCACCGTCTCACCTCCAGGAGAAATGAGTAAGACTCCAGCTCCAGCACCCTCTTTACATGAGGACCCATCAAAATACAATTCCCACAGCTGATCTTCTTCTTCTCTGCAATGTCTCACTGGTTTTTCTTTTTCAACTTGTAAGAGGCCAACAGAATTATCTTCATCATTGAAATTCAGCATGCAAGTCCCTATATCTTTGTCAACAGCATATAGGGGGTGATTAGTGGGTTTTTTGTCATCTGTGACTATGTAAGCAAACTGTAGCTCTTTGTATAGTCTTCTAGTTTCTCCACCAAACACCGGAATGGTAGCATAAGAGAGGTCCATTTGTAAGGTTCCTCCAACCTTCTTAGCCCATGACCTGGACAGAAGTAGACCAAACTTCGGGGTAATATCAGCCACCACAACATCCATTATTACACTTTTCATAGGCAACTGAGCAAGACTAACTACCATATCTTTTATTACTCCAAGACACTTAACTGCTCGGGAGTCAAAGGAATATAGGTCATGATAGGGCTTGGTAATACTCAGACCTAAGGCTTCCATAACAGCTTTGGGCATCAAATTGTGAGAGGCTCCTGAGTCTAATAGACAATTGTGAATCATTTGGTCAAGGACAGTCAAGGTGACATAAAAAGGAGGTGAAGCACTAGCTTCATTTTCAGTTTTTTCAGCTAGGGCTGATCCGATAAATATTTTTGGACTTTCTTCTTGCAAATTAACAGTGTCTGAAACAGGCTGATTATTGGATGAATTCATCACTTTTAGGACTGTCTATTTATATGAGGGATTCTTGATTAATTTAGTCAAAGGAACAGGAATTTTCAGCTTCCCTAATTCATTCTCCAAACTAAAACTTTGAGCATATTTGTTTACCTCTTCAATTTCAACATTCTTTTTAGATTTTTCTGCAGATTGCTTCTTTTGTATAACAGGATCAGGTACTTGTTTAGCAGGAACAAGAGCAGCAGGAACAGGTACAGTAGGAACAGGTGCAGCCGGAACTGGTGCCTTCTTTTTTGGAATTTGGACCACTTGCTTCGGACCTGATCTGAGATTGACAGTCTTCTTATGTTCATTCTGTTGAGCAGCAGCATTTACAGCAGTTTTATCAAACTCCAAATCATCTTCAACTTCATACATGTCAGCATCATAATATTCAGCGTTCAGGAAATCTTCTTCAGTAACAAAACCTGTAGACAAACCATCTCCAAAGTGATTCATATCCTGATTAGTCTCAGTCTCCTCAAAGAGAAGCTGTCCATCAACTTCTTCTTCATCAGCTACATTATTTTGGAAAGGTGGAGGTACTCTCTGCTCCTCATTCTCTCTCCTTTCTCGCTGGATGTCATTATTTCTGCACTCTCTTGGTATAAATCTAGGAGCAAACTGCCTCCTGAATTGATTCTGGTTATTTGGATTCCTTTCAGCTTCTGGAGCAGGTTTAGCAGAATTCTTTTCAAGCTCTCGTTTATTCAGTTTAGCAGTGAGAATCTTTACCAGCTTTTCCATCTCATCTATCTTGGCTTCAGCAGACTGAGGAGCAACACTTGTTGAAACAGCCTCCTTTTTCCCTTTTCTCTCATAAAGCTGTTAGGGAGTTTCATTCTTAAGTCTGTTTGAAGCCAACAAATTAGACTCTACAATGCTGCATCTTGCATGTTCAGCAGGGTGATAGGCCTTCTTTCTCTCAGCAATAGAGAAAATTTATGGTCAAAGGCATTGGCATAGGTGAGTTTAGCTGATGTTTCAGTACGCTTAATTTCTGCTGGAATCCTACTATACATTTTGTTGAATCTTTTGGAAAAATCTGCAACAGTTTCCTCTTTCTTTCTTCTGAGAGCTCCAAACTCAGTTATATAATAGGTATGGTCCTTTGTGTCTCCCCATTGCCTCAAGAAAATATCACGAAGCTCTTCAATTATAGTGATTGAGTTGGCAGGCAACTCTCTGAACCACTTCCTTACATCCCCATCAAGGCTTTGAACAAATACCCTCATCCATACATCTTTGATTTCAATGTTCTGATTGTCTGCATAACTCAGGAAAGCCTCCCAATGTTCCTCAGCAGTGGTTTCCCCCTGCCCATTGAACCTAGGCATATACTTCTGATAATCTCCTCTAGGCAAAGCATGTAAAGGTTGGGGTAAAACTAATGGTGCATACCTTGCTGCAACCATCCTGTCCATCATATCCATGGGTGGGTTTTGAGCTGCCATTTTGGACTGTGGTTTTGAAGATGAGGAAGTTTGACTAGAACTTGCTAGGAAAGGGCTCTTTCCTACTTTCAGCTGGAAAAGGGGTATTTTACCAGGAGAAGTAGTATTGGCTTTCAAAAAGGTTTCAGGATTGGTAAAAACTTGAAAAGTACTCTCAGGAATGGTAGGTTTTATCCAAGGTGAAATTTCAGCTGAATGTAATGAAACACCCAACTGTTCAGGATCAGACAAGGCTGGTAAAGATTGGGACCTTCTGAGTTTTCTTGCTGTTTTTAAGATCTGTTCAGGGTCTAAAACCCCTGAATGTAACGGTGAAATAGGTCTACTTCGGGTTCCCACTCCTCTAGAAGCCAGTGTGTCAAAATTTGGTGAAAATAGCCTTCAAAGATACTGGTTCAAGTCCACCTCTCAAACCAGAAAAACTAATAAGTATCCCAGGGAAGATATGCTTCAGCTTCGTCCCCGGCAGCGGCGACAAAGATGTTTGTGCCAGAAATTGTTTCTAAGGCCAGAGAAACAAGCTAACACACACTCAAATGTAAAACTCAATAAAATCAAGGTTTAGGGTTTCTGCAATGTGTTTTTGGTTGTGAACTTTGAAAACAGTCAGGGAATACATTCATAAGTAAGGAAACTACTAAATCATAAGCAATAGACAATGAAGATGCATGATATATCAAAAAAGATCCAACAGAAACAGTATTGAGGTTCAAACATAAATGATAGGCATTACCAGAATAAAAACATGGACCAGTCAATGAATCTATCAATTTAAGCCACTAAACAGATGAAAAATGAAGCCAATACAAACAACTGAAGAATAAAGTCATATATATCTCATAGTTTCATCAACCACTGCATACAAGAGCTATGTACCTTACTCATAAACAAGTCTGAAAACCAACTGAGCTTGAAGACCTCCTGAAAGCTCCCAAAAATTGAACCTCCAAAATGTCTTTCTAACTCCTCTAAATAGTAATATTCTACAAAATCAGTTAGGTCACTAACCCTAACTGTCTCCATCGACTTACTAAGGTAAAGTAAAAAGTATATTTTTACAAAATTACAAAATTGCTAAAAATAGCAAATCATTAACAAGAAATGTTTATCAAGAAGATACACTAATTAAAGCATAACTGATTCAAAGCTCCTTCGCTGCTTCAGCAAGTAGTGCTATACCATCTAGGCTTTGAGCCTTTTTCTTTGCTCTTTTATGTTTCTTTTCCATATCAGCTATCTTCCTCTGAAGGTCTTCATTCTCCTGCTGTAAACTTTCAACTGTCTTCTCTAGCTTTTTGCAGTGTCTGTCAGAAGTTCTTTTCCTGTTTAGCACCTCTTTAGAAACCTCTGATAGCTCCAGGAAATGATGATGGACATCTTGCAACTCCTCTATAAGACCTTTGTTGACTTTAAATAACCCATCATTAGTCTCTTGTAAGTGTTTCATCTGCAGCTTGTATTTTTGAACACTTTCCTGCAGATTTTCTTCATCAAAATTAGGAATCTCAAGTATATTTACATCCTGCATTAGAAAGTCTGAAAAGTCAGTGGGAATACTAGGTTCTTTTAAAATTCCTGCTTGTCTGAGTATAACTTCATCTTCTTCCTCCCACTCATAATTTTCAACAGGACATCTTTTTGCCTTTTCTTTTTGCTGCTATTTTAGGAGTTTATCTTTTATCTCAAAAATTATTTCAGATAATTTAGAAGCAGGCTGACTTGTGTCTTTTGCAGACTGTGACAATATTTCTAACACAGCAGGTTGAGGAGAAGAAGGTCTAACCACTGATTTTCCTTTGTTTTTTATGTCTATTTTACCAACTTCTGTTTCTTCACTTGAAGTAGTATCAATTAAAACAGTCTTTTGTTTGGAATCCAGTTTAGGGTTAAGTATCTTCTTCATATTCCATCTCAATTTATTGGTTGGCCTAGGTTTAGGCCTCCAATATGAAGTTACAGCCTTCTTTTTCTTCTTATGAGGTTTAGCTGCTTTGATGTCTGAGGTGAGGAATTCTTCACAAGTTCCATGCCTGCCTTATGGTTCATCAATGGGCTGTGACTGCTCTTCTTCTAGTAGATATCCCTCATCATCTGAGAGGATGGTGAGTGGACTTCTTGGTTTAGTTTGAACTTCATCTTCAGGTATAGCATCTTTTTCTTCAACAACTGTTTTAGTTTCTTCAGAATCTGCTGCTAGTACTGTGGGCTATAGCAGCTGCTTTGGGTCTCCAAAGAGTGAATACTTTCCTTTACTACTTGCTGAAAATATTTTAGATTTAATCTCTTCTTCCATCTGCTCGACTATTTTCTTAGTTTTGACCTCAAGCTTAGGTTTATGACCTAGCTTCTTCATCATCACAGTTCCTTTATCAGTTTGCCTCTTTGGCTGTTGTTCTTCCTTTTGACATGAATACCAGACCAAAACAGAAAAAAGTCCCAAGTTCTTCCCTCATGCTGCAACACAGTACTGATGATTAGCTTGATCAATCCATGATGAAAAATAGACTGGGATGTGTGATCTTCATGCTGTTTAACCCTACTGGACATTTTCTGTAGGCTCTTTAAAAAGAAGAAAGGCAGGTTCATTTTTGAGACTCCCACCATATGTTGAAGGAATCTAAAATGATATTTAAATACATATGAATACCTGCCCTCACAAGTCACATAGCTTTGCAATATTCTAATTGGCTCAACCCACTCTTTTCTGAAATTCTGGATAAGAATACCTTTATTCCAATCATGATTCACATTAGGTAACAGGTATCTGTAAGGTTCAAAGTCAAAAGGTAATTTCTTGAACCAAGGCTCACCCTCATTACTGATCCCAGTAGCTTCTGCAATTAGTCCTACAGTCAATTTAAATTTGAGAGCATAAAAAATAACCATATCATCTTTCAGACCCTGAGCAAACTTACAAGACACTTGTGCATTGTAGCCATCTATCTTCCTGAAGAAATTCAACCAACCTGCCTGTTGGAACAATTCAGCACAATCAGGGAGCTTCTCAATCCAGGTTAAGTCAGTGGGCTCAGCCCTATTGATTTTACCACTTTTGCCACTCTTGCCCATCTTTTCCCTTCAGAAACTAGAAGCTGTCTAGTTTTAGGGTTCAGAAGATGCTTTATAAAGTGGTTTTCTTCTCCTTCAAACTTCTTCACAATTCCTGCACATTTTTTAACAGACCTGTATATTTTAAAAGGTGAAGTAAAACTTCTCAATAAGAGGACAAATTAACATCACCGAGGGCTTCCATGTTGCTTTGTCCTAACAATGCAAATTAGGTCTGTATATAGGCTAACTGCAAAAGATTTGAAACTTAATCACCAATCAGACTGTTTTTTAAACAAAAGACCATCTTCAACCTGTCAAGCAAACTGTGTATTAGTATCTACACCCTGTCAGCATGATTCATGAACACCTCTACACAAAAAATGTTTTTCATAAATGAACTCTGTTGTCACTTTAGAATTTATTGCAGACTGTTCATCCCACACCTATCTCTTTTAGCTCATCAAATCCCTGTAACTTCCATCAGTTTCCAAAACAAAAAACTTCCACACATATCAATCTAGGTACTGCTGCAAATTGGTATTCGGTTCCCTCTGTATTGTTAAAGAAATTAGGTATTCTGCGCATTATTCAATCAGCCAAGGGATTCTCCTCGAACCCTGTGTATCAATGCCAACCTCATTCTTCAAAACCATTAACTTTGCATATGTGACAACAATTCACTGGCTTCTTAGTCTACTGAAGACCACCTATGTGAGGGGTGAATAAAACCAAAACATTCTGCAATATGTGTACATGATGATTCCTGTAGCATTAGTCTCAAAAATGGAGCTAGGTCTGCCAACAATCTTGATCAGTTAACTCATTAAACCCAATGTTTATCAGTATCAGAGCTTTTGGTGTGAATTTGAGGGCTTAAACATTAACAGCTTTCACCTCAGATTATTTCAAACTTCAAAGACTGGAAGCTTCAATCCTAGGGCTATTTTTTAATGCTCTGTTTCAACAAAACTCCTCAAAATGACTCAAACGGCTATTTCTTTGGCTAAGATCTCATTTAAAAGCATACTCCATCCTCTCCATCAATCAATTTTATAGAAAGAACTCCACCGGAAGAAACCCTAAATTGATGGACACTTCTTGGTAACCGAGAGATACCTGCTTTATGCTCTACAATAGTTGATTTAAGTTCGATTCCGAGCTGTTAAATGCTTCTACTTGAGTGTACAGATGTCTTTATGTGATCACTTTGACTGCAGGTAACGGGATTGAAAAGCCCTAATTTTCGCTGGCCTTCATAACTCTGTCTCTGCTCTGCAGCAACATAATCCACCTTTCTAGCGGTTTGATTTACTTCACGATCCCTCCTTTCCTCTGATAATGCGTGTGAAAGGCAAATCATGCCACCTTAGATGGATATTTACTGCTAACTGTCAAACCAACTCGCATTATGAGCAATGATGGCCATGATTTGTTTTACGACTTAAAACCACCTGGAATCATGTTAAAACTGAAGCTAACACGTATCAAACAGATCACCATATGAGATTAGTCACCCACAAATTGAAATCATGACGAGAATTTGCTAAAAAATCGGAAAATAAAAGGGCCGCGATATTCTTGTAGCACGCCCTTTGTAATTTTCCGCTCCAGCGCTACAAGAATATCCTTGGTGCTATTTTTTCGCTCCTTTTCAGCTTTTTGATATTTTGTATAAGGTTTTAAAAGTTGCTTGAGTGTAGGTATGCTCAAAATATGCCTTATGAATCCACCATTTGATAAAATAACTTTGAAAAACCCTTCATCAAAAACCAACCGATAGTTTAAAATTCAAAATTTCTAAAGCAATCTGAAAATTTTAAATAAACACTAGACAAAACTTTCCAAAAGGAGGGCAAAATCAAAATTAAAGTCAATGAAAGCTTTGAAATAAAATATAAATCAAACCAAAATTGGAGAAGTCAAACCAAAATTGAAGAAAACATTTACTGACTTAACAAGGATCTCCGAGGACTTGTTAGAAAGTCTTAATCTCATGGCAGCTGGCGATATTTCTCATAAAAATTTTGCATAGATCAGAGAGATGTGTAAAAATTATTCTAGGAGTAGGGGGGAAGTTGTGAAAAAATTTCGAGATCCTTTTAGTAGAAATGTAAGAGGAAATGTTCCTAGTTCAGGTGGAGTTACAAGAGTAGAGTTAGGAAACCTGTTGGAGAGTTTTAAGACAGATATATTAGGAGCAATGGGCTCTCAACTAGAAGCTTTAAAAGCCAAGAAGAGGCAGGATGAAGAATGAGTAGCAATGAGTATCTTTTGTCCAATATGTAGAACTAAACATCCCCAAAGGGAATGTCCGTTAAACAACATCTCTGTATGTCACATCTGTACAGAAAATAATCCAACAGATAATTGCCCATCCTTTCCTAGATTGCAAGCCATCTATAAGAGTGGGGATGTAGTTGAAACATCTAGGAGGCCTCCTTGGCAACCTAGAGACCAATAAACATATCCAAAATTTCCACCACAACCTCCACTCTAGTAGTGTCTGTATCAACCACCTCAACAATCGAACAATTCAAACTGGCAGAATTGGCCACCTCAGTATCCTCCTCCTCAACTCCCATAACAGCAATATTGGTCACAAGGATGGAGAGGACAACCATATCCTCAACCACAACCTATCCCTGCACCTAATCATCCTTATCCTCATAATCAAACAAACTTCCAGCAAATGTCGCCTGGATTTGTGCCTCTAGTTCCTTTTATAACACAACAACCTCATCACTTTCAGAATGCAAATCCTCCTCGACCGAAATTATTACCTGCACAGCCGATACCTAACCCTAATAATAAAACAACTCAAGCTCTTAATAGCATTTAGTTGCAAACTCTTCCATCATACCTTATTTCGACTGTACCTGTACATGAAATTCAATTACGATTGGGAAGAGTTGTGAATAATAAACCCAAGTCATCAATCATCATTCAAGAACCAAATGAGGAGGAATAAGATTCAATTGAACCCATTAATGATGCTATTTTGGAGGATGTGAACATTCCAAAGGTTCTAGTACACACCCATCTTCCACAAGAAACTATTCAAGAGCAAAGAATTCCTCCATTTCCAAAAAGACTAGTAATAGAAAAACCTGTAGTTCATCTGGAGTACAACATTTTGAATAAATTAAAGAACATCTATATTAAAATCCCTCTATTACAAGATATCAAATATATACCAATATATAGTAAGGTAATAAAAGAGCTATGTATTAAAATCCTAGGAAAGAAGCAGAAAGACCGTCTTACAATTCATGTTATAGGAGAAATGTCTGAATTTATGACAGGTCAGTTGTGGATTGCAAAATATACAAATATAGGAGCCCTAGTAATGACTGTAATTATAAACACCACCACCATAGAGAATACATTAATCGATTTAGTATCCACCATTAACATGATGACCATTGCAGTTTTAGAAGCTTTACAATTGGGACAGTTTTTTCGACCTACTCCTTCCATCCTAGAACTAGCAGACCGCACTAGGGTAAAACCCGTTGGAGTCCTCGATGACATTTTTGTATCACTAGATTCATGGGAATACCCTGTCAACTTTATGGTCATAGAATCCAAGGATCCTTCTAAAGGACATCCTATTATTCTGGGAAGACCATGGTTAGCTACTGCAAATGCCTTTATAGGATGTAGGGATGGAGAGATGACTATTTCCAATGGGTTGTCCACACAAATACTTATTTTATACCCCCCAGCACAACCGATAACTGAAAAATTCATGGTGGTCAAATTGCTCTTTTGGGTATGAAGACTTTGATGATATCTCCCTTCCTAGTGATTTCTATTGGGAACTTCAAGAGAAAACCATTGAGAATGTATTAAATCAGTTTGTTTCTTCGACAACTTGTACAGATTTCCCTCAGTCCTTTGATCAACTTGATCATATTTTTGGAGATGAGTTTCAAGAGAATATGGCTCTCTCAATGTTTACAGAAACACTGTGTCTTCAAAATTGAAGAGCATATAGGGCCATATATCATACCTTGGGAGGTTGGCCCTGAAAAATTTCTACATATAAACATGGGATTAAGTGAAAAACAACAAGCACAACTGCTTAAAGTTCTTAAGAAACAAGTTGGAGCATTTGCATGGGAATACACCGATATGAAGGGTATACACCCCGATACCTGTATTCACCATATTTATATGGATCCAAGCATGTCACCTATAAGGAAGCCACAGAGGAGGATGAATCTTTCCCTAAAGGATATAGTAAAACAAGAATTACAGAAACTCCTCATTGTTGGTTTCATCTATCCTATTTCTGACAGTAAATGGGTATCTCCTTTAGTAGTAGTCCCAAAGAAAGTCACAGGGAAATGGCGTTTTTGTGTTGATTTTAGGGAGCTAAACAAAGCTACACTTAAATACTATTTTCCATTACCCTTTATCGATCAAGTATTAGATACTCTATCAGGTACTAAACAGTATTTTTCCTTTCTTGATGGGTATAGTGGTTACATTATACATGACTGTGTGGAGGTATACATGGATGACTTTACGGCCTATGGTAATAATTTTCAAGAAGCCCTTGACAACCTCGAGAAGGTATTGATCCGATGTCAAGAAACGAATCTATCTCTCAGTCACAATAAATGTAGAAGGTTACTGAAAGAAGGTATAGTTTTAGGACACCATGTTTCTTCCCAAGGAATTAAGGTAGATCCTGTGAAGATCGAAGTAATTGTTGGCCTTCCCTCTCCCAAAACTCAGAAAGAGGTAAGAAGTTTCCTTGTTCATGAAGGCTATTACCACCTCTTTATTGAAAATTTCACTAAAATAGCTGCACCAATGTTTAAGTTACTTACAAAGGACTCAAAACTCTAGTGGAAGAATCTTGTCAAAATGATTTTGAAATCCTAAAAGCTAAACTATCGGTAGCACCAATACTTAGGGGTGTCGATTAGTCCATTCCTTTTCACATATCTACTGATGCCTTTGATATGGCCATAGGAGGAGTCCTTGGCCAAAAAGAAGGACAAGCACCTTATTCCATCTATTTTATTAGTAAAAATTTGACCCCAGCTGAATTAAATTATACTGTTACTTAAAAAAAAAATTGGCAATAGTTTATTCTATTAATAAATTTCATCATTATATCGCAGGTTATGAAGTTTTTGTGCATACCGATCACTCCTCCATTAGATTTCTAATGAATAAACCAATTACCAATGGTAGAGTGACCTAGTGGCTTCTTTTATTACAAGAATTCAAAATTACTGTCATTGACCGACCTGGTAAAGAAAATATCCTAGCAGATTTCCTTTCCCATATTCAACATGAAGACGGTACTAAACCAGTTGATGAAACTTTTCCTGATGAACATATATTTGTTGTATCAATTCAAACCCATTGGTTCGTAGATATTGCCAATTATTTAGCAACTGGGAAAATACCAAACCATTTGTCTCCACATGAAAAGCATTGTATCATAGTTCAAAGTTCCAATTATTCTTGGGTCGATAACGATCTTTTCGGCACTGGTCCAAATCTTGTTATTTGACGATGTGTGCAGGAGGATGAAATGATAGACATCCTCCATGCATGCCATGATGGACCATGTGGAGGACATTTTTCAAATAAGAGGATGGCATATAAAGTCTTACATTCTCGTTATTATTGACCAAGCATTTCTAAGGATGTTGCCAAATATGTTAAAGGATGCGATAGTTTCCAAAGAATGGGTAGACCTACGTCATCTAATCAAATGCATTTACAACCCCAAGTTATGATTGAACCTTTTTAAAAATGAGCTCTTGATTTTGTAGGACCAATTTCTCCTATGTCTCATAAAAGGAAATATATCTCAGTTTGCATGGACTATGTCACCAAGTGGGTAGAAGCTAAAGCTTTATTTAGAGCCATAGAGAAATCGGTGGTAGAATTCATATATGAAGAAATATTCACCCGGTTTGGTGTACCTAGAGAATTGTCACAGATCAAGGTACTCAATTTACTTCTAAATTAATGAAAGAATTTACTACGAAATATGGTATTCGACATTGCAAATCTTCACCTTGTCACTCTCAGGCTAATGGTCAGGTAGAATCAACTAATAAAGTATTAGAATCCATTTTAAGTAAGACCATTCACTTACATCATAAGGATTGGGCAGATAGAATCCTCTAGGATTTATGGGCCTACATGATAACATGGAGAAACACTACCGAACATACCCCCTATGAGTTGGTGTATGGTAAACAAGTCCTTTTACCTATTGAATTTCAAGTTAAAACTTTTCGTATGGCAGTACAATTAGGCATTAATTTGGATGAAGCACATAAACAACGAATATTACATATTAATGAGTTAGACGAAATTAGACAAGATGCACTTCAAAGAATGATGTTAATACAGAATCAATGAAAAACATGGCATGATAAATTTACTAAGCAAAAGCAGTTTAATACTAGAGATTGGGCACTACTATTTGATTCACGGTTTAAAAATTTTAAATGGAAATTAACTACCCGTTGGATGGGTCCATATGAAGTAGTTACAACTTTTGACAATGGATCAATAAAAATTAAAACAATTGATGGCTCAAAAATTTCCTTTGTAGTAAACGGACATAGACTTAGGCTCTATCACCAATGGACATCTAAACAAGATTTCATACAGAATTTTCTGCAGCAAAATGAAATGGAATTAGTTGAAGGGGAATCTATTCCTCCTCCTCCTGATCCTTGAAGAATATTTTGGGTTATTATCAGTTGTATATATGTAAATATGTGCTTGTTTATTTGAATAAATAAGAGTCATTTCTAATAGGTTGTTTACACAAGACTCTTTTTCTTTTATATCTTTATGAATAAATTGAATCATCTAGTAAGTGGTTTTGCAATTTGATTACAAGTATATTATCTCTATGAGCAGCTTGGAAGTATGCTAAAATACTCATCAGGTATTCTAACCTTTTTTTTGTGGGGGGGGTACTTTTGAAATTTGCAGCTTAAACTGATAAATTTTTATATCAATCCTTTGTATATCATACTTAACCAGTTCTTCTATGATTCATATAGTTTTTGGTATTTGGATTCAGACATATATATTTCTGATTTATTCTTTTAAAACAGTTCCTTGATAAGACCCACTTTCATTATCATATTTTTCACAACCTTATTTTTTACCTATGGATTACTAGTTCATCCTATACTTGTTATCAAAACTTGTCTCTTCATTATTTTCGTGATAAATCGATGGTAAGTGGAATTTTTGTCTATGGGGAACATTACTTTTACTTTATAAAGAAGAAGGACTGTTAGGTTAAAGAACAACTTTTGGTTATTCTCTTTTGACATGTTTTATGGTTATGGCCATTATGAAATTAATTATAACTTTATTTTGAAAAAAATTGAATTATGTGTTTAGCAGGACTTAACACGCTCTAGTACCAATCGGCTTCCATATACTTAATATCATTATACAAGGCAAACCCGTCGTGGTACTAAATAGGCCTGTTGGCAGCGAGTCAATGCTAAGTAAAAGCCTCATGCAAGTAAACCCTTCGGGGTAGTAAACAGGCATAGGGAAGCTCGATAAATGCAAGTAAACCCATCGGGGTACTGAATAAGCTCGGTGGCAGTGGGGCTATGCTTGCATGGTACCAAGATAAACCTGCAGGGGTACTGAACAGGCCTATTGGCAGTGGTAAATATCTGGTAACAGAGATCTGGTTAATTCACCACTATGCACATAGTTCATAAAATAGTGATAATATATGAAAAAAAATTCAAAAAAATATTTCATGGCCAATTGTTTATAATGTCATTTGAGAATGGCTCTAAGTTGGACTTTTCCCCGACCGTCTAATTCCGTATATACCTAATATATCATTATCTTAGAAATGGGACCCATAGCTATGAATCTCACACACTCCGGGGTACACTTAAAATATTTTATGATGACAGGATATCTTTACAATGAGGCATGGATGGCTTGTTTTTCCTATGGTATTCTTTTGATTCTATTATTCTCATTTACGTGGCCTTTTGAAGCACTGTTTTATTTTTCATGAATATACATCTCTAAACCATTTCCATTTACTAGTTCGTTTTTCTTAAAAATAATTAACAACATGCTTGCACTCTTTTCTTCTCTCTATATGGCTTGAGGACACGCCATCTCTTTGGTTTGGGGGAAGACGGATTTGATTTGTAAAAAATTAGATGATTTTGGTTTATGAAAAATCTATTTATCTCTAACAAATGCTAAGTATTTCAGGAATGTAAATAGTGGAATTTGGTTATAGCTTGATTTGTAAAAAAATAGATTATTTTTATTTATGACAAATCTATTTATCTATAACAAATGATAAGTATTTTCAGGAATGTAAACAGTGGAATTTGGTTATAGCTTGAAGCATATTTTTACAGCAAAATTCAATGTGGTCTTATCATCCAGGAAATCGAATGAAGGCAAATGAAATATCAAATAGCGATTTGAGAAAAATGGTGATATTATAGCACTTATGATTGAATTTGCTAACTAAAATTTTGTTTTTGGGTAAATAGTTTTTACTTCCATCTCACTGTTAATAATGCTATCCTCTTACCCAATCATGCATGAAAATGATCAATCTTTTTGTTATTTATAAATGCGATTTATTTTTTTGTGTTATATGTTCAACCTGCCCAAGTTTTACTTTGGACATGGTTGAATTAATTTTAAACCTTATAAATGATAAAATTATTTTGAACCTAAGAACTGTTAAATTAAGAATGTTAAAAACCCAATAAAATAATTTTTAACTTTCATACAATGTGTGACATGAAAGATATGTTATTTTTAAGTTACAGGTTAAAATAATAAAGTTTAAATTACCTTCTTCATCTGCCAAGTTGAAGGCAGCTGCTAGTTCGCCTTCTTCCTAAATTGTTTTTCTTTCTTTTTGCTTAGTGGGACGTGGCATTTCTCCGGTTTTGGGGAATGTTGATCCTAGATTTGTTATCATTTTTGGAAGTTAAATTAATCATTTAAACACATGTTTTATCATCTTTTGTATATTTTATGACACACAGATCATTATTCAGCCTCAGATATGAGTGTATTTAAGGTTTATATGAAATCTTTTTATTTATCATTTTTTATGGTTTTATTATTAAAAAATGACATTATTAAAGTGCATTTGATGTATTAACTGATTTATATATTTGTTTGCATATTTTATAATCTTTTTTGGCTAAATTAATAAACAGAATGCATTCAGCCTACCTTTCACACAGCATGTCCAGCCCAACATCCAGCTTGTCATCCAGCCCGTTGCGTGAAACTCGCTGGTGGTTTAACATATGTTGAAATGTGTTGTTGTAGACTGCAGCCCTGAAGCGTGCCAACAGACAGACACTCCATTCGCCCTAGATCGACACCCATTGTATCCAGCTCACGGCCTAGCTTCTCGTTCAGCTCTCCATCCAAATTGCTTATCAGACTGTGCGCTACTGAGAATTAATTCTGGGCATTTAAAACGTGAAACAGCTACAAATGAACTGTTATCCACATGTCTAGGTGATGAAGTTGAGTTCTATATATTTTCCAACCTACATTCTCCTTTACTCACCACCACATCAACCATCCACACGTTGGATTGACGCATTCAACCCACGCTCTAGAAGATTCGTCACTACGCTCTCCTCTGTTTTCCATCAGCCCACCTGCTGTGATAAGGAAGGATCTCGTGTGCCACATCTGAAGACCGTTCACACTGAGGAGAATCATGTGTGCTTGCTACCCAGTAAAAAGATCAAAACTGCGTTGAAGAAGGGAGGTTTCCTACGCGTTGTCCTCTAAACTGTTATGTGCCTTTAAGATCAACTAAATTTAGAGAGCAGTCAACCACTAAAGGGTCAACTTGCTCATCTCTGTAAATTATTATATATAGCAGCCTCTGTGAGAGAGCTCAGTTAGCTAGGAGAGTTAGGTTAGTCAAGAAGAATCACTTCATGCCTGGATCTGTTCTTAAGCATTGTATTTATGTTCCACCATCTGAATAAAGAGTTGTATGTGTTGTTGTTGAAGATTGCGTTTGATTAGAAGTTAGCCAGGAATCACCCCTGATTGCTTCAAGAGGGCCCCTCATCAACCATAAGTTTCTTTTATTGTTTATTCCCTTCATTTTTTCTGTTGTAGCTAGTTTAATTCACAGTCTGTTTTATTATTTCTGTAATGCAATTTTATTTCTGAATTAGATAGTTAACTGCACGCATAGTTTGTTTCCAATTATTTTTTTTAGGCATTTCATTTCCAGTCTATTGCTTAATTTGTTTGCAAGTTAGATAAAATAGATTGTTGTTTATCAAGTTAAGTAGATTTGGTTCTGTCTATTTCATTTCCGTTTTAAATTATCAGTTTATGCAATTTACATTCCAATTTATTAAAATACAATGGTTTCTTTATGCTTATGTTTATAAATTTGTTTAAGTTTATTTTACTCTCAGATTTGATTAATAAGTAGGTTTATTTATTGCCTCTATGCAGTAGAATTACATATGCATGACTTCAGCTGAAGATTATCTCATTTAGGTTAGTTTTTACCATTTAACTGTACAAACTGTCATTTGGACAACCTGTTTAGTATGTTGTTCAACCACCCCTTTCAGACCCACAGTTCAGTTTGTCGTTCAGCCCTTAGTTATGTTTTTATGTGTTTTGACACTGTTTTTAGTTCTGTTTTGTTAATGTCTGAATTATGTTTTGACTGTAATACATAGATAGTAGTTTTGTTTAACATTAAAGTTAAAGTCTAATTGTTTTAGGTTATTTATTAAAATTTTATTATTTCTCCTTATTTATTATTTCCTTGAAGGCGTGTTAAGTTGTTTTTGTCTCTTGAATATTATTGCTGATTTTGTTTTATTGCTGTATTGTTTTGTGTTTATGCTTTTTAGATTGACTTATTCGTTTGTATGTGAGATTTAGTGTTACATGTGTTATCCTTAGTATGTTTTTAGGTTGTCTCTTTTATGTTGGGTTATTTTTGAAAGAACTTGTAGGACAAAACCTAAAGATATTTCTTTTATTAAGTTTTCTATTTGATTCTTTTATCAAGTTTTATTTATTAAGTTTTCTACTTGCTTCTCTTATTAAGTTTTCTAGTTTCTTATAAGTTAAGTCTTCCTTGTACCCTAGTTTCCCATTTGAATAGTTAATTGTTGATCGTATTTAAGTTTAAAGTTTATTATCAATTATTTAGTTTATTATTCTGTCTCAGTTTAATTACTTTAATAATTGCATTTTTAGGAGTTTGAATCAGTTTTTCATTTTGAAAGATCTTTCAATATTTTGTTTGTTAAAATATTTCCATGACACCATAAGAACCCCTCTGCCTTCGCATATATTTTGTGTCAAATCTAAGCTTACCAACCCCGGTTGATAATTAAAGAATAGGTGGATTAATTTAGACATTATAATACACCCAACACTCATCTCCCTCTAGTTCTATAAATTCTCCAGTGATGTATTGATCCAAAACATTATCTTCAAGGATTAGGGATATTTTGTACTTCCATTCCCAAATGTTATCAGCCCCTCCATTCTTGTCCTCAAGATGAGTATGGTGAGTCCATTTTTTTTCAAATGTGAACCTAAAATGGAAATAGCATAGATTTAGATCTTATCTATTTGAGGTGTCCAAACTGATTCTGGAGCTAGTTGACCTAGTGTTTGTCAGGAAACCCTAATTTCCCAAATTTGGAACTGATTCTGGAGCTGGCTGACCTAGGTTTTGTCAGAGAAACCCTAATTTTCCAAAATTAGAGTTTGGGAATTCTGTATGGACAAAATAATGTGACTCCTTGAGGTAGGTTTCTCAGCAAGGTCAATTTTTGAAGACTGGTGTGGGAAGCCTCGAAAACATGATGCCCTAGTTTCTCCTAGCACTAGTGACAGGGTCAAAAATAAAACTTATTCAAATATGAAACTACTTCCACCAAAATATGCAACCTACTGAGGAGAGTTAGCCTATCCCTCTTTTCTTGATGATCTGTGGAGAGAACACCTTGAACTAGGAAGCCCTAGTTTCCGCAATTGCACAATGCCTTCTTTTAAAGAGGCTTTGATACGCTATTATTTTTTCTAGATCTTTAATAGATTAATTAGGATCTTTGTTTAAAATAATAATAAGTATGGGTAGATGCATAAGCTAAGAGATACACAAGACACAAATATTTCCACCGGGGAAACCATAAAGGAGAAAAACTCACAAACTTCCTCATAATAGTAAGATGATCAAAACCAATAATAAGAAGTATTCAAAAACTATCTATCTGTCCTCCTTTTGTCTCTCTTTCTCTCTCATGCGAACTTGAGAATGTGAGGTGTGTATAAATGAGGGAGGGTGCCTTCCTATTTATACTAATTAAGTGGTTGACCAAATACATGACTGGGGTTGACTTGTCTTCCCAATGAGGCTGAATTCTCCTAGAGAGACTCCAAATACACATTACATGATGTTACACTGGGGACTATTTCCACGACTTACAATGGAGGTTGAACCTCAATATGTAGACACAATTAAGACATCCCGCAAGGAGGTAAACACATCTCCAATTGGGGTACAAGAACATACAATGATAATAAACATCATAATATCTTCTGAAATTACAAATACATCAACATATCATTGATAATTGCAGGAATAAATTGGATGCAAAGAGTCTCGCTTGCATCATGATGGGCTATTCTGATGAATCAAAATCCTATCGAATATTTGACCCAATCAAACAATAGATCATTTTGAGCATAAATATGATCTTTGATGAGAATATTTCAGGTAATAAGTTGTTAAACCCTATTTTGGTATATTGCACAGTGATCCTTTTGATATTACTAAAGAATATGGATTAGTTATACCCCTCTTTGAAGCTTCAACTAAACTGGTGAATTCTATCCCTAAGTCAACTTGTAGTCATTCTGCATTGACTAAGAATGTCGACACACCTACTCATTTGACTAAAAATCACTGACTGGAATCACCATTGAATTTTCTACCTCAATGGGTTTCTAAAACAATTGAAGCTATTGGAATCGATGCTAGAAATGCTAGTATTAGTCAACAAACCCTTAGTTAGTAACAACATGGAAATGTTTCACTGATGGTGCATATTCTTGAAACCTATGATCCTAACACTTATGTTGACTCTTAGGGATTTTTTGAATGGGAAAATTATATGGTTATTGAAATTGATTCTTTGAACAAGAATTAGACTTGGGAACTGGTTCCTTGACCATAAGGAAAGAATTATGAAAATTGAGCCACATTAATCTGAGGACCAAGGCACAACTTACAGAAGATTCAAGGATCAATTACAAAGAAAAAATGACATGAAAGTGTTGCAATTAGAGGTTGCAGCTGTATATTATCAATCATCAATAAAAAGTAGTGATACAATGTCATGCACTTGCATGAATAGAAAGAAAATTCAAATTGCACACATGAGAGTGGTTTAGCGGTCAGTTAGCACACTAAACACATCAGTTAACCACTAATCACAAGAATAATCGGCTCTAACCAAATCAAAGGCAGTTATGACTAAGTCTAACTGAATAGAACTCAACTGCATGTCAATCAGTAGGTGAGGGCACATATATGACTTCATTAAGATAATATGAAGTGAAATGAACTGAACTGAGTCAATAGAAGTTGTTGGGGGAGCCTTAAAACAGTCCAGTTAACTAAAAATTAACAAAAATAGGAAAAATAATGATTGAGGTGCCTTTACAACTGCAGTCTAACTGAAAGTAGGTGGAATAACCATCAATTAATTGATTTGGGGCGCTTAGGTCATGCATATCAACCCATGTTTTCTCCTTGATTGAAGGAGGAAGCTCAGTTAGTCTCCCCGAATGAAGGAGAAGACATGGTTAGCCTACCTGATTGAAGGAGGATGATCCATTTGATGATGCAGTAACATATTCGAGCTAGTAACTCAGTAGGATTTTCCCTCACCAAAAGAGAGTATTTTCAACCCATTTTGAGAGATGAGTGGGAACATTAGGATATGATTCAGAACTGGATATATTATGGTCACTGATATCAGAAATCATATCTAAAACATTAGAGCTTACACTAACATTTTCATCATCAGAATCATGAGCAGAATGGGAGGAAATTTCAGCAGTTTCTTCCTTGACTAGTTCCACATATTGGAGAGGTTCTTCAAAGAGGACACTTCTCTCTATGAATATATTTTTGGTTATGATATTCAAGAGTTTATATCCCTTTGATTCATCTAGATACCCAATGAACATACACTCAATACTCTTCGGTTGCAAATACTTCCTCTTGTCAAGTGGAATTCGAGCCCAAGCAGTGGACCCAAAAACTCTAAAATTGCACATCCGGTTTTTTACCAAAGTATGCTTCGAAAGGAGTTTTTCCTTTCACAGAATAATGAGGGAACCTGTTATGAATGTAGGAAGAAACATTCATTGCTTCAAACCAAATATTTATATCCAAATATTTAGCTTCAACCGTGTAGGTGGTCATCTCTTTGGGGGCCCGGTTTTTCCTTTCCGCTACACCATTCTGCTGGGGTGTGTAGGGAATGGAGTGCTAGATATTGATTCCATATTTAGCATAGATTTGCAGAAGCTTAGAATTGATGTACTCTCCTCCATTATCATATCTGATAGACTTTATCTTCCTCCTAGAGGAATTTTCAACAGATGCCTTAAACTCAATGAATCTTTCAAGAACTTCAGATTTTTTCTTTAGGAATAAAACCCAAGTGAGTCTAGAGAAGTCAACAATGAAGGTGAGCACATACCTTGAACCATTAATGGAGGTTGTAGGCATAGGACCACTGATATGAGAGTGGATCAGCCCCAAAATACTTGTATCTCGGCTTTCCTTTCCTCGATCAAATTTGTGCTTAGGGTGTTTGCTGACAATGCAACCTTTGCAAATTCCATTGGAGGTTTTGATGGTAGGGAGGCCTTCCACCATGGAATTATTTTGAATTTGTTGCAATTATTTGAAATTAAAAATGTCCAAAACTTTCATGCCATGGCCGGTTGACCTCATTCCTATGAGTCAAAAGGGTGGTGGGATTTGCATCAGGTACAAACTTGGAGAACTTATAGGTTTTCGCTGAATCACTAAAACAAATTTGACATTTAGGGGTGGTTGTCTTCGGCCTCCAAAATTCACTTTTGGGGGTGCTTTTGGCTTTGGAGGTGGTATTTACAAGACCTCCCCTA
>LPNX011044800.1:411284-466507 GCA_001517045.1 Pseudotsuga menziesii | reverse complement strand
TGTAACTTCGAAGAATATTCTATATGTATCTTTTGTGGTCCCCAATGGTCCTACCAGGAGAACCACTTGTATTATCTTGTACCCCGATGCTTCTAATCAAAAGAACTAATAAGAGTCATGAGGTTGTCCCCTCTAATTGTAAAGGTGCGTCATTACCACCCCACTGTGGGTACTTGAGCCTACATGTGTAACTCGAGCCTACATGATTAACTCGAGCCTACATGTCGAATGAGTTAATTGAAGTGAATGGATTAATATAAATAGAGGTGTAGCTCTCCTCATTTGAGCACACATTCTCACTTGTGTAGTGCATCAGTGGAGAAGAGAAGTAGCTGGGGAAGGAGGAGGATCAGGGTTTGATCTCCTTGCTGGTTTTATCTTTTATCCTTTTGGGGTGTCTATATTGAGGAAGCTTTTGCTGGGTTTTTTCCTTTAGGGTTTTCCCAGGATAAATCTTTGTGTTCCTTTTGTATTTTTGTGCTTGTCTATCTTTCAGTGATCTTGTTTATATGCTTTTGTTATGAAAATGAAATGAAGTACTGATGTCTTAGCTAACCATATGAAAATTTAACATGGTATCAGAGCCACCCTGAAAAGAAGACATTGTGCAGCTACAGAATCTAGGGCTTCTTACTTTTTGGTTCTCTCTCCATAATCGATTAGCAAAAGAAGGCTAGGCTAACTCTCTATTGAAGGGCACATCTTTCTGTCGAAGCGGAATTCGATTCCGAGCATTTTCAGTTTTCGATGTGGGAAATTAGGGCTTCTTTCAAAAGAAGAATTTTTGAGTGAGACCAACATAGGATTTCTCTCCTCATCAAAATTGAAGTTTAGAGACCTGGATCAAGATTTTTGGTTGGGTGAAACTCTAGGAAAGTCAAACCCTAGTTTGACCCGGAGCTAGAAAAACCCTAAATACTAAAACTGCTAAGTTTTGGTATATTCACTATATCCCAATATTGGAGAAGGTTTAGGAGCTTAAAATTGTAGAGACCTAAGATATAATTGTGATGAACATTGTTTCCAAAATTCATCCTTATATTCGCTATATTCTAGGAGATATGATCCCTCCAAGTTAGGGTTCCAGCCTCTTCCAGAATTCATCCCTAAACAGGACACCTGGGGAACATTGCTATAGCTTGGGATAAAGAGGTCCAAATGGAATTCCTGAAGATTTTCCAGAAATAGAACGGATTTTAATTTCTGTGTTCTGAATTTCAGAACCTGAAGATGAACCAGTGACACGTGGCATGCCGTACAACTTCACTGTTCTGAACAGTCCTGTAACAGGTCACCTTGGGAAAATGATCATAAATCCAAATTGGTGAAACAAATTCTGATGAAACGTGTGGTTTTGGATCAGGTACATGCGAGGTTACCTCAATGAGAAATTGCAGACACAGAGGAGCAGGAGCTTCGGAGATATCACAGAAAAAGTAACAGGCATTTCTGCAGAAGAAATTGGAAAATTAGGGCTTCCTGTTCCAGAAGCTTCCCTCCACTGTTTTCAGAAAAGGAGTACATTGGACAGCTCCATTTGAAGAGATCTATATTTATATCCAATAATATTTGAAATATTCCAAGTTTTGAAAATTAGGGTTTCTCTGACAATCCCTAGATCAGCCAGGTCCGGAAGCAGGACGAACACCTCAAATCGGTAAGATCTAATCTTTTGCTATTTGCATTTGAGGTTCTCATTTCAAAGTGATCTATCACATCAGCTTGATGATAAGCTTGGTGAAGTTGAAAACTTCCAAGCATGAAAGTATTTGATCCCTCTGAAGAAAATCAATTGGACACCTACATGAGTAGAGAGGTTCCAGTTCTAGAGGGAGACGAGCCTCAATGCCTTACACAAGAAGAACTTGATCAAGGCCAAGAAGATCACTGTTGATTCAATCATGGATCAACTTGTACCACAAGTGTCTTCCCTAAAGACACCGAATATGTTTGATTCCTTGATCAAGCTATTTGAATATAAGAACATAATTCATAAGATGGATTTGATAAAAAAGTTGAAGAATGTGAAGATCCAGAATGCATAACATCTTGAAGTGGTAGAAGAAGAAGTAGAGAATGCAGAAGTGGTTATAGCCACCTTGAATGGCCTCCCATGATCATGGGATTCATTCATGTGAGGAATGTGTGCCAGAAGGAAGTGATTAATTTCAGTTGACTTTAGGAAGAAGAAGAAGCTCGTCTCATAAGAAGAGAAGAAGAAAGATGGGAGCAAATTGAAGATCAAGCTCTCACCATTCAAAGAAGATCCCTCAAGCGATGAGGAATATGAAGAACACAATTCTTGACGAACCTCTTATCCATCTTATCATTTGGATAAGAAATGATTATTTCATGAATGAAGAAGATGATCAAGGAGTCTACCCACAAAACAAACAAAAGATAAGTATTCAATTGTCATTTAATGATATTGTTTTGTTATGCATACTTAGTTGATGTGTTATGCATGATAGATTGTTTGCATTAATGACTGTATACTACTAATATGCATAAGTAGCTCATGGTGCTATACATCTCTCCATTACTACTTATCTAGAATGAAACCTCTTTACATGACATATTGGATTAATGCACAATCTCAATAATGTCATCTAGAAAGTTTCCGTGAGATATGGATGAATGTTGTATTGGCTAAACAGTTGCATGATGCATAAGAATTTGTCGTTATGCATATGTTTTATGAAATAGTTCTAACCATGAAATTGGTGCATTTGAATTGTAGGAAAGGTCCTGAACAACCTCCTACAAAAAAACAAGGATGAGACTTGTTTTGAAGAACAAGTGATGACAATTCAATAAACATGAATCTGAAGCTCCCAGGGTCAGAGACACCATGACGAAAGAAAGAGCTTCAGAGAGCGGTAGATCAACCTCGAAGGATGAAGACCACCATGGGTATAAGAGATAACTCAAGATGAAGAAAAGAATGCTATGATCAAAGAATAATAGTTGATCATGGGGAATGATGTATACGATATGATTTCGAGACATAAAGGGAAGTACATAGTATCTTCCATATGGATCTACAAGAACAAGTGTACAAAGAAAAGGTTCATGATTTGCCTCAGAAAGAATAGACTATGACATGACATACTCTATTGACAAGTATATATCAAGCATAGAGCCACCTATACAGAATGAAGAGGGAATATGATACTCCACTTCAGGGGGAGTGACTACAGAAGATATCTAAGTTTGACATGGTACGACATGATGGACAACTTCCTGCTGGATCGAGACTTTACCAAGAGTAAAGAGGGTTCTAACCTTCAAGGTTGAATGCAGAAGACTAGGATATGTTGATGACCTGACAAGACGAACTCATGGAATATTTTATGATGTTTGGCATACAGTTCCCAAACCAGAAGGAAAGAGTATAGTATCCTCCAAATGGATATGCAAAATAAAGCATGCAGTTGATGGAAGTATTGAGAAGTATAAAGCAAGATTTGTGGCCAGAGGTTTCTCTCAGAAAGAGGGAATTGATTATGAAGAGACATTTGCCCCAGTAGCACGGTATACTTCAATTAGAGATACCATGGCACTTGCATCCATGATGAAGTGGGACTTACACCATATGGATGTGAAAACAGATTTTCTAAATGGTGTGATCAAAGAAGAAGTATACATAGAACAGCCACAAGGATTTGAAGTTGAATATAGACATACTCACGTATGCAAGTTGAAGAAGGCATTATATGGTCTTAAACAAGCTCCTCGAGCTTGGTATGAAAGAATAGATGGTTTCTTGTCGAGCATGGGATTTACCAAAAGTAAAGCTGATCCTAACCTTTATCTCAAGGTTGTAGAAGATGAACTTGTCATCCTGTTATTATATGTGGATGACTTATCCTTGATAGGAAATGAGAAACAGGTCATGGAAAGCAAGAAGAAACTAGCAGAAGAATTTGAGATGAAATACCTTGGGTTAATGCATTATTTCATAGGTCTAGAAGTATGGCAAAGTTCAGAAGAAATATTTATCAACCAGGGAAAGTATGCGGTAGAGATATTGAAGAGATTCAATAAAGTTGAAATGCAAAGTCATGGCCACACCCATGGAATCCAACCTGAAGCTGTTAGCTGATGACTCATCAGAGTTAGTGGATATGACTCATTAGAGACAGATCATTGGGTCATTGATGTACTTAACAAATACCAGACCAGACATTTGTTTTGCTGTGAACACCTTAAGTCAATATCTTGTTCAACCAAGACGGGTTCACCTAGTAACTGCAAAACATGTGATGAGATATCTGAAAGGGACTATAGAATTTGGTTTATATTATGATGGTAGCCATGAGTATAGATTGTATGGCTACACAGATGCATATTGGGTTGGAAGTATCTTAGACAGGAAAAGCACATTAGGTAGATGCTTTTGTTTGGGGTCTGCTATGAGTTCATGGTTTAGTAGGTAATAGTCTAGTGTTTCTCATAGCATGGCTGAAGCAGAATACATAGCAGATTTCTCTGCTAAGTTGTGAAGCCATATGGATTCGAAAGCTGATATTAGGTCGCTTTGAACTGAATATGGATACTACATTGATTCTATGTGATAACGAGAGTTGTGATAACAGAGAACCCCGTGTTCCATCGTAACACATAGAAATCCGGTATTTCTACATTCAAGATAAAGATGCAGATGATGGTGACCTGATGATACTTTCAGTACTCACATACTGGAGATACAGATGGTGATAGTTTAGTATTCACATACTGAAGATGTAGATGAAGATGGTGATGCGCTGAAAAAGCCTCTGTCTCGGGTAAATTTCGAACACTTTCGAGACAAGCTTGGTATGGTTCAGAAAGACCTTCACTGAAAGGGGGAGTAGTGATGTTGCAGTGGGATTGTATCATCCCTAGACACTTTCCCTAAATTGATCCAGAGACCTCGGTCTTCGAGAATGAAGAGGGATTGTATCATCCTGGGACATATGTCCAAAAGTGATCTAGAGACCTCAGTCTTCGAGAATGAAGTGGGATTGTATCATCCCTGGGCACTTGCCCTAAAATGATCTGGAGACCTCAGTCATCAAGAATGTGGTAGGATTGTATCATCCTTGAGCTTCGGTTCAGAACAGATCCGGTGTAACTTCGGTCATCGAGAATGTGGTGAGATTGCATCATCCCTGAACTTCGGTTGAAAATGTATCCAGAGGTCTCGGCCCCCGTGAATGTGGTAGGATTGCATCATCCCTGACCTTTGGTTCAAAATGTATCCGGAGGTCTCGGCCCCCATGAAAGTGGTGGATTGCATCATCCCTAAACCTCGGTTCAAAATGTATCCGGAGGTCTCGGCCCCCGTGAAAGTGGTAGGATTGCATCATCTCTGAACTTCCGTTCAAAATGTATCCGGAGGTCTCAGCTCCTGTGAAAGTGGTGGATTGCATCATCCTTGAACCTCGGTTCAAAATGTATCCAGAGATCTTGGTCCCCGTGAATGTGCTAGGATTGTCACATCCTTGAACTTCGGTTCAGAACGGATCCGGTGACTTCGGTACTCGAGAACGTGTGTTGATCCCGTAATTCCTAGAGGAAGGATTGTCTGAGTTCCACATCTGTGTTGATCCCATAATTCTGAAAGGAAGGATCGTTAGTAACTCCGTAAAGACCTAAATCCCGTCATTCCAAAAGGAAGGATCATTGAATTGATCCCGTAATTCCAATAGGAAGGATTGTCTGAGTTCCACAGATGTGTTGATCCTATAATTCCAATAGGAAGGATTGTCTGAGTTCCACAGATGTGTTGATCCTATAATTCCAATAGGAAGGATTGTCTGAGTTCCACATCTGTGTTGATCCCGTAATTCCGAAAGGAAGGATCGTTAGTTACTCCATAAAGACCTAAGTCCCGTAATTCCGAAAGGAAGGATCATTGAATTGATCCTGTAATTCCAATAGGAAGGATTGTCTAAGTTCCATAGATGTGTTGATCCCGTAATTCAAATAGGAAGGATTGTCTGAGTTCCACAAATGTGTTGATCCTGTAATTCCGAAAGGAAGGATCGTTTATAACTCCGTAAAGACCTAAATCCCATAATTCTGAAAGGAAGGATCATTAGTAACTCCATAAAGACCTAAATCCTGTAATTCCAAAAGGAAGGATCATTGGTAACTCTGTAAAGACCTAAATCCCGTAATTCTGAAAGGAAGGATCATGTTGATGTTTTGATGATGATGATGTTTTTATGATGATGATGACGTACTGATCGAAAGAACAGTGTATGATGACGATGATGATGTACTGATCGAAATATCAGAGTATGATGATGATTACGATGTACTGATCGAAAGATCAGAGTGTGATGATGATGATGTACTGATCGAAAGATTAGAGTATGATGATGATGATGTACTGATTAGAGTATGACGATGATGATGTACTGATCGAAAGATCAGAGTATGATGATGATAACGTACTAATCAAATGATCAGTATGTGATGATAATGACGTAATGATCAAAAGATCAGAATATCATGATGATGATGCTGTTCGAGAATTGAAGTATGATTATGGTGCTGATCACGATGTTACCAATCAGGTTGTTGATCGAAAGAACAAAATGATGAAGAAGTTGTTGCTGATCGAAAGATCAAAGTACTGAAGATGTTTCTGATTGAAATGTTGAAGATATTGTTGTTGATCGAAAGATCAAAGTGCTGAAGATGTTGCTGATCGAAATGTTTAAGATGTTGTTGCTGATCGAAAGATCAAAGTGCTGAAGATGTTGCTGATCGAAATGTTTAAGATGTTGTTGCTGATCGAAAGATCAAAGTGCTGAAGATGTTGCTGATCAAAATGCTGAAGATATTATTGCTGATCGAAAGGTCAAAACACTGAAGATGTTGTTGTTCAAAAGGTCAAAGTGCTGAAGATGTTGCTGAAGGTGTTGCTGATCAAAAGGTCAAATTGTTGAAGATGTTGCTGATCAAAAGGTCAAAAGATGCTGATGTTGATCAAAGAGTTGCCGTCGTTGAAAATTGAAGACGAAGACTATATGATGTTGAAAAGATTCCAATGATTTATATATGTATTACCCTGATGATGTTGATGATGTCCTCTATCTCTCTCCTACTATTGTTGTTGTTGATGTTGTTGTCGAATACCCTTCTCGTTAAGGGGGAGTGTTGAAATATTGTAACTTCGAAGAATATTCTATATGTATCTTTTGTGGTCCCTGATCGTCCTACCGGGAGAACCACTTGTATTATCTTGTACCCTGATGCTTCTAATTGGAGGAACTAATAAGAGTCATGAGGTTGTCCCCTCTAATTGTAAAGGTGGTTCATTAGCACCCCAGTGTGGTTACTTGAGCCTACATGTGCAACTCGAGCCTACATGATTAACTCGAGCCTACATTTCGGATGAGTTAATTGAAGTGAACGGATGAATATAAATAGAGGTGTAGCTCTCCTCATTTGAGCACACATTCTCACTTGTGTAGCGCATTAGTGGAGAAGAGAAGTAGCTGGAGAAGGAGGAGGATCAGGCTTTGATCTCCTTGCTGGTTTTATCTTTTATCCTTTTGGGGCATCTATATTGAGGAAGCTTTTGCTAGGTTTTTCCCTTTAGGGTTTTCCCAGGATAAATCTTTGTGTTCCTTTCGTATTGTTGTGCTTGTCTATATTTCAATGATCCTGTTTATATGCTTTTGTTATGAAAATGAAATGAAGTACTGATGTCTTAGCTAAGCATATGAAAAGTTAACACAAAAGACGCTTTTTGGGGCGGTTCTAAACCCCCCCAAAAAGTCACTTTTGGGGGCAGTTTTAGCTTCGGAGGTTGTCTTTACAAAACCGCCCCTAATAGCACCGAAGCCAAAAAAATTATCTTTTAGGGTCAGTTTTGGAAGAGATCAAAACTGCCCCTAAAAGTGACTTTTAGGGGCGGTTCTAAACCACCCCCCCCCTAAAAAAAGTGATTTGGAGGCAAAATTCAATTTGGAGGCGGTCTTTACAAAACCTCCTTGAATAACACCGATGCTAAAGTTTTGACTTTTAGGGGTGGTCTTGGAAGAGATCAAAACCGCCCCTAAAAGTGACTTTTGGGGGAGGTTTTAATCCCTCGCAAAAAATTCACTTTTGGGGGTAGTTTGAAACCCCCCCAGAAAAGTCACCATTGGGGGTGGTTCGAACCCCCCCCCAAAAAAAAGTCACTTTTGGGGGCGGTTCGAAAACCCCCACCCAAATTTACTTTTAAGGGCGGATATAAACCCCCCTCATAGATACCTACAGGGGAGGTTTAGAACCACCCTAAAAATTCTCTATTATAAAAATTTGGGGGCAATTTTAAACCCCCTCGTAAGTACGTATGGAGGAAGTTCAAAACCTCCAATGTAGGTAGTTATGCAGGGGATTCAAAACCCCCCTCATAGGTACCTATAGAGGTGTTTAAAAACCCTCCTTATAGGTACCTACGGAGGTGGTTCATCCCCCACCCCCCCCTAAAACCTCCTCATAGTGACATATGAAGTTAGTTTAGACCCCCCTTGTAGCCATAATAGATCATAATAAAATATATTTTATTTAAAACACCAATATTGCAATATCATCAGGGCACAAAGGAATCAAACCTTCAACCTCCTGCTTGTAAAGCAGGCGCTCTACCATTGAGCTAGAACCCTTTAAGAATTGGGGAAAGGGGAAATATTAACACCAATATTGCATCATTTGTAATTCTAAGAAAATACTATTAATCCCAACATTGTTTCTGACTCAAGAGACCTAAGAAAGTAGTCTGAATGGATCTAACCTTATAATTTGGTTGAACTTGAAAGGTTTCATATGCAGCATTGATTCAATAAAGAAAAGAGTAATATATAAATGTTTTTCCAGACAAAGTTGGCATTCAAGTTCATACACACACTCTAGAAGTGAAAATATAACTAGAATTTCAAGTATTCATGGATAAGAGCGAACATCATTTCTAATGGTTGCTTGATGGATCCATGTAAGAGTATCCTTATCTTAAAATTTATGTCAGTAGATCAATGGGTTCAAAAAATTTAACATATTTAGACCCAACTCAATCCCGTCTGGTGATTTAAAAGGCATTCAACTACACTATGGATAAATACAAAGATTAAAAATTGTATAGAATGGATAAATCTATAATCTTTTCTAACATAAACAAATCATACTAATGCATTTATAGATATAGAATACCTAAAATTGATATAATCGCGAATGAACACCACCATCACTCAAAAGGCCAATGAGATGAAGTGTGCCATTTTCAAAGCACTCCTTAATGTATTTAAACCCTTCTCCCTCTTAGATTTTTCGAGAGGCAAGAGAATAATCCACTAATTTTGCTCTGCACCCAAAGTCAAAATCAAAGTTAATATGTTTCCCATTCTAAAAGATGTAGCACAAATAAATAGTATAAATATCCTTTCAGTTACCATTTATACAATTATAAAGTACATCTTATACAAATATCATATGATATCACCCCAATTTGTAAGGTGGTCAATAAATTAACTATTACACAACCATGATTTCAACAAAATGTTGATGCTTACCAAATCTTAATGCAGGGAAAAATACCCAATGTATAGGAGTCTCATAAGTCACTATGAATGCAGAAATGATCCACATGCAAGATATTCCTTCTTCACTCTAATCCTTGACAGTTTTCATCAATAATTTTCCAAAAGTAAAAAAACCACAGCAAGCAAAAATAAAATGAGTTGCTTGTTTACCTTACTAGAAAATAACAGATATCAAGCATAATAGGTCATAGAGGATACCAGAGTCGAATAAGGACTTTATTCCTTATTTCAAGGATCTAGAAAACAGAGTAAGAGTTTTATTTAATCCAGTTGAGTCATTTAGATGGATAACTCAGCTTTATATTACAAATCTTGTTAACCCGCGGATGCTTTTAGGTAGCTTATTGGAGCTTATTTAGCTTGAGGAAGGTTTGATCAAGAGGAACAAGCTCAGATTTTAGACTCTTGGAGCTTACAGAGAGAGAGAGAGAGAGAGAGAGAGAGAGAGAGAGAGAGGGAGAGGTATCTATTTGTAATGATCGATCCATTGTATTTAGGTTCAGATGAAGGACCATTATGAAATAAGATTGTATGCTTGTATTTTTTGGTTAATTGAGTTTATTGATTGAATTTGGAAGAAATTTCCCATTTGAATCATATCTTGTGACCACATTGACTATATGGTTAGTTGAATGAAAAATGTCTTGAGTATTGGAATTTACACATAGTAAGTCACTTTGAGCTATGCATTGTGTTAGCATTGTTTTTGTGCTAAATAGTTAGAGGAATAAGATCTGCTAAATTTTGCATCATATGACCTCAGAAAATACTGAGAGTTTTCTGTAAACTTCCCTAAGGGTCATATCTAATCCTAGGCTAGAGAATGATCTAAAAGACTTGATATTTTAGGCCTCGAGAGTGTATGAGAACAAAAACATCTCGTCCTAAGTCATGTATGAACAGGAAATAGGTTTAAGAATTTTGATTTAGGCAGGAGAAGGTTAGGTTGCAAATGTCATAGTTCATCAAATGAATTAGAATGAACAAATCTACGGTCCTAATCCATTTCATAGTTCCAAGGTGGGGGAAAAATGGAATACATAGGCCAAGTGAAGCTATGAAAAGGAGATAGTATTTCAATGGTGGCGATTTAAGGATGAGCCATATCAATGAAGGGAGTATGTTTCACAAAGATAACATGCACGACAAGAGTTTTGTTTTGCATTTCGTGGAAGAAGTTAAAATGCCCGCAGATTTCAAGGGTCGAGATTGACTGAGGTCTAGATCAGTGGATGAGGTAAATTCCACTAAATTAAAATGCTCACAAGGATTCCAGTTTATGAATCCATGGAATGGGTTAAAATATAGACAATTATTGATGGCGAAGATTGAGTCAAAGAGATATCCATGATGGATGGTGTTTTTTTTTATTGAACATGCACGGAGAAAATCACCCTTAATATTTTTGAAATATGGTACCCCCGTTAAAAAATGGATGACAGAGATTAAAGACACTTCTGCTTAAAGTGTAAGAGATGATTCTTCTCGTTGGAATTTGTATGAGGAAAAATTGGGGCTGAAATTTGTGGGTTTTGCATATGGCTCACACATTTCAAAGGCCCCTATCAAAACCAAAACGAAGAGACATAGTTGTAGGTAGTTCCGCTCATCCTGGATGAAAAGAAATGATGTTTTGGTAGTGAGTACGTAAACGATATAGGTGATAGGTAATTGAAGGTCCAAGTTCCATTTAAACATATCTACGACCAAAAATCAAATCCATGACATAGATCACTTCCTCGAACCAAAGGTTCATTGTTTCATGCATATGATAATCGGAGGCGCCCTAATGATCAAACAACAAAAGGTGAGCACGACCCTCACATGGAGTGGGGTAAGGAGATAGGGGCATGAAAAGAAATGACATTCTGATACTGTCACGAGGAGAGTTCAATGAATGCCATGAGCTAACTGAGAGATTATGAATATTGGTAGCATGACGTCATAAAAAAAAGCGGCAGCATGGCTGATATCTCCACATAAGGATCAGTTCCTAAAACCACGTGATAGCGCGTGTTGTCATCACAATACTCAGTGATGGCATGTGTGAGGATTTGACGTGTTCGTTGCTAAGTTCGACCACCTAGCTCTTTATAAGCACCATAGTCGAAGCCATTTGAAGATACATACTTGATAAATTTTGAAGAGAGGAAAAAGTGGTTGAATGCTATTTGGCCAGGAATTATGAGAGTCTTGAAAGGATGTCCATGATGGATGTCCCATTTGAGAAACTTGTTTTTTGAGGTATTCTAGTGGCTAATGGGTGCCACTATGAAATTATTCCATTCCTAAGATTCCATCCGAAGAAGGCTCCAACCATCAAGGTAAATATATTCATTACATTAGAGAAGTTTTCTAACACTAGTAAGTTCGATGTAAGGATGTTCATCACATTAGGAAGATCTTTTGAGGCTGGTGAGGGAATTGTTGTCCTAATAAAATCCAACACCCTCGCAGAAGCGGTGCTTGGAATTTCTTGTCCAATGGGTATCCTGTCGAAGCCTCCTGACATGATATTTTTCTCTATAATCATAGCACGTAGTATCCATTGTTAGGGGTGACCAGTTGGAGTGGGTTCTCATACAGGGTGATGAAGATCAGAGGCCTTCATTGTCATTTTCACTGACTCCACTTGTCAAATTTATCTGGGGTGATGGCAAGTCCAAGAAGGTGTCGCTCCGTATGACATGTAGGAGGACCCTGCTTCTGGGAGAAGAGAAGCACAAGAATGACAAGCCCATCAAGGAATTTTTACTGTCAAAAAATAGGGTGGTCTTTTCCCAGGTCTCCGCAAACAAAAGTGTTACCAGGAGACAAAAGTGTCAGTTGAGAAGTTAAACACATAAGGGACATAAACCTTCATGCCAACTGTGAACAAAGGTAGAATATGCCATAGAACAGAGAATGAACATAAAATCTCCAGAAGCAAAAGGTCGTGTGGCAATCGAATCCTCTTGTATTTAAATCAGTTCAAGTTATTTTCTTAGCAGCTTAGTTCGATTATAGATCTTTTTGGCTCGCAAAAGCTTAGGTTAGATAACACAACTTAGGATAGGTCATAGATGTTTGAGGATGGCTCAAAGAAGCTTTTATTATCTCATAGAGATTGAGAGGGAGAGAAATTCCACATAGCATGAATGGAGGAATGAGAAGTGCACAGAAGAGTGAGCTAGGAGTGAACAAATAGAATTCTTAGTGTGTATTTGAATTTCTGATGAATTGAATAAAGAACATAGGATTAGACTCTGCGTGTACTTTTGATGGATTTCATGTATTCATATAGTTCCGTAGAAGTATGAATTCATCCTACATTCACTCCATATAACCCTGTATATAAACTCTGTGGCTTTGGATTTCCATAGTTGCCAAATTGCACAGAAGAATTCATCATGTCAATGATCAATTAAGTGAAGCTTTGTAGAGGGTTAAACCTTAACCAGTCGCTCAAATAAAACAAGATCATAGAGTGGGATCAATCGTGGGGAAGATCAACGATTTATAGTGATATCGTCAAGAGAAGTTGCAAGCTTTGAAAAACTTTTCATGTGCGTGGTATTCTATGGAATGCGCTTAATAAATTTTGTAATCTACTGTTGATTTGGTGGGGACACCGATCAAACGATCAAAAATCCATTTCGCTGCATGAAAAATCAAGTTGTACGAACACTCAGGCTGGCCACAAAATTGATAGATCAACGATCGATATCGACGACGGGGAAGAAGCGTTGTGCATAAACTCTTTTTCCAGAAGTGTTGAAAGTAAAAAAGTCAACTTATGATTCCTGCCTCCCAGAAAGAATTTTGCTGCGGAAGGGAACATGAAGAAACCTAGAATTCCACTACAAAAGAAAGTTAGACAGGAAAAAAATTGTTTAACACAAATTTTGTTTTGGATCTCAAGGGTTTTGAAGTCTGTATGCAAATCAATGCCATCATATGTGTAATGTTTGGCTTGTATATTGGCTATAATTTTGAGATCTTGATTTCCATAGCGCTAATAGTGAGCAGTAAATGAAATAGAGATTGATTTGCATAAATAACAAGGAAAATAAACCCTAAATATCATATTCATATAATTTTGAGTTTACAATGACTGTAACAATAGTTCTAAGGTGGAAAAGAAAATCAGAAATTACTTTAACTCTAACTTGTAGCTTTCTGAGAGTGCATAATGATTTATGGAAGTGAGATTAGGTGTCTCGATTTTTCTTTGGTGTCTTCCTTTCCCTACCAGTTCCTCAAAACAACCCAAACCGTCTTCTTCTCAGACTCCCTTATTATGCTGCAGCGCCCTCCTTCACTACCCAAAAACGTTATACACAGTCGTAATAAGAAGTAAGGCTACAATTAGATCACCCAACAACGCTATAGTATAATCATGTAGGTGTCAATATGGATTGCAGTTCCCTTTTTAGCTGTAACAACCCTTTATATTGTCCCGAATGAAGCATGGGGATCACTGTAGATGTGGAACTAGAAGGATATGCATCCGACAGAAAGTAAATCATCCTCACAAACAAGACTATGTCCTCTCAAAAATATGTCACAGCCCACACAATCTAAACTCAGCCAAAAAATGAAGAATATGGCCTCCACATGATGAAATTGGCCCCTTTGTTACTCCTTCTTTTTTTTCAAAAACATAAAACCAAGAAAGACGAAAAAGAGAATATGCATGAATCTATAAAATCTCATATCTAGATGGGCCTGAAATTTTGTTGTATGTATAACCACAGCATGAGCATATAATCCTAGGTATAATATAATATTGTTACTTGTTAGACTCATTGGAAGAACCCCTTCGGCTAAACCTTATTATAGAATATGGTATAGGGATGGCGCTAGGGAGTCCTAGTTTCTTATATTCTTATTTTAATTATTGCATAAGTGTTTCTAGCTTCTATTTTATTTCTTGTCAAGGATATTTATAACTTACATTGTAGGGAGGCTCTATGGGTTAAATATAAATATCTTTCTAATGTGTAGATATCCCAACATGTATACTAACTAATATATGTTGTTAGTATGATAGGACATCAAGATGTTAATGTTGTCACCGCCATTTTAACATATCAATGTATTTTTAGGAGGAGTTGGAATTGGCTTTGATCACCTCATTTAATGGCTTGGAAGGTATGGGAAACTTCATTTCTTTTAGATCTCAAGAAATCCCACTTGGGAGTGAGTAAATTAGTCAAAGGTGTATTGCAATGGCCATAAAATTATTCGAGATGACTTGGTTCAATAATTTCATATGCCACCTGTCATTGACTCTCCAATGACCTAATTAAATAGAAATTCCCATGCAAGAATCTGTAAAAACTACTACACTTCCACCATTAAAATGGTTCATTGAACAATGCAAATACATAAATGAGGTGGAGGCTATAGTTTGGCATCGCATGATTAAATGTAACACCGTATATCTCTTATTATTATTCTAATATCCTTGGTTACCTAATTGATGTTTCAATTAAGAAAGTAGATTTGTAAGGAATACCACCATAGAAATTTTATCTAATATGATTTCCATAAGAAGAGAGATCATAAATCCAACCAAGAAAAAAACAAGAAATAATTGTTTGAATGCATATGATATATCTCTTAGTAAGGTAAGAAACAATAATGAATCATATCATGCCAGTAGTTGCAAATAGCAGATAAAAGAGAAAATATCGTGTGTAGAATCATAAGAGAGTCTATGGAAATAGATTAATTTAGTACAATTATTTTATCCTTATGGTATCCTTACTTATTGACATGGGAGCTTGAATTATATATAAGTAATTTTATCAAGTAACCGGTAAATCCACCTAGGTATAAACGCATTAGATACTGACTAGAAATAATACTATGTTTGGATATTGTAACCTCAACATCTAACCTCGGATGAAAATGGCATCCCTTATGTGGTAAGCTAAAATTAAAATTGATTACTAGTGAACTTAAATTCATTGAAACAAACTCACTTCCCCCATCCTTCTACAAATAAACCTCACAATCAATTCATTATAAACCATGGTTATTACATTATTTAACTTCATGTCATCCACCACAATAGGCTAATATACATGGTCGATTTCATGGTATCCCCTCTCAACCTCCTTATTTGTATCAAGTCATTTCCCTTGTGGAATCCATTCATCAAAGGATCTTAAGTATGAATATTTGGTTGATCACAACCATTTTCCTTCATATGCTCCACTAGTGCAAGATAAATGACAACTTTGCCTCCTTCGCAATGCCCATTATTCAACGTAGTATATGTTACGTCATTTGGTGTCAATCATTTTCAATTAGGGATGATGGTTAAGGGAATACTTAAGGATAGATTAGATGAAATTTTGAATCTATATAGCCATATTTTTCTCTGCTCTAGCTACAATATTGTCATGGTTCACTAATTCATATAACATGTGTTGTAGTAATTAGAAAGGTGTCCTTTCCATCATTAACACCTAAAATACAAGGTATATACCTATAATTTGTTTGATAATTATAAAGAGATGGAGGGTTCACATTATAGGTTAAAAAATATTATTATAAAGAGATGGGGGTCACATCATATTCATATGGTCCATCAAGCAAGTTATCATATTTTCATTAGGAGAAGAGTTTCAATGGGATAATACTGGTCTAAAAAACATAGGTTAATGGTTCAAATTCCTTTCATCTTTATAAGAAATGCATATGGTTGGAAGAGGTACTAATGATAATAATTCTTAATATTTAAAAGGTTTATGTAGGTTCTTGTAGGTTTTCTCCAGGTAGGACCTTAACCAATGTATTAATGAATTATCAAACTTATGGAAAGCATATATATTAAATGTAATACTGTATATCTCTTTGCATTATTCTAATATCCCTGGTTACCTAATTGATATGTCAATTAAGAAAGCAGATTTGTAAGGCATACCACCATTTAAATTTTAGCTCATATGATCTCCATGATAAGATAGATCATAAATCCAACCAAGAAAAAAACAAGAAATAATTGTTTGAATGCATATGATATATCTCTTAGTAAGGAAAGAAACAATAATGAGTCATATCATGATGCCAGTAGTTACAAATAGCAGATAAAAGAGAAAATATCTTGTGTAGAATCATAAGAGAGTCTATGGAAATAGATTAATTTAGTACAATTATTTTATCCTTATGGTATCCTTACTTATTGACACGAGACCTTCAATTATATATAAGTAATTTGATCAAGTAACCGATAAATCCACCTAGGTATATATGCAGTAGATACTGACTAGAAATAATGCTATGTTTGGATATTGTAACTTCAACATCTAACCTCAGACGAAAATGGCATCCCTTATTTGGTTATCTAAAATTGATTACTAGTGCACTTGAATCCATTGAAACAAACTCACTTCCCCCATCCTTCTACAAATAAACCTCACAATCAATGCATTTTAAGCCATGGTTATTACATTATTTAACTTCATGTCATCCACCAGAATAGGCTAATATACATGGTCTATTTCATGGTATACCCTCTCAACCTCATTATTTGTATCAAGTCATTTTCATTGTGAAATCCATTCACCAAAGGATTATAAGTATGAATATTTGGTTGATCACAACCACTTTTCTTCATATGCTCCACTAGTGCAAGATAAGTGACAACTTTTCCTCCTTTGCAATGTCCATTATTCAAGGTAGCATATGTTACTTCATTTGGTGTCAATCATTTTCAGTTAGGGGTGATGGTTAAGGGAATACTTAAGGATAGACTAGATGAAATTTTGGATCTATATAGACATATTTTCCTCTGATCTAGCGTGACAAGATTGTCATGGTTCACTATTTCATATAACAAGTGTTGTAAGAATTAGAAATGTGTCCTTTCCATCATTAACACCTACAATACTATGTATATACCTATAATTTGTTTGATAATTATAAAAGAGATGGAGGGTTGACATTGTAGGTTAAAAATTATACTTATAAGAAGATGGGGGTCACATCATATTCATATGGTCCATCAAGCAAGTTATCATATTTTAATTAGGAGAATAGTTTCAATGGTATAATACTGGTCTAAAAAACATAGGTTAATGGTTCAAATTCCTTTTATATTTATAAGAATTGCATATGGCTGGAAGAGGTACCAATGATAAAAATTATTAATATTTAAAAGTTTTATGTAGGTTCTTGTAGGTTTTCTCCAGGTAGGACCTTAACCAATGTATTAATGAATTGTCAAAATTATGGAGAGCATATAGATTAAATGTAACATCGTATATCTCTTCTCATTATTCTAATATCCCAGGTTACCTAATTTATATGTCAATTAAGAAAGTAGATTTGTAAGACATACCACCATTGAAATTTTAGCTCATATGAGCTCCATGAGAAGAGAGATCATAAATCCAACCAAGAAAAAAACAATAAATAAATGGTTGAATGCATATGATAGATCTCTTAGTAATTCAAGAAACAATAATGATTCATATCATGATGCCAATAGTTACAAATAGAATATAAAAGAGAAAATATCTTGTGTAGAATAATAAGAGAGTCTATGGATATAGATTAATTTAGTAAAATTATTTTATCCTTATGGTCTCCTTACTTATTGATATGGGACCTTCAATGATATATAAGTAATTTTATCAAGTAAATGTTAAATCCACCTAGGTATAAATGCAGTAGATACCGACTAGAAATAATACTATGTTTGGATATTGTAACCTCAACATCTAACCTCAGATGAAAATGGAATCCCTTATGTGGTAAGCTAAAATTGATTACTAGTGCACTTGAATCAAATGAAACAAACTCACTACCCTCATCCTTCTACAAATAAACCTCACAATCAATGCATTACAGGCCATAGTTATTACATTATTTAACTTCATGTCATCCAACACAATAGGCTAATATACATGGTCAATTTCATGGTATACCCTCTCAAACTCCTTATTTGTATCAAGTCATTTTCCTTNAAGTATGAATATTTGGTTGATCACAACCATTTTCCTTCATATGCTCCACTAGTGCAAGATAAATGACAACTTTGCCTCCTTTGCAATGTCCATTATTCAACGTAGTATATGTTACGTCATTTGGTGTCAATCATTTTCAGTTAGGGATGGTGGTTAAGGGAATACTTAAGGATATATTAGATGAATTTTTGGATCTATATAGCCATCATTTTCTCTGATCTAGCTACAAGATTGTCATGGTTCACTAATTCATATAACAAGTGTTGTAGGAATTAGAAAGGTGTCATTTCCATCATTAAAACCTACAATACTAGGTGTATACCTATAATTTGATGATAATTATAAAGAGATGGAGGGTTGGCATTGTAGGTTAAAAACTATACTTATAAGGAGATGGGGGTCACAACATATTCATATAGTCCATCAAGCAAGTTATCATATTTTCATTAGGAGAATAGTTTCACTAGTATAATACTTGTCTAAAAAACATAGGTTAATGGTTAAAATTCCTTTTATCTTTATAAGAATTGCATATGGTTGAAAGAGGTACTAATGATAAAAATTCTTAATATTTAAAAGGGTTATATAGGTTCTTGTAGGTTTTCTCGAGTCAGGACCTTAACCAATGTATTGAATTGTTAAACTTATAGAGAGCATATAGATTAAATGTAATATCGTATATCTCTTCTCATTGTTCTAATATCCCTAGGTATAAATGCAATAGATACCTACTAGAAATAACACTATGTTTGGATGTAACCTCAACATCTAACCTCAGATGAAAATGAAATCCCTTATGTGGTAAGCTAAAATTGGTTACTAGTGCACTTGAATCCATTGAAACAAACTCATTGTCCCCATCCTCGTAAAAATAAACCTCACATTCAATTCCTTAGAAGCCATTCTTATTACATTATTTAAATTCATGTCATCCACCACAGTAGGCTAATATTTAATTTCCTTTTGATGCATTTCTTTGGTTCCCTCCTTCCTTCCTTTGGTCCACCTGCATGACTCACAGTACCAAGGTCCTTCCCCTTTTCATTGAAAAAAATTAGGAGAAAACTCGGGTGTTTTTGCTATCTATACCAAAAAAAACAAAATTAAATTTACGAGAAAAAAAACAAAATAAAAAAATGTGGGACCACTAACATAAATTTTCACATTTTATCTCCCGCAACTAGTTTTATTGGGAAAGGTTGGTGTTTTCTTTTTGCACATCCCAATGTTTACTTGATTTGATTCTGGTATTCAATGCCACGAAATATAAGATCATTTGTTGTGATATATTGTAGCCTAATATTTCCTAATTAATCTTGAATCTTTCTTATTCATTCATTAAAGTGGTTTAATAACCAAATCCTATGGTTATAACCCATCCCAACTTATAAATGTATGATCTCGACCATCCAATTCCACTTTGCCGACATTTGCAAGCCTTTCCGACTGTTTTGACATCGGAAATTAAAAAAAAAAGAAAAAGATTGGCATGTTAACCAACCATTCCCAACTTCTTGACTTTGAATATTATCCTCCATACGTCAGGAGTTGGAAGTTGGAACCGCAGACAAAAATTCAACAAACAATGTCTGAATTTCTGACTTTGAACATTACCTTCCATACGTCGGGAATCATAAGTTAGGAACGAAAAAATGTTCTCTAACCAAACCTTTCGTACCTTCCTACTTTGACGATTTTGATATCAGAAGTCAAAAGTCAGCACTTCATGACATCTTCCACCATCCATCCCGACTTGTTGACTTCCATGTTTTCAATATCAGGAGTCAAAAGTTGAGATCAACAACTAATCCATATAAAAACCTCTGACCACTTCCGCCCTAACGTCTGTATGAAAAAATTTCAAAGTCGACATCACTGACTCTAACCCATTCACGGCTTTGTCTATGTTTATTTTGCTAACAAACCCCCTATTGAGAATCAGAAGTTAGAATTTATTCACTATGCTTCTTCTGTGTTTCGAATCCCAACTTCTGTAATCGACATTGCAATGTCGACACATCAGTACCCGACACATCGGTAGGTTAGCATCTTTTCCAAACTTAGAAAAATTTCCATCTTTCGCCACAGCTTATGAATTGTAATTTTGTCAATGGAAACTCTACAAAATTCTTTTGATTCAAATGTTTATCACGAATCCCTATCAAACACAACTATGTCATGAATATAAGCTTATGATATTTATTTTATGACTTCACGGAACTTACAAAACATGTGCAGATGCAAACTAACATGCACAGTGGGAATGCGATTGATATTCAATTACAATCCATGCATAAACTACCATACTAATCACATGCATAACCACAATAAATCCATGCTCTGAGTTAAATCATTCCCAAGAAATGAACATCATTCTACTACATAATTCAAGTTATCATATCATTTAATTTAGCATAAACAATTAAACATTTATCACATAGAAATTGTAGGAATTCCAACACAACAAAACACTTATCTTGGAGTTGAAACTCAAACATCGTCATAGGTATGCGGCCCAGCCTGTATTATTTCAGCACTCAGAAACCACCCCCGAGATGGGTTATGTTAGTCCCTAAGGAGTCTCTTAGGATCATTCACAACAATACCACATGCACTTAGGCTAAGCCAACATACAGTTGAATTTATCAACCCAATAGAAAGCTAAATACAATTATTCCCATCCAGTGAGCTCAACCACGGAGCTATATAATATCTCAATTGGATTTATCTAAACTTAGAGCCCCTATAATTTTCCACACTCAGCCCACAGAATATCCCCTTCTTGGCTACATAGTCCCTCGAGCTCAACTCTCCATTGGCGTTATTCAAGACAAGAACAGGAGGTCCATTATGCTACCACCAACCTGTATCTCATTCCTTCACCGAATTCATCAATCCACTTCATTTCCTAACACATTTATCATTCTTGAATCAGATATTCCTGTAGATTTTGGCTCTACTATGATTTTTGTTGGGAATCCATCCCACGTAGAGTGCATTTTGGTTCTTCTACCTTTGTTTTGGAATACATGCTTCCTCCTGGGAAATTGGATTTCTCTTCCTCCCACACGTTGGGTTCAAGATGGATGGAAAAATAATTTCCATGAGGTAAATTGAATTCCATGTCAAGTAATATTTCCCATACTCTACTTTGTTGAATTCTGAATCAGCCCATCACTAGGCCCATTCTCCATTAAATGCATGAGTTTATTTCTCGGATACACTTTTACAACAAATTTAATGGGTGGAAAGGACATCTACAGAGGTTTTCAATATGACATTTGGAAATAGAGGGTTCACTCTCTCACACCCCCTCAACTCTCCCTAGTGGATAACATACAACACCCATTGTTCATGTTGCCTCCATAGCCATCCTTAGACATTTTATTGGCATTACAAATATTTACAAACTTTTACATTTTCCATGGCTTGATAGCACATGGTCGACCAATACATTTTCATCATACATGCCTAGCCATTCATTAGTTGGGGCTTTTCCTAAAGATCCACACTATGAATAGATGCTAGCACATTACATCAATTACATGGTTCAACTAAAGACATAATAGGGGTAAAACTTGCAGGGGTATTACAGGTTTCTTAACTAGAATGTATCGAACAACAGACTAACGAGTTGACATCAATGAAGAAGAATAAAAAGAAGAATATATGTTGATACTATGGAAAGTTTGGACATGTCAAGAAAACCTACTAGAAAAATACAAAGGACTTGGAGGAAAAGGTTAAGCATCTTGAACAAGGCGCGCCAACTAGTCATTCGATCTGACAATATACAAAAAATTGTACCTTTTTATGATAGAACTTTCCAAGAATTGCATTCCCATACCATTCATATAAACAGGATATTCGAATCTAGTTGTGTTCATCATACGACTAAGGATTATTCTATGTTTTATTCCTTAAGTGGAGCTCCAGAGCCAAATATTTATGTAGTTGATGATTACACTCTCATAGATTTGGGAAGAAAGGATGTTGAATGCAGTCATGGTTGAATATTCAATGTCTATAATGCACCTAGATTGAGAGAAAAGTTGTTTTTAGTTGCACAACTTACACAAACTAAGAATACTATTGAGTTTTGGTTAGATCTCTTTATCGTAAATATCTGAGGCTTAGGGGTTGAACTATTGCTTCGGTATAATTAGATCTCAAAAATGGAATTTACAAGTTCCTATGATTGTCCCAGGCATGACTTTTGTGTGAATGGACAATTTGCACTTGTTGCTTGTACCAACAATAGAAGTCGAATTTGGCATGAACGATTTGGACATATGAACTTTCGAAGTTTAAATATGATGATAACAAATAATATGGTTAATGGTCTCCCAAAGTCTATTCCACCTAACGAAGTTTCTATAGGATGTATTCTTGGAAAGCATCATCACGAACACTTGGATTTTGGGAAAGCATGGCGAGCATGGTACCGACTGGAACTTGTTCAAAGTAATCTCTATTGCATGAACATGCTCTCATTAGTAGGTGTGAAGTATATTTTGACATTTATTGATGATTTCTCTAGATTTTCATGGGTATATTTTCTTGAATAATAAGATTCATGTATTTGAAATATTCAAGGAATTCAGGGCATTGAATGAAAAGTAATGTGGCCGACCTATAAAAATTTTGAGATCAAAAAATGGCGGAGAATATGTGATTCAATAGTTATAACAATATATCTTGAAAAATTCCTTTTCATGGTAGATATTTGTCCCTCACACCCCTCTGTATAATGTATTTGTAGAGAGGAAGAATCGTACTTTGGTAGAGGTTGTTTATTGTTCAAACAATCTCATGTACCTTGTTTTGACTAGATTTTTCAACAACATGACTCTGTTCAAGAAATGGAATGGAAGGAAACCCTTTGTCAAACACCTCAAAACTTTTCTATGTGTTTCTTAGGTACATATCATGTTAGTTTTTCTAGATCTTTAATAGATTAACTATGATCTTTGTCTGAAAGAATACCAAGTACATCTAGATGAATAAGATAAGAGATACATAAGACACAAATATTTTCACTAGGGAAACCATAAAGGAGAAAACCCCACAAACTTCCTCAAAATAGTAAGATGATAAAAACCAGTAATAAGAAGTATTCAACAGCTATTATCTCTCCTCCCTTTGTTTCTCTTTCTCTCTTATGTGAAATTGAGAGTGTGAGGTGTGTATAAATGAGGGAGGGTGCCTCCCTATTTATACTAATCAAGTGACTGACCAAATACATGATTGGGGCCGACTTGTCTCCCTACCAGGGACAACATCTCCTAGAGAGACTCCAAATACACATTACATGATGTTACACTTGGGACTATTTCCATAACTTGCAACGGAGGTTGCACCTCAAGGTATAGACACAAAGAAGACATTCTGCAAGGAGGTAAACACATCTCCAATGGGGGTACAACAACATACAATGATAATATACATCAAAATATCTTTCGAAGTTGCAAATACATTGACACTCCCTCTTAACTAGGAAGGTATTCTCTCTCTTGCACAATCATCAACAGATTTGGTCAAGTCTTCATCGCGGAGTCATAGAGTCATAATATTAGTTGTTTCCATCGTCATCTTATTATTTCTCATCGAATGTGACTATATTTCATCGGACGTTTATACAGATCCAGCCCTTTTTCATGTTGGATGTAGGCCTAGTCCTAAACTAGGTCTTCATCACAGCTCGAGAAAGCCATCACGTAAGAACTATCCAAGACCTTCTTTAAATTTCCATGGAAATAACCTATGTCTTCTACCTTCATGTCATTGTATCCATATCATATCCTTTGTCTAGCACAAAACAAAAAAACAGAGCACATAGAACATCCATGACCAACCTATGTTCTACTAGTAAAGGAGACCCACCTAGGTGCACCTCACGTGCTTCATGACCTTATCATATCATCATGGGAACACACACACATATATAGATATATATGTAAGGACTCATTACAACCAAACAACTAGCTACATCAATAATTTTACCATTCTAGGTCAACCTCAAGGACTTATTACATATAAACAACCTGCGTCCAGGATCGTTTCCGTTAAGACAACCTTTGAGGCATATTACATTCAAGTAACCTACGTAGCATGCCATGTCTCATATTTACACTTGAATAACATGTATCAGGATTGATTACATCCAAGTATATACGAGATTCGACATGAGTGATTACATTTGAGGATAACCAATAGGATGAATTAAGTCCAAGCATCCTGCTTCACCGTTATTTTTCCCGCTCAGAAAACATATCTCATTTCCCATGTGAGATATTATGCATCTACAATTTATAGCATAGAAACATATCAAGACTCATTACATCCAAGGATAACCTGCGACCTTCTCCAGGACTTATTACATCCAAGGATAACCTACAAGACTGATTAAGTTTAAGCAGCCTACAATCTTCACCAGTATTTTACACTCAAACAACCTATATCTCTAACTATGCTAAAACACATCACTCCCTCTTTCGAGGGGTCTTGATTTGGATCACACCAATTCTTTATCTAAAGTACTCGAACTTCACTCTAGATAGAGACTTATTCAACACATTGGCTATCTGCTTGTTTGTTGCCATGTATTGGAGCTTCACTTCTCCTCTTTGTACCATATCCTTGATATAGTGGAACTTGATCTCAATGTGCTTCAACTTGTCTTGAAACACAGGGTTTTCTAAAATATTCATGCAACTCAAATTGTCATAGAAGATACAAGTCACATCCAAATAGATATGAAAACAAGTTATATAGTATATTTCGAAGCCACACTGCCTTGAAACTAGCCGAGAAAGCAACAACATACTCTACCTCGGATGTACTCAGAGCCACAAATGATTGCTTCCTACTAAACTAGGAGATCGTGCCAGATCCTAAACTGAAGCAGCGATCTGAGGTGCTCTTCCTGTCAGTGGCACTACCTACCCAATATGAATCAACATAACCATGTAAGTTAATATTTTGATTCGCTTCATATTTGAGCCCATAATCCACTGTACCTTTTTGGTACCTCAGTACATGATTTGAAGCTATCGTGTGAACATGTCTTGGATCCATCAAGAACTAGATCAGGGTGTTCATCATAAAGGATATGTCTGGTCTTGTATTCGTTAGACGCATCAATGAGCCAATCATCTCACGATATATTGTGGCATCAACTATCTCAGGTGAAGCATCAGTTAGAATATTCAAGTTAGATGGCATTGAAGTGGTTATTGCCTTGTAGTCCAACATTCTAAATATCTTTAGAATATCCACTGCATATTTTCCTCGACCAAGGAATATCCCATATTCACTCTGCCACACCTCCATTCCTAAGAAGGTATCATGGCTAGGTCTTTCATCTCGAACTTTGTAGCAATTATTCTCTTTGCATATTTAATGAGTTCCTCTTTTCCTATTAGAAACAAGTCATCAACATATAGTTGGAGTATCACTTGTCTTCCATATTCAACCTTAAAGTAAAGGTTGTAATCTGGTTTACCCTTGGTAAAGCCTAATCTCATCTGGAAGCTATCCATCTTGTCATACCATGCCCTTGGTTCTTGTTTCAATCCCTACAAGGCCTTCTTCAATTTTCACACATGGGTCTTCCTGTCATGTGTCTTGAATCCCAGTGGTTGTTCCATGTACACTTGCTCCTGTTGATTTTTCTTTAAAATTGTTTAGATGATATCTTTAAACAATTAGACACTAGAAGATCAATAAAATAAAAACATGCACAAAAACATAAGAACACAAGAACACAGATATTTTCCTCAGGGAAACCACAAGGGAAAAAACCCCAAAAACTTCCTCAGCATAGATCTCAACCAATTCGATGTAAGATTCAGACAACAGCTTCCTCCTTCTTTCTCTTGTGCTACCACTTCTCTCTCTTGCTAAGAACATATTGAGTGAGTGAGTACAAATGAAGGGAGGAGCCTCCTATTTATATTATTCTATTGACTTGACCTCTAACTTAGTGGGGCCGACTTCACTATCTCCTAGGGAAAATTTGTCCAACTGGACATTACAAATAGCATTTATTATAATGACACTTGTGTACTAATGACCCGACTTACATCCGAATATTTACATTACTTCTTTTAATTACTTTGACAAGACCAAACTCATCTCCCTAGGGAGGAATACAACATTACTTGGAATATCTTCCAAAGTTACAATAAAATTAACACTCCCTCTTAACTAGGAAGGTATTCAACATCTACTACTACAACTGTACAATTTTCGGGTGAGACTGTATATGTCATAGGAAGTTTTGGAACACTTGTCTAACATATTCATCATCGATCTCAGCTGGAACATATTTTGTAATCTTCATCTTATAGTCTTCATCTTTTGTATATTCTCGAACATCTTTGTTTTGTCTTTTTCATCTTCTGGATATTCTTCTTGTAGTCTTTGTCTCTCGTACATTCTTGAACATATTCTATTTATCTTTTCCATCTTCTGGATATTTTTATTTGTCTTTCCTACAACTTCGATTATCTTGTATTTGTCTTCTACTTGAATCAACTTCTGAGCCTTCTTCCATAACATCAGTATGTGAATATTGAATCTTCTTATGTCACATCAGTATGTAAATATTGAATCTTCTTCATTTCTATTATCTGCAATATTAGTGTAAGGATATTGACAACATCAACAATCATCATTTGCTTGTTAGTGCTAAAAACTCATCCAGAATTTGTGCTAGAGAATTATCTGCATAATCAACATAGAGATGCTAGAACATTGATATCATTATCAGTAGATGAGTACTGAAATAATATGCGCCTACAAACATCAGAGTATCATTACTGATATGGACTCAATCAGTTATCGATCATAATAATCTCAAGAAATCATTAAGCATGATATAAAACATCAACAATCAACTACTAACAGTATCTATAGCAATCATCAAGAATCTCATCTCACATCAATAATTAGTATAGTAAGTAATACTGTAAAAACCATCAATCTATTAAGCAATCATCAAAAACTAACCGTATAGAAATATTGTATCAACCATCTCAGTAGTCATCAACAATCAGTATATCAATACTGAAACATCTATCAATCTTTTTAGCAGTCAGCAACAATCAACACTATAGCAATACTGTAACAACCATCTAGCATCTCAACAATCATCAACAATCAGTGTAGAAATACTGAAACATCTATCAAGCTTTTCAGCAATCATCAACAATCAATAGTATAGAAATATTGAGCATACATCTTTCCCTTAATCTTCTTTGGAGCAACATCACAGTGAGTTATCTGGTAGATCCATCCGAGAATTTTGTCTAACTTACTAACTCTTTCAAGCCAAACAAGCCTAGATAGACATATGGATCTCCCTAGGGACCAAACAAGCCTTGTCTAGCTTACTAACCCTTTCAATCCAAACAATCCTATCCAGACTTACTAATCCCCCTAGGATCGACAGGTCTTTAGTCTGGCTTAATAACCCTTTCGGTCCAAACAAGCCTAGCCAGACGTACCCTCCCCTATACTGACCTACTCACCATTGCATCCAACATATTCTGTCACTCCCTCTTTTGAGAGAGGTCCTTTTGGACTAGACCAAGATTGTCTTGAAAGTATTCAAACTTTACACGAGCCAGAGGCTTAGTCAACACATATGCTACTTGTTCCTCAGTGGGAACATACTTGAGCTTTACAGCTCCCTTCTGCACCATGTCCCATATGAAATGATTTTGATCTCAATGTGTTTCGACTTATCATGAAACACGGGATTCTCTGTCATCTTGATACAAATATGATTATCGCAAAGGATATTAGTGGCATCTATCTTTGCATCAAGTAACCCTGAAAACATCTTTTTAAGCCATACTTCTTCACTGCAAGCTGAACAAGATGCAATATATTTTGCCTTAGATGTGCTAAGTGCAATACTGGTTTGCTTTCTAGTGAACCAAGAGATCATGCCAGATCCCAAACTGAAACAACATCTCGATGTACTCTTCCTATATTTGGCACTTCCACCCCAATATGAATTTGCATATCCATGTAACTTGATCTCTCCACTGGATGTATATTTGATCCCATAATATAAAGTTCCCTTTACATACCTCATCACATACTTTGCACCAATTAGATGAACGTGTTTAGGATTCACAATGTACTGACTTAATTTGTTTACTGCAAAACATATATCTGGTCTGGTATTGGTGAGGTACATCAACGAACCAATGATCTGTCTATATAGTGTAACATCAACATCTTTTGAGGTTTCATCATTCAATAGCTTCAAGCTAGTAGTAATTGGAGTGGTCATCGCTTTGCAATCTAGCGTTCCAAATTTTTTCAATATTTCAACAGTACACTTTCCTTGATTTAGAAAAATCTCATCTGAATGTTGCCATATTTCAAGACCTAGAAAGCAGTGCATCATTCCAAGCTACTTCATTTCGAATTCTACAGCAACCTTCTTCTTACATTCAATAAATGAATTATCTTCACCCGTCAAGTGTAGATCATCTACATATAGTAACAAAATCAAAACTCCATCTTCATCAACCTTGTAGTAAAGGTTGGAGTCTTCTTTACTCTTGGTAAAGCCTACGCTCATTAGGAATCCATCGATCCTTCCATACCATGCTCTAGGTGCTTTAGTTATTCCATACAATGCATTTTTTAGTCGACATACATGATTCTTCTGATCATTTATCTCAAATCCTTGTGGTTGTTTGATATAGAATTCTTCTTCAATTATTCCATTTAGGAATTCCATCTTTATGTCCATTTAATGTAGCTTCCATTTCATGTTGGAGGCCAAGGCAATAACAACCCTTATAGAGGTGTATCTTGCTACTAGGGAAAAAGTATCTTCATAATCAATTCCCTCTTTCTGAGAGAATCATCGAGCTACAAATATGGCCTTATATTTTTCTATACTTCCATCTGCTGAGTGCTTAGTTTTGAATATCCATTTAGAGGATACCACTCATTTGTCCTTTGATCTAGGTACTATTTCCCATACATCATTCTTCATAATAGATTGGTATTCTTCGACCATTGCATCAGCCCACTCCTTTTGTTATATTGCTTCTTCAAAACAAGATGGTTCTTTATCAACTAGATCACTCATCAAAGCTATGTAGTTGGGGTATGTATTTTGCTTCTTCCTTCCTCGGATGGCTCCTTCGGGAGCACCAAGTCTTTTTTCTTCTTTAATTGCTTCACGAGCCCAGGCATTTTTTCTCTTTCAAGAAATCAGTTCACTTGGTAAATATTCAGGTAGCCAGGGTTTAGTCATATCATGATCTTTAGATATTGGGTCTTCTTCTTCAAATCTGACTTTGGGAATTTCAATAGTTTTTGGAGTTTCAAACTCCTCTTCATCTTCCTTGTCTTTCTTGATTTCTTGAAGGATGAATTTTCATCAAATGTAACATCTCTTCTAATCTCAATTTGATGGTACCCATGGATATATATTCGATAGGTTTTTTATTGTTCACTATATCCTACGAACAATCCTTTCTTTCCTGAAGGATCTAGTTTTGATCTCTTATCCTTGGGAATATGAATGTATACAGGACAACCAAAAATTTTAAGATGACTTACTTCTGGTCTTTTTCCAGAGAAAATTTCTTCTGGAGTTTTATTCCCAAGATCACTGTGAGATATTTGATTATGAACATATACTCCTACTCATGTTGCTCCTACCCATAGGCACATAGGGAGATCTTGGCAATGTATCATAGCTTTCACAACTTCCATGATATATTTATTCTTTATTTCCACCACACCATTTTGTTGCGGATTGTAGGGAATTGTGAGCTCCCTCTTAATTCCGGCCTCTTTACAGAAATCATTGAACTCATTTGAAGTAAATTCTCCTCCATTGTCTGACCTCAAAATCTTGATTTTCTTTTCCGAAATGTTTTATACTAGAGTTTTAAACTCTTTGAATCTTTCAAATACTTCATCCTTGTTTTTCAAGAAGTATGTCCAAGTATTTCTGGAGTAGTCATCAATGAAGGAGGCATAGTAAGAGTACCCACTTAATGAAGTGGTTTGCATTGGACCACGGATATCTGAGTGAATAATTTATGGGATCCCTTTTTCCTTGTTGTTACTTTTTGGAAATGAATTCTTAGTATTCTTCCCTTGTGCACATCCATTGCACACTCCTTCATGTTTTACCTGAATTTATGGTAAACCAATTACCACCTTGCTTACAATTGGAATAGCCTTGTAGTGAACATGAGCAATCCTTCTATGCCATAGCTCACTTGGATTGAAGGTACTGTTTGTTAATGTAGAATTTGTATGTCCCTTTAGTTTGTAGAGACCTCTTTCTTCAACTCCATTCTCCACTGCATCATCGATAGTTTTTCCTTTGGTCCACATGAGGACTTTTCCATCGATAAATGCAACTATGAAGCCTTTCTTGTCTAAGGATTAAATGGAGAGAATATTCTTCTTTAGTCCTGGGACATATAGGCCATCCTTCATCTTCATAGGTTTTATGGAATCCAATTTATAGAATTCTTCTTCTATCCCTTTAATTGGATATTGAGAGTCATCTCCAAGCATTACTGTGTGTGGAGATTCCTTTTGTTCAAGGCATGAAAGTGACTCCTTGAAACCAATCATGTGTTTGGAGGCACCACTATAAATCAGCCAGGTGTCATGTCCTAGTGAGACTGATCCAGTTAGGGCAGAGATCAAAACATACTCATCACTGGAATATTCATCCTTCTTTTTTTCCTCTTCTTCTCCTTGATCACTTCCTTCAGGAGCATGTGCTTGAAACCTTGTCATCTTCTTGAGTCTTTCTACTTTCATGGGAAATTTGATTGCAATGTGTCCTAACTTATGACAGTTGAAGCATTCAAAGCTTGAGTCTTAGGAGGATGGTCATGGCTATTTATTTTTCCTTTGGTATGGGCAGTTAAAGCTTAATCCTCATTGTCATTTATCTTTTCTTCTCTGGATGCTATCCTCTCTTCTTCTTGGACACATTCTTCCCATAACTTACGGAATTTGGTTAGCTTCCTTCTTGAACAAATTCCTCAAATGAAAGAATCCTAATATCTTGGAAGGCTATTCAAGGTTGGCATTACAACCTATGATTCTTCAACCATGTCATCGATGGCTTCTAATTGATCCTTTATTTGAGCTACTCTTGTGAAGTAATATTGCATAGTTTCTAAATTCTGAGCTTTTACACCTTTGAGTATATTTCTCAGGGTCATCTTTTTGTTAATGTTCCTCCCTCCAAATAGACTTGATAGGGCATTAAACAATTCTTTTGGAATCTCCATGGATGACACTTGAGGGATTAGGTTATCTTTGATTGAATCGACTATGATTCTCTTAGCTATGATCATATCCTTCTTTTGCTTGGATTTATCTTCAACTTCTTCTGGTTCTTTCACTTCCTCTTTCACAAATTGATCTAGATCATTCTCTTGGAGGATGAGCATGATTATGTACTTCCATGCTCTGAAGTTTTCAGACCCTTCAAGATCTTCATCTAGCTTGGTATTCTTTTCATCTTTAAGAAACTGAGAACCTCAAATGGAAATAGATAAAAGAATACTTACCTACAGAAGACAACACATGATTTTGAGGTTCTAGGGTTTGGAGTAGAAACCCTAATTTTGCAGCTAGGATCACAGGTAGAGTTGAGTGATGGAAAATATGTGCCCTCCTAAGGTGAGGTAGACTATATCTTCTTCTTTTTGAGATTGATGGTGAAAACCCTGGAAAACTGAAACCCTAGTTTGTCCTGGCAGCACTAACAGGCCCAAAATTGAAAATTCTCGGATTTCAGTTTTGTCACCATAGAAAAATGTGCCCTTCAGAGGTGAGCTGGAGGAGCCTTCTTTTCTGGTTGATATGTCGAGAGGTTTGATAAGAACAACAAATCCTAGTTGTGCAGTGTCTCCTTTCAGGGTGGCTCTGATAGCATGTTGATTTCTCTTTAAAATTGTTTAGATGGCATATTTAAACAATTAGCCACTAGAATATCACTGAAAGAAAAACATGCACAAAAACATAAGAACACAGATATTTTCCTCGGGGAAACCACAAGGGATAAAAACCCACAAAAATTCCTTGGCATAAAATTCAACCACTACAGTGTAAGACTCAGACAACATATTCCTCCTTCTTTCTCTTGTGCTACCACTTCTCTCTCTTGTTAAGAATAGCTTGAGTGAGTGAGTACAAATGAATGGAGGCGCCTTCTGTTTATATTCTTCGGTTGACTTGACCTCTAACTTAGTTGTGCCAACTTCACTAGATCCCAGGGCCGACTTGTCCAACTAGACATTAAAAATAGAATTTATTATAATGACACTTGGGTACTAATGACTTGATTTACATCCAGAGATTTACATTGCTTATTTTAATGACTTTGACAAGACCAAAATCATATCCCTAGGGAGCAATACAACATCACCTAGAGTATCTTCTGAAGTTACAATAAAATTAACAACTCCTCTACTACACCATTCATGAAAGTTGTCTTGACATCCATCTGTTGTGTTTTCCATTTCATAGTTGTTTCCATGCAAGTATGGTCCTAATGTAAGTGTACCTTTCCACGGGTGCAAATTTCTCTTCGTAGTCTATGTCTTCTTTATGTCAGAATACTCGTCCTATGAATCTTGCCTTGTATTTATCGATGTTGTAATATGTAGCATGCTTGATATTGTAGATCCATTTTTAAGTCATGATAGACTTCTTCTCTAGTCTCAGAACTATCTCCCAGATTCATGATTTACTGATATTTCTTGATCGTACCATCCTTCCATTCTTTATTTTATGTATCCTCTTCATAGGTGGAGGGTTCATTGTTAATGATGTCACATAGCAGAGCTACATAGCTATTGTAGGGATTTTCCCTTTTTCTCTCTCTAAGTATTCCTTATGGAACACGTATCTTTCAACTTCTCGTATGAGCTCCTGTTCCCATGCTGGTTTCCTCTAGTGGGAGTTCCCCTCAAGGGATGTCTCTACCATGTCATGATCTTCATAGTCCTCTAGAATTTCTTCTTCAATTTCCATATTTCAGGCTCTCTTTTCTTCAGGTTCCTCGACCTCCGGAATAGGTGTCCTCCTAGATTTGAAGTATGTCAACTCTTCATCAAAGGTTACATCTCTACTGATGTTGGTCTTCTTGAATCCTAGGAAGTATATTCATTAGGCCTTTTATGTATCATTGTATACTATGAATATACCCTTCCTCCCATAAGGATCAAGCTTGGTCCTTTTCTCCTTTGGGATATGTATGTACATTGGGAAGCCAAATATCCTCAAATGGCTAACTGCTTGTTTCCTTCTTGAGAAAGCCTCTTCAGGAGTTTTTTGTCAAGTACTCAATGAGGAGTACAATTTTGTACATACACAGTTGTTCTTGCTACCTATTCCCAAAGGTGTATAGGAATACATTGGTCATGCAACATAGCTTGTGTTGCCTCCAATATGGCTCGATTCTTTCGTTTTGCAACCCCATTCTGTTGAGGATTGTATGGAGTGCTCAACTCCCTCTTAATCCTGGACTCTCTGCAAAGTTCTTTGAATTCTTCTGAAATGAATTCTATGCCATTATATGACGGTAGAGTCTTGATCTTCCTATCATTTTGATTCTCGACCAAGTCTTTATATTCCTTGAACTTACTGAAAATTCACTTTTCCCTTTCAATAAAAATATACAAGTCTTGCGTGAGAAATCATCTATAAAGGAAACACAGTTATAAGACATGGGTCCACATACATCCAAGTCTACTATATCTAGTATTCCTTTATCCTTTCTCTCACTGGTGGGAAATGTATTCTTTGCATTTTTTCCTTATGCACATCCTTTGAAAATTCCTTCATGCTTTGCTTGGAACTCTGGCAGTACTGATACTGCTTTTCTTATTATCGGTATTTCTATGTAGTGCACATGTGAAATCCTTCTGTTTCATAGTTCACTTGGTTAAATTGATTCATGTACCAGTGATTTTCCAGTATGTCCCTTTAGCTTGTACAAGCCTTCGTCTTCTTATCCAATAATTGTTGCATCCTCCATTGTCTTTCCCCTAGGAAAGATTAGAACTTATCCACTGGAAAAATAAACCCTAATTCCTTTTGCATCTAGTGTGGAAATGGAGAGAACATTATTTTTCAATCTTGGAACATATAGCACATCCTTCATCTTTAAATATTTCCTGGGGTTAATCTTATATGAATCTTCTTCACTCATTTTATGGTGTATTGATAATCATACCCAAGATTCACCTTGTGAGGTGACTCATGTTCGTACATATTAACGAATGATTCCTTGTATCATGTCATATGCTTAGAATCTTTACTATCCACAAGCCAATCATTGATTTTGTGTGAGATAGTTCCACTAAGTGTTGATATTAGCACATACTGTTCATCTTAATCATCCTTCTCTCGTCTAAATCTTTTTTTTGTTGGTTCATCATATTTGGAAATATGAGCATGGTGTCTCATCTTCTTGATGGTACAATCTCTTGTAAAGTGTCTCTTTTCATCACAAGTATAACATCAAACATTTGAAGTATCTTTCTTGTTTTTTTTTGTTTCTTGTCGTTCTTCTTGTTGTGATGAAATTTGTCCTTGTTCTTGAATTCCTTCCTGGAGTGAACTATAAGATCTTGATATTCAGCTGCTCCCATTTTCTCTTCTCTTGTCACAAGTCGAGCTTATTCTTATGCATATTCTTCTCGGAGTCTACTGAAAGATATCAACCTCCTTATTTCACAAATTCCTTGAATGAATGAGTCCCATGATCTAGGGAGACCATTCAAGGTGGTTATCACAATTTTTCCTTCTTCGACATTCTCTTCAACCGCTTTAAGTTGCTCTTTGATTTGAGAAACCCTTGTGAAGTAATTTTGTATAGTCTTGGAGTTTTGTATATTCAAATTATTCAACTGGTTCCTCAATGTCATCTTCTGGTTGATATTCTTTCCTTCAAACATCTTCGTCAAACAATCATACACTTTTGATGTCTTGAATGAAGACACATGGGGGATGAGGTGATCCATAATATAATCTACAATGATTCTCTTAGCCTTATCCATGCTTCTCTTATGGTCAGCCTTAGCCTCATCTCTCTCTATTTTTGGAAGTTCTCCAGTTATGTACTGATCCAAAACATTCTCTTCAAGGAATAGGGATATTTTTTACTTCCATTCCCGAATGTTATTAGCCCCTCCAAGCTTGTCCTCAAGATGAGTATGGTGAGTCGATTTGTTTTGAAATGGAATAGCATAGATTTGGATCTTATCAATTTGAGGTGTCCAAACTGATTCTGGAGTTGGCTGGCCTAGTGTTTTTTAGAGAAACCCTAATTTTCCTAAGCCAGAACAGATTCTGGAGCTGGCTGACGTAGTCTTTGTTAGAGAAACCCTAATTTTCCAAAATTAGAGTTTGGGAATTATGTTCAGACAAAAGGATGTGCCTCCTTGAGGTGGATTTCACAGCAAGGTCACTTTCTAAATACTAAGGTGGGAAGCCTCCAAAACTTGATTCCCTAGTTTCTCCCAGCACTAGTGACAGGGTCAAAAATGAAACTTCTTCAAATATGTAACTACTTCCACCAAAATATGTGCCCTATTGAGGAGAGTTATCCTAGCCCTCTTTTCTTGATGATCTATGGAGAGAACACCTTGAACTAGGAATCCCTAGTTTCCACAGTTGCACATGCCTTCTTTTAAATAGGCTCTGATACCATATTAGTTTTTCTACATCTTTTAATAGATTAATTAGGATTTTTGTTTGAAAGAATAACAAGTACAGGTAGATGCATAAGCTAAGAGATACACAAGACACAAATATTTCCACTGGGGAAACCATAAAGGAGAAAACCTCAAAAAATTCCTCAGAATAGTAAGAGGATCAAAACCAATAATAAGAAGTATTCAAAAACTATCTATCTCTCCTCCCTTTGTCTCGCTTTCTCTCTCATGAGAACTTGAGAGTTTGAGGTGTGTGTAAATGAGGGAGGGTTCCTCCATATTTATACTAATCAAGTGACTAACCAAATACATGACTGGGGTCAGCTTGTCTCCCTAACGAGGCTGAATTTTCCTAGAGAGACTCCAAATACACATTACATGATGTTACACTGGAGACTATTTCCATGAATTACAACAGAGGTTGCACCTCAAGGTCTAGACACAATTAAGACATCCCACAAGGAGGTAAACACATCTCCAATGGGGGTACAACAACATACAATGATAATATACATCAGAATATATTGTGAAGTTACAAATATATCAACATATCATTGATAACTGCGAGAAGAAATTGGATGCAAAGAGTCATGCTTGCATCATGATGGGTTATTCTGATGAATCAAAATCCTATCGAATATTTGACCCAGTCAAACAATAGATCATTTTGAGCATAAATATGATCTTTGATGAGAATATTTCAGGTAATAATTTGTTAAACCCTATTTTGGTCTATTTCACAGTGATCCTTTTGATATTACTAAAGAATTTGGATTGGTTATACCCCTCTTTGAAGCTTCAATGAGATCGATGAATTCTATCACTAATTCAACTGGTAGTAATTCTACATTGACTAAGAACGTCAACACACCTAATCATTCGACTAAAAATTACTGACTTGAATCACCATTGAATTATGTACCTTAATGGGTTTCTAAAACAATTGAAGCTATTGGACTTGATGCTAGAAATGACAGTATTAGTCGACAAACCCGTAGTTAGTAACAACATGGAAGTGTTGCACTAATGGCGCGTATTCTTGAAACCTATGATCCTAATGATTATGTTGATTCTCAAGGATTTCTTGAATGGGAAAATTTTATGGTTATTGAAATTGATTCTTTGAACAAGAATCAGACTTGGGAATTGGTTCCTTGACCATAAGGAAAAAATTATGAAAATTGAGGCACAGTAACCTGAGGACCAAGGCAAAACTTACAGAATATTCAAGGATCAATTACACAGAAAAATGACATGAAAGTGCTGCAATTAGAGGTTGCAATTGTATATTATCAATCATCAATCAAAATTAGTGATACAATGTCATACACTTGCATGAATAGCATGACAATTCGAATTCCAAAGAGGTCATTTGAATTGCACACATGAGAGTGGCTTAGAAGTCAGTTAGCCACATTAAACACATCAGTTAATCACTAATCACAACAATAATCGGCTCTAACTAAATCAGAGGCATTTATTACTGAGTTTAACTGAATAGAACTCAATTGGATATCAAACAGTAGGTGAGGGTGAATATCTGACTTCAGTTGGCTAAGATTAAGTGAACTGAACTAAACTGAGTCACTAGAAGTTGTTGAAGGCACTTTAAATCACTCTAGTTGGCTGGAAATTACCAAAAATAGGAAAAATAATGATGGAGACGCCTTTACAACTGTATTCTAACTGAAAGTAGGTGGAATAACCATCAATTAATTGATTTGGAGCACTTAGGTCATGCATATCAACCCATGTTTTCTACTTTATTGAAGGAGGAATCTCAGTTAGTCTCCTCAATTAAGACATAGTTAACCTCCCTAATTGAAGGAGGATGATCCAGTTGATGATGCAGTCACATANCCCCACCCCTTAATCTATACTCATGTAGAGGAGTAAAAAAAATAGGGGCCCGGCTACAAAGGCCATAGGTCACCCTTTACAATAAAGTAACTCTAAAATGCTCAAAAAACTCTAAGTGGGGAAAAGAGGAAAACCCAGTGGGAACAAAACCCCCCCTCAAACTAAACACTGAAGAATTGACTGACTTTCACCTTAATGAACCCACCCCCAATAGTGAACAGAGGTAAGTGAACCTTTTATCAGTAAATTTCTTGGTGAAAATATCTGGAATCTGGTCATCTATGGGGCAGTATTGTAGAACAATTGTCCTTCCATGCACCAACTCTCTGATGTAGTGCATGTGGATATCAATGTTTTTTGTTCTTTATCGCTAAACCGAATCTGTTGATATCTTGATAGTACTTTAGTTGTCACAAATAATTACAATGGATGAAGCACTACCAATCTCAAACTTAGACAAAATACCTTGTAGCCAAACTCCCTGGATGCAAGCATTGAATGCTCCCCTATACTCAGCCTCTACCAAAGAAAGGGAAATGGCAGCATGATTTTTGCTGGACCAGAAAATAGGGCCACTACCAAACATAAACACATATCTAGAAGTGGACTTCTGATCAATTCTATCTCCCACCCAATCAGAATCTATAAAACCGAGCAAGTCTAGCTCAGAATATGCAGCATAGTGAATACCATAGGATCTAGTACCCTGCACTTACTGTAGAATCCTCTTGGCTGCCCTCCAATGAAGCTCATGAGGCTTTTGCATGTACCTTGATACAGCATTCACGACATAAAAAATTTCAGGCCTTGAATGTGTCAAGTATAGTATACTTCCGATCAACTGGTGGTAAAAGGTGGAATCCATTTGTGGAGTTGCTTTTTCCTCTTCAAGATTGATTCATAAGAGGAAAGGAAATGGTGCAGACTTACAATAAGCCATGTTAAACTTAATTAATAGGTCTGAAACATATTTTTAATGTTTCACTATTATTCCATCAAAGTCTTGAGTGATTTCTATCCCGAGAAACTTTCTTAGCAAGCCTAGATCACTCATTGTAAAAGCATCATGAAGAGCAGGTTTTATAAAGGAAATTGAAGCAAGAGTGATTCCTGTGATTAAAATATAATCCAAATAAATGAATATAATTGGAAATTTACCATGATATTTCTGCAATTATACATTTGGATCATATTTTCATCTTTCGAAGTTTTGTGAGAGCAGAAAGGCATAAATTTCGGCATACCAAAATCTTGCTGCATGTTTTAAGCCATATAATGATTTCTACAACTTACAAACTAATGATGGATCTAATGTATATCCTTCAGGATTCTTCATGTATATCTCTTATTTCAAGTATCCATGGATAAAATCACTTTTTATATCCATATGGTGCACCTCCCAGTGCTTGGATGTGGCAACGGCCAAAACTAGCCTTATGGAATCCATCTTTGCCACCGGTGCAAAGGTCTCATGGTAGTCCAATCCTTGGACTTGGGAGAATGATTTTGAAACCAGGCATGCTTTATATTTTTATTTTGATCCATCTGCATAAATCTTTTTCCAATATACCAACTTGCATTGAAAGTGTTTCCTCCCAGGTGGAAGTGAAACTAGCTCCCAAGTTGCTTTTTTTCGAAGAGAGTTGAACTCTTTATCAATTGTAGCTTTCCATATTGGATCATTTTGAGCATGATAGTATGAATTAAGATCATATCCAATAAGCATATATCAGGTCTTGTACATCAAGAAATCATTGCAAGAAATATCAATACCTGCTCTTTGAAAATCAACCCGAGTTCTCCTTGGATCAGCATGATTTCCAACATCTAACTCAACGAAAGAGAGAGTCTTTTCGGACCATTTTAGGAGAGAAGTGGGAACATTAGGATCTGATTCAGAACTGGATATATTATTTCCACTGATATCAGACATCATATCTAAAAAATCATAGCTTACACTTGTGTTTTCATCAACGAAATGGGGGGAAATTTCAGTAGTTCCTTCCTCGACTAGTTCCACATCTTGGAGAGATTCTTCAAAGAGGACACTTCTCTCTATGAATATATTTTTGGTTCAGATATTCAAGAGTTTGTATCCCTTTGATTCGTCTAGATACCCAATGAACATACACTCAATACTCTACGGTTGCAAAGACTTCCTCTTGTCAAGTGGAATTCGAGCCCAAGCAGTGGACCCAAAAAATCTAAAATTGCATATCCGGTTTGTGACCAAAGTATGCTTCAAAAGGATTTTTTCCTTTCACGGAAGAATGAGGGAACCTGTTCTGAATGTAGGAAGAAACATTCATTGCTTCAGCACAAATATTTGGCTTTAAGCATGCATGTGGTCATCTCTTTGAGGGCCCGATTTTTCCTTTCCACTACGCCATTATGCAGGGGTGTGTAGGGAATGGAGTGCTAGATATTGATTCCATATTTATCACAGATTTGTAGTAGCTCATAATTGATGTACTCTCCTCCATTACCATATATGAGAGACTTTATCTTCCTCCCAGAGGCACTATCAACATATTCCTTAAACTCAATGAATCTTTCAAGAACTTCATATTTTTTCTTTAGGAAGAAAACCCAAGTCAATCTAGAGAAGTCATTGACAAAGGTGAGAAGATAGCTTGAACTTGTCACATGCCCCAATTTTGCAAAAAAATATATTATCTTATTTGATTGTATTTAAGGACAATATGTTAAATTTTATGCTAAGATGTAATTGATGACTAAGTAGAGTCAAGGATATTTAATGTAATTCTGAATATTTTAATTATAAATAAATAAAGGTGGAGACAACAGCTTAGGAGAGCTGTTAAAAAAGTGTTTACTGGTCAAATTGGTGGAGGAGACTAGTGGAGAGAAAATAGACATGTGGCAGCATCCTCAAACAACTTCCAACTGTTGCAGGTGGCAACCTCCTTACATTTGGGGTCATGATTCGCCAAGAAAGTGGAATCAGAGCAGGTGGCTCAATTAATGACAACTGACCCAAAAGACCTAGGCAATCTTTATAAAAATACCCATTGAAGAGAGCTAAGGCTGCTCATTCTAGAGAAGTGACCATTCAAGTGAATGTACTTCAGAGAAATTCAATGGAAGGGAATTGTGGAAATAGTTTGAGGGGATAACTGCTAAGTGATCTAGTGTAGCTTTTTAGCTGAAGGATATTACTGCTGAATGCAGAGTGTTACTAAGTCATTGGACTAGTCTATTGTTTGCATGCTCCACCAATTCTCAGCCAAGAAGACTAGGAACAGGCTCGGGGGTCCTGAGGAAGCATTGTTTGAGTGCTCTCCAAGAGTTGGTAGGGAGGAATGGCCACCTAACACTGTTTTTGTCTATCCTAATCAGGTTCTACTTTAATTTGTTTATTTGTGTTAGATAGTTAAATCTGAATCTGACTGTAAATGAATGTTAAATATTTATTTGCAAAATGGTAGATTTAGAATCTTTTAGGTTACTGAAGAAAGGAATTTGAAATAGTAATGTGTTAAGATAGAGAATAATTCAAATATGTGTTTTTCCACGCCTGGAAGGACCAGGCCGTACTACAACACAAACATAGTATTTAAAGTAGATGAAGAAAATGATAAGAAGCTGAATTGAATAGATGTGGTTCTGCATTTAATAATAGCAGAGTAATTTATTTCAGTATGTAGGTTATTATCAAAAAGAATAATAGTCAAGTTATCTATGTTATTGTTTTTACCAACTTATGTATGTAAATATACTGGAAAAGAAATAGCAGTAATCTGGTACAGGTAGAAGGATTAATATGTTAAGAAAATACCTTAGCAAATAAATGTTGTATTTATAGACAATAGATTATTCTTTTTTTTATTATTAAGTTGAAAATATGCTGGAGTTTAAACTGTGTTACAATATAGATATATTCCTTAGTATATTTACTAACTATTTGCAATGCAGAATAAATAACACAATAAAACTATTTTATTACATTCAGTTGAATAAAGAAGTAAATTACAAATACTTAGTTTTATTTACTAATCATATCAACTAAACTAAGTCTAACAAATACTAGAACCCAATAAGAATAAGAATATGATGATAACTAATATATAAATAAATGACTATTTATGAAAAGAACTGTTTTTAAATTTACAAACAGGTTATACCTGCAAAAGTAAACTATAGGGTCGAAACCCTAAACAATTATTATTTTTACAAATGACAAACATTCAATCTATAACCCAATTACTTGGATTATTTTGTTAATAAACCATTAAACTAATATAAATTGTTCACAGTCCATTAAGGACAAATGAAAAGACAAATGTAATGTTACAACTGAAAAATTTCACAACACACCTGTAACACAAATTAAAACAAATTTAACAAGTAACAGAACCTATTAAAAATAAATTTGAAAGATTTATTTAAACAAAGCTTTTCTTTAGGAAAAACCCTAGCTCGTATTTCCCGAGCAATAAATAAATATTACAAATACACTATGACTGAGTTACAGTCCAAAATTAAATAACCATATTATATATAGAAAATATAATAAACAGTAAATTCTTTATTCACAATCGAATAGGGTAAAACCCTAAGTACATAGAGTCACAAAAATAGCATTACTGCAAGTGAGTCCAAGCTCGAAACAAATCCTTTTAAAAACCATTGTATTGCATTGACAGGCTGTAAGGCTAGAAATATAAACCAGATACAACACCCAGCTCATAGCCGGGTCTACCCATCATCGAGGGGAGGGTTTGAAAACAAAATAGAACCCAATAACATCTAACAAGAAACTACATAGCTAAAATATGAAGCTAGACAAGTTTCCAAGCTCAGAGTTTCCCAAATAGACAACCCTATTACAAGTAAGGGAAGAACCCGTTCATTGAAACCCTGGGCTTACCTGTTTGGAGCCACGAGCCATGAAGACAGTTAGCAGCATCTTCTTTTCTATTCGTAAGAGTGGTCACAGGTTCTTGCAAGAGAAAAACATTTGTGAGTTAGTTTCGAAATAATTTTCATAATAAAATCTACTATAAACATGAATTTAGAATGAATAATATTTTCTGAATACAAAACTAAATGATTACCTGGTTAAAGAGAACGAATAGTCCTTCCATGGGACTGTCACCAACAGAAAAAGGTGCACACAATTTTCCAAACCCTACTACGATGGCAAAAGCACAATCCAACAGCAAGTAAAGCTTAACTTATCACCGCAGTGACAGGCCATGGAAAAGACAAGAGAGAGCTACGAACAAGCCGCAAGCCAAGTGCAACAAAACCCAACAAACTCTTGCAGAATAAAAACCCAGAGTTGTGGATTTTTGCATCAAGACTAAGCTCAAGAAACTACAGCACGATAAACCCAGGCATTGAGAGAAATTGGAACAAGAATATCGCTCACGACTGCCATGAAAACCTTGCAGAGCAGCCCAAAGGCCAGTGTAAACTGCGGAGGGAAAATGACAAGGTGTTAGGGTTGTAAGAGTTATATATTCTCCATTACACGGACAGGAGGTGACCACGTGCCCTCAACAAAATCAAACCATGCATGGTTCGATACCTAAAGTCACCTGCATTTCCAATAATTCCAATAATTCAAATTATTTACACAATGATTTCTTATAAAACGATGCATGAACTATATTGTATGCCATAATATATCACATCGTAAATCATGCGTAAGTTTATCATAAAGTTTGTTAGCCTGATTTTGGGTGTTGGGTCAAACCATATTACGCTAACACTGACCTAGTGATAAGTGATAATCACTTAATCATTGGTTAACCCCTAAAATAATCATGCATAGAACCTTTCAACTTTAAATATATTTATATGCTTTTATGCATTGTTGAATATGCATGTTAATAATCCTTTAAAACCAATGATTCGGATGGTAATAAACTATAAAGTTGGCTAGCATAGTAAAAGAATATATTCATGAATTCTTTTACATAACTTTAATTTGGTTTAGACTTTAATAGACAATAGTTGTTTCTCAACTTGGCAATTGCTAGCAAATTACCATGAATATTTATTTGGTAAGATAATTTTTGTGATTATACAAGATAACTTGTACTTAGCATAGGATAGAAAATTGTTCATAGTAGAAATATCTACCTTGAAAGCTATTATAGACATTAACTTCATGCGAGAATGGTGTTATGATAATAATAATAATTATAATGATATAACCTTACTCAAGTCCTTAATCTTTGGAACAATATTGAGTGACTTAGATTTAAGAAGTGAAGGCAATTAGTTTTCCATGTGAAACGATGCAATTGATTTTACCCTAATCAAGCTTTTAATATCAAGAAGATTTACAGGTAGTAAGCTTTCGTAAAGAATGCAAATATCGATCAGCTTGGTACTCAAGTAAATATTACAGTAATGTATATAATACGATATTACTTGCAGTACGACATTGACAAGGAAGCTAATAATCTGTTAATGAGCAATTGATTTATACATATAAGTAATAGGTTGATACCTACTATACTAGTAGGTTAAATAGGAAATCGAATTTCATATCCTAATGAGAATTTTACTGTTAGCATTGATCGAAGTTCATCCATGTATAAAAACCAATAGTACCATAAGTATAACATTGCAATATATGCATATCAAAGTAGAAGTTATTGTGTAACAAAGATTACAAGTTTAGAGTCACAGTAAGTATCTTTACTATCGCTAAGTTCGATAAAGATAGGAACTCATTTATTTGAACTTTGCTTACAAGAAAAACTGGAGAAAACAAACTACTTTACCTCATGGAAGTTGCTTGGAATTTATCAGCTTATCTACTAAGAATTTTAATTTCAAATAGAAACACTTCTTGATACTTTATTAATTTAAAATGTTTACTTGTTCGATCATACCTGTAAACCTATAAGAACCAGTAATTTTTCTGTGTTAGCATAAATGCTAAGTAAGCCCAGGATTCAAGTTAGATTCCACCTACTTGCCATAAGAAGACTCATCAGTAAACTGAAATAAAACAATATGCAAGTAAACCTTATTTGTGGTGTGAAAAGGAAACCGCTTTAGTTAACATAATTTGAAAATATGTAATACTAAACATTAGACTATTTCTTTTTCTGATAACTTTTAGTTGTTCGTAAACTGTGTATTTAGCATTTTATATTATCTCAAAATTTTAAATTTTTGTGAAAATTTGGGGTTTTGACATGTGGTATCAGAGCACAAGGTTCAAACACTAGGCCTTGATGAAGCCCAACTAGCTTTTATGAAACAGTGATTTAAGTTATTATGCTGATGTATTTTCTTTTAAATGTTATTCAACAGAGAAATTGTTTCTGAATTTTAACAAATAGGTATGGAAAGGCTGGAGGAATATGCAGAGGAGGAATCTCCATTTACTGAACTAGAAAAATTACCAAGAGATCCTATACCAGAATATTTAACCACCAATTCCTCAGAACTGTTACAAACAGTAAAAGACCTAAAATTTGAAATGGAATCTGTAATACGAGAGAATGAAAGGATTCTGAGGGCTCGGGAGGAGATGAATCAGATCATAACAAAAAGGTTTCAAACTGAGGGTAGGGGTAAAAGAACTGAATCAGAAGATACAAGTCATCAACATAAATTTAAAAAAATGAAACATACTAAAAATGAAAGCAATTCATCTTCAGAGGTGTTTGGTGAACAACGAAATTTCCATTCTACTAGTGATAGTAATGATGAAAACCATTACACCAAAAAGAGGAAATACAAACCTTATGAGGAAATTTTTGGGGAATTCAAAAAGATGAAAACCACCAACATTTAATGGAGAGAGTGAGAAGGGGGAGGAAGCGGAATCCTGGTTATCTGGGATGAAGAAGTACTTCCAGATATATAACTATTCTAGCCAATTAAAGGCTAGAAGGGCTATCTACAATCTCTCAGGAAAGACTGGCATTTGGTGGCAGGACTTGAAGAGAGTTAAGGGAATAAAAGAGAATAATATAAATTGGAGTACATTCAAGAGTTACTTTAAAAAGAAATTTCTATTTGAGCAATACTATGAGGAGAGAGCAAAAGAATTCTATGAGCTTAAATTATGATCAATGACAATGAAAGATCTGAACAACAAATTTTTAAGTCTACTTAGGTATGTGCCATACCTTGTAGATGAAAAACCAAAGGTACAATGATTCCTCAGCTGTCTACCTTATCATATTAAGGACAGGATTGAATATGACAATCCAAAGACTTTGTAAGAAGCTATGAGGAAAGCCAACTTCTGTTATGAACAAAATCGGAAGAAGGAAAGCATGGCCAACTGGAAGGCCAAGAAGAATAATAACCAATGTGATCAAAAGAAGAAAGATTTTGTGCCCAACAGAAATTCTAAGAACAATAAGGCCAGCAATTTTCCTAACAATAATTTCCAAGGAAATAAGAATAATTCACCAAGCAATCAGAATAATTCCAAGGGTAAATAATTTGCCAATAACCATGGTAATTACACCAATAACTTTGAACGCAAAGAACCTATAAAGTGCTAGGAGTGTAATGGCCCACACTATGCTTCAGTCTATCCTAATCGGAAAAAGACTGTCAGTAATATTCATACCATACAGGAGGAGATGACTATTGGAGAATTAGCGAGGACTATGCCCAGAATCAATGCAGCCTTGGAGAATCAACAAGCAGAATATCAAACTTCCATGGTGGAAGTAGAAGGTATGATAAACTAAACCCCTATAACTATTTGAATTGATCCTGGAGCTAGTCTCAGTTATATTGTACCTAAAATGGTAGAAAAATGTAAGTTACTTGTTGAAAAATTTGAAAATTCTTGGTTAGTTCAGTTAGCCACTGGTGCTAAAAGAAAGGTAACTTGTTTTGTAAAAGAATGTGCAGTAGTTATGGATCATTTTGAAACTGTTGTGAAGCTTAATGTATTACCTCTAGGTTCTTATGATTTACTCATCGGTATGGATTGGTTAGAACAACATAGGGTGATTTTAAATTGTTATGATAAAACCTTTACATGTATAAACAGCGATGGAAAACCAGTAAGTGTAAAAGGAATCCCTAGAAAAACCACCATAAGGCAGATTTAGCTATGCATATTAAGAGAGTTGTTAGGAAGGGTTGCAAATCTTATGCAATAACAATAACTGATGAGGAGAATCTAAATAAGACAGATAAATTAAAATTGGAAGACATACCAATCTTAATAGAATACGTTGATGTATTCCCTGAAGAAATTCTGGGACTACCTTTGAAAAGGGAACTGGATTTTACCATTGAGCTAGTACCTAGTGCAATACCTAGCTCAAAGGCCCCTTATCAAATGAACATACTTGAACTTATTGAATTAAAGTCACAATTAAAAGAAACTATTGATAAAAAGTATATTCGACCTAGTGTGTCTCCCTGGGGGGCACCTATCATCTTCGTTAAGAAAAAGGATGGAACCATGTGACTTTGCATAGATTACCATCAGTTGAATAAGATGACCATTAAAAATCGATACCCGTTTCCCCACATAGATGATCTGTTCGATCAACTATGTGAAGCCACGATGTTTTCGAAAATAGATTTAAGGTCTGGATATCATCAAGTTAGGATTAAAGATGAAGACATCTTTAAGACAGCTTTTAGAACTCGATATGGCCATTACGAGTTTGTCGTCATGCCATTTGGGCTTACTAATGCCCCAGTTGTTTTTATGTGTTTAATTAACAACGTTATGCATAAGTATCTAGATACGTTTGTAGTCGTGTTCATCGATGATATAATAATTTATTCAAAAACTGAAGAAGAACATAAAGAACATTTATAAATTGTTTTGCAAGAGTTATGATATCATCAACTCTTTGCAAAGTTTAGTAAATGTGATTTATTCAAGAATAAGATTCAGTACTTAGGTCATGTGATGACCAAGGAAGGGATTTTAGTAGATCCTGAAAAGATAAAGGCGATCGAAGATTGGCCGGTTCCTAAGGATGTAACGGATGTTCGATCTTTCATGGGAATTACCGGTTACTACCGAAGGTTCATTGAAGGTTTTTTGAGGATCGTGAATCTAATAAATTCTTTGCAGAAGAAAGGAAAGAAGTTTGATTGGAACCAGAAATGTGAGGGAAGCTTTAAAAAGTTAAAAAATTTATTAACCAGAGCACCTATTTTAAGAATAGCTGATCCAAATAAAGAATTTGTAGTGTGCACTGACACCTGTAATGATGGCTTAGGCGGTGTTCTAACTCAAGAGGGGCATGCTATTGCCTATGAGTCTAGAAAATTAAAAATTCATGAAAATAATTATGCAACTTATGATCTAGAATTAGCAACTGGTATACATGCTCTAAAGATGTGGCGACATCACCTAATTGGTAGAAAATTTATTTTAATGACTGATAATAAAGGATTAAAGTATCTGTTAGATCAGCCTAATATAACTGCTAGACAAGCTAGGTGGCTAGATTTTCTAAGTGAGTATGATTTCGAAATTCAGCACTTTAAGGGTAAATAAAATAAAGTTGTTGATGCATTAAGTAGGAATGCAAGGCTGAATTTTGCAGCAGTTATCAGCACTTATACTACAGATTTGGATAAACATCTTAAAGAAGGAATAGAACATGATGAAATTTACCAAAATTTACAAGCTAAAACGAAAGAAAATCCAACAAAAAGCTTAAGTAAAGGGTACAGTTTGAATGCAAAAGATTTTTTACTGTATAAAGACAGAATGTATGTACCTAACGTACCTAAAGTTAAGTTGTTAATTTTGGATGAAATTCATAAAACTCCATAATCAGGTCATCCAGGCTATCAAAAGACTATAACTATGTTAAGAAAAGAATATTTTTGGCCAAATATGAAGACTAAATTAGCACAATATATTGCTAGGTGTTTTGAATGTCAGCAGGTGAAAACTGAACATCAACACCCAACTGGATTACTTCAACCATTACCCATTCCTAGCTAGAAATGGGAGATAATTAGTCTCGATTTTGTTACTGGACTTCCTAGAAATCAGAATCTAAATGATTCTATCATGGTAGTAGTCGATAAGTTAAGTAAAGAATCTCACTTTATACCTGTTAAAACTACATACAAAGCTGCAAACATAGCTGATATCTTTCTAAAACAGATTTTTTGATTGCATGGAGTACCGAAATTCATAATCTCAGATAGAGATCCTAAATTTATAGGTAACTTTTGGAAATATCTTTTTAAAGGATTAAACACTACATTAAATTTTAGTACTTCGTTCCATCCTCAAACAGATGGACAAACTGAAAGAGTAAACCCAGTAATGGAATATTTATTAAGAATGTATGTGAAAGACCAGCCAGGTAAATGGGAGGATTATTTGCATCTAGTAGAATTTGCTTATAATAATAATTATCAGGCATCAACCAGATTTAGTCCTTTCAAAATTTTGTATGGAAGAAAATGTAATACTCCTATCTCTTGGATTAATCCGGTTGATAGATTAGTATTAGGTCCTGAAATGTTAAAGGAAATGGAAGAAATTGTAAAATAGGTGCAAGGTAATCTGAAGGTTGCACAGGATCGACAGAAAAGTCAAGAAGACCTTAAAAGAACTCCGAAAGAGTTTCATCTAGGTGAACATGTGTTCAACAAGGTGAGGCCCAAAAAGATCTCTCTGAGATTGGGGAGTTGTGCAAAACTAGCACCTCGTTACTGTGGTCCATTTGAAATACTGTCCAGGATTAGACAAGTAGCTTATCAATTAGCATTACCACCAAATTTAAGAGTACATAATTTTTTTCATGTTTCTATATTAAAGAAATATGTTCATGATGCTACTCATGTTGTTAACTGGAATGATGTTCAGGTGGAACCAGAAGGATATTTTCTGGTGGAACCGGATTGTATCCTTGGGCGGAGGGAGATCACACTTCAGAACCGTGCCATTGGACAGGTGAAGGTGCAATGGAAGCACCTTAGTCCAGAGGAAGGCACCTGGGAATTGGAAAGCAATATGCGAGATGCATATCCAATTTTGTTCCAGGGGAATTCTGAGGATGAAGAATAAATAACATCAAGGACGATGTTATGTTCTAAGGGAGTGTGTATGTCACATGCCCCAATTTTGAAAAAAACTATATTATCTTATTTGATTGTATTTAAGGACAATATGTTAAATTTTATGCTAAGATGTAATTGATGACTCAACAGAGTTAAGGATATTTAATGTAATTCTAAATATTTTAATTATAAATAAATAAAGGTGGAGACAACAGCTTAGGAGAGCTGTTAAAAGAGTGTTTACTAGTCAAATTGGTGGAGGAGACTGGGTGGAGAGCAAAACAACATGTGGAAGCATCCTCAAACCACTTCCAACTGTTGCAGGTGGCAACCTCCCTGCATTTGGGATCATGAGTCCCCAAGAAAGTGGAATCAGAGCAGGTGGCTCAATTAATGACAAGTGACCCAAAATACCTAGGCAATCTTTATAAAAATACCCATTGAAGAGAGCTAAGGATACTCATTCTAGAGAAGTGATCATTCAGGTGAATGTACTTCAGAGAAATTCAATGGAAGGGAATTGTGGAAATAGTTTGAGGGGATAACTGCTAAGTGATCTATTGCAGCTCTTTAGCTGAAGGATCTTACTGCTGAGTGCAGAGTGTTACTGAGTCATTGGATTAGTCTATTGTTTGCATGCTCCACCAGTTCTCATCCAAGAAGACCAGGAACAAGCTCGAGGGTCCTGAGGAAGCGTTGTTTGAGCGCTCTCCAGGAGTTGGTAGGGAGGATCGGCCTCGTAACGCTGTTGTTGTCTATCCTAATCAGGTTCTACTTTAATTTGTTTATTTGTGTTAGATAGTTAAATCTGAATCTGGCTATAAATGAATGTTAAATATTTATTTGTAAAATGTTAAAGTTATAATATTTTAGGTTACTGAAGAAAGGAATCTGAAATAGTAATGTGTTAAGATGGACAATAATTCTAATCTGTGTTTTTCCACGCCTGGAAGGACCAGGTCGTACTCCAGCACAAACATAGTATTTAAAGTAGATGAAGAAAATGATAAGAGGATGAATTGAATAGATGTGGTTCTGCATTTTATAATAGCAGAGTAATTTATTTCAGTTAGTAGGTTATTATCAAAAAGAATAATAATCTAGTTATCTATGTTATTGTTTTTACAAGATTAAGTATGTAAATATACTGGAAAAGAAATAGCAGTAATCTGGTACAGGTAGAAGGATTAATATGTTAAGAAAATACCTTAGCAAATAAATGTTGTATTTATAGACAGTATATTATTCTTTTTTTATTATTCAAGTTAAAATATGCTGGAGGTTAAACTGTGTTACATTATAGATATATTCCTTAGTATATTTAGTAACTATTTTCAATGCAGAAGAAATAACATAATAAAACTATTTTATTACATTCAGTTGAATAAAGAAGTAAATTACAAATACTTAGTTTTATTTGCTAATCATATCAACTAAACTAAGTCTAACAAATACTAGAACCCAAGTAGGGTGTTTTTAAAATAAATAAATTACAAAGAACAAACTATGTCACAGAGTCAATGTATATCTTTTCAAAAAAAGAACTCTCAATAAAAACCTATCTTTCATTTATTAAATAAAACAATAAGAATATGATAATAACTAATATATAAATAAATGACTATTTATGAAAAGAACCATTTTTAAATTTACAAACAAGTTATACCTGCAAAAGAAAACTACAAGGTTGAAACCCTAAACAATTATTATTTTTACAAATGACAAACATTCAAGCTATAATCCAATCACTTGGATTATTTTGTTAATAAACCATTAAACTAATATAAACTGTTCACAGTCCATTAAGGACAAATGAAAAGACAAATGTAATGCTGCAACTGGAAATTTTCACAACACACCTGTAACACAAATTAAAACAAATTTAACAAGTAACAAAACCTATTAAAAATAAATTTGAAAGATTTATTTAAACAAAGGTTTTCTTAACGAAAAACCCTAGCTCGTATTTCCCAAGAAATAAATAAATATTACAAATACACGATGACTGATTTATAGTCCAAAATTAAATAACCATATTATATATAGAAAATATAATAAACAGTAAATTCTTTATTCACAGTCGAATAGGGTAAAACCCTAAGTACAAAGAGTCACAAAAATAGCATTACTACAAGCGAGTCCGAGCTCGAAACAAATCCTTTTAAAAACCATTGTATTGCATTGGCAGGATGTAAGGTTAGAAATTTAAACTTGATACAACACCCAACTCATAGCCGGGTCTACCCATCATCGAGGTGAGGCTTTGAAAACAAAATAGAACCCAATAACATCTACCAAGAAACTACATAGCTAAAAGATGAAGCTGGACAAGTTTCCAAGCTCGGAGTTTCCCAAATAGACTACCCTGTTACAAGTAAGGGAAGAACCCGTTCGTTGAAACCCTGGGCTTACCAGTTTGGAGCCACGAGCCACAAAGACAGTTAGCAGCATCTTCTTTGCTATTCACAAGAGTGGTCACAAGTTCCTGCAAGAGCAAAACATTTGTGAGTTAGTTTCGAAATACTTTTAATAATAAAATCTACTGTAAACACGACTTTAGAATGAATAATATTTTCTGAATAAAAAACTAAATGATTGCCTGGTTAAAGAGAAGGAACAGTCCTTCCACGGGACTGTCACCAACAGCAAAATGTGCACGCAATTTTCCAAACCCTACTACGATGGAAAAGCACAATCCAACAGCAAGTAAATCTTAACTTATCACCGCAGTGACAGGCCACGGGAAAGACAAGAGAGAGCTACGAACAGGCCGCAAGCAAAGTGCAACGAAACCCAACAAAATCTTGCTGAATAAAAACTCACAGTTGTGGAGTTTAGCATAAAGACTGAGCTCAAGAAACTGTAGCATGAAAAACTCAGGTGTTGAGACAAACTGGAACAAGAATATCGCTCACGACCGCCATGAAAACCTTGTAGAGCAGCCCGAAGGCCAACGTAAACTGTGGAGGGGGAATGACAAGGTGTTAGGGTTGTAAGAGTTATATATTCTCCATTACGCGGACAGGAGGCGACCATGTGCCCTCAACAAAATCAAACCATGCATGGGTCGATACCCAAAGTCACCTGCGTTTCCAATAATTCCAATAATTCAAATTATTTACACAATGATTTCTTATAAAATGATGCATGAACTATATTGTATGCCATTATATATCACATTGTAAATCATGCGTAAGTTTATCATAAAGTTTGTTAGCCCGATTTTGGGTGTTGGGTCAAACCATATTACGGCAACGTTGACCTAGTGATAAGTGATAAACACTTAATCATTGGTTAACCCCTAAAATAATCATGCATAGAACCTTTCAACTTTAAATATATTTATATGCTTTTATGCATTGTTGAATATGCATGTTAATAATCCTTTAAAACCAATGATTCGAATGGTAATAAACTATAAATTTGGCTAGCATAGTAAAAGAATATATTCATGAATTATTTTACATAACTTTAATTTGGTTTAGAATTTAATAGACAATAGTTGTTTCTCAACTTGGCAATTGCTAGCAAATTACGATGAATATTTATTTGGTCAGATAATTTTTGTGATTATACAAAATAACTTGTACTTAGCATAGGATAGAAAATTGTTCATAGTAGAAATATCTACCTTGAAAGCTATTATAGACATTAACTTCATGTGAGAATGGCGTTATGATAATAATAAGAATTATAATGATATAACATTACTCAAGTCCTTCATATTTGGAACAATATTGAGTGACTTAGATTTAAGAAGTAAAGGCAATTAGTTTTCCATGTGAAATGATGCAATTTATTTTACCCTAATCAAGCTTTTAATATCAAGAAGATTTACAGGCAGTAAGCTTTCCTAAAGAATGCAAATATCGATCAGCTTGGTACTCAAGTAAATATTACGATAATGTATATAATACAATAGTACTTGCAGTACGACATTGACGAGGAAGCTAATAACCTGTTAATGAGCAATTGATTTATACATATAAGTAATAGGTTGATACTTACTATACTAGTAGGTTAAATAAGAAATCGAATTTCATATCCTAATGAGAATTTTACTATCAATATTGATCAAATCTCATCCATGTATTAAAACCAATAGTACCATAAGTATAACATTGCAAGATATGCATATCAAAGTAGAAGTTACTATGTAACAAAGATTGCAAGTTTAGAGTCACAGTAAGTATCTTTATTGTCGCTAAGTTCTTTAAAGATAGGAACTCATTTATTTGAACTTTGCTTACAAGAAAAACTGGAGAAAACAAACTACTTTACCTCATGGAAGTTGCTTGGAATTTATCAGCTTATCTACCAAGCATTTTAATTTCAAATAGAAACACTTCTTGATAATTTATGAATTTAAAACGTTTACTTATTCGATCATACATTTAAACCTGTAAGAACCAGTAATCTTTCTGCGTTAGCATAAATGCTAAGTAAGCCCAGGATTCAAGTTAGATTCCACCTACTTTCCAGAGAAGACTCATTAGTAAACTGAGATAAAACAATACGCAAGTAAACCTTATTTATGTTACAAAAAGGAAACCGCTTTAGTTAACATAATTTGAAAATATGTAATACTAAACATTAGACTGTTTCTTTTTCTGCTAACCTTTAGCTGTTAGTAAACCGTAGATTTAGCATTTTATATTATCTCAAAATTTTAAATTTTTGTGAAGATTTGGGGTTTTGACAAAACCACTCAAGGAGGTTGTAGGCATAGGACCACTAATATCAAAGTGGATAAGCCCCAAAATACTTGTATCTTGGCTTTCCTTTCCTTGATCAAATTTGTGCTCAAGGTGTTTGCCGACAATGCAACCTTTGCAAATTCCATTGGAGGTTTTGATTGCAGGGAGTCCTTCCACCATGGAATGATTTTGAATTTGTTACAAGTATTTGAAATTCAAATTTCCAAACCTTTCATGCCACTATCGGCTAACCTCATTCCCATGAGTTAGAAGGGTTGGGGGCTTTGCATCAAGTACAAATATGGACAACTCATAGGTTTTAGCTAAATTAATACAACAAATTTGACATTTAGGGGCAGTTGTCTTCCACCTCCAAAAGTC
>LPNX011044800.1:386762-410231 GCA_001517045.1 Pseudotsuga menziesii | reverse complement strand
GGTACCTATAGAGGCGGTTTCAAACCCCCCCTAAAACACTTTACAAACCTTTGGGGGAGGTTATGAACCCCCCCTCATAGTGACATATGAAGTCAGTTTAGAACCCCCCTCGTAGCCATAATATATCATAATAAAATATATTTTCTTTAAAACATCACTATTGAAATATCATTAGGGCATGAAGGAATCAAACCTTCAACCTCCTTCTTGTAAAGTATGCGCTCTACCATTGAGCTAGAACCCTTTAAGAATTGGGGAAAGGGGCAATATTAACACAAAGATTGCATCGTTTATAATTCTAAGAAAAGACTAATAATCCCAACATTGTTTCTGACTCAAGAGACCTAATAAAGCAGCGTGAATGGCTCTGACCTTATAATTTGGTTGAACTTGAAAGGTTTCATGTGTAGCATTGATTCAATACAGAAAACAATAATACATAAACGTTTTTCTAGACAAAGTTGGCATTCAAGTTCATACACATACTTTAGAAGTGAACATCTAACTAGAATATCAAGTATTCATGGATAAGAATGAGCATCGTTTCTAATGGTTGCTTGATGGATCCATGTAAGAGTATCCTTATCTTAAAATTTATGTCAATATATCAATGGGTTCTACAAATATAACATATTTAGACCCAACTCAATCTAGTTTGGTGAAATAAAAAGCATTAAACTACACTATGGATAAATACAAAGATTAAAAATTGCATAGCACAGATAAATATATAATCTTTTCTAAGATAAACAACTCATAACAATGCATTTATAGATATAGCATACCTGCAAGTGATATAATCGCGAATGAACACCACCATCACTCAAAAGTCCAATGATAAGAAGTGTGCCATTTTCAAATAAATCCTTAATGTATTTAAACCCTTCTCCCTCTTATATTTTTCCAGAGGCAAGAGCATAATCCACTAATTTTTCTCTACACCCAAAGTCAAAATCAAAGTTAATGTGTTTCCCCTTCTAAAAGATGTACCATAGATAAATAGTAGAAATATCCTTTCAGTTACCATTTAGATTATTATAAAGTACATCTTATACAAATATCATTTGATATCACCCCAATTTTTAAGGTGGTCAATAAATTAACTATTACACACAGGGACTTCACTTAGTGAACCTCTCACATAGCACGTGCGATCATGGGATATTAAAGAATACCCTTAATTTCCAGAGATATTGACCCAAACTATTTTTTTGAAACCCCCTCCCAATACTTAAAACCTCCTCCCCAACCCTTTTTATACCTCAATCTTTATAAACCACCCTACCCACCCCCATCTTAAACCCCTCACCCCCCTAATACATGCAATATATTGGTTCAATTTTTGATAATTTTAAAACCCACAATATAAACTAATGTGATAGGATATTGGTCAAAAAGTGAAGCCCCCATGCCATTACACAACCATGATTTCAACAAAATGTTAATGCTTACCAAATTTTAATGCAGGGAAAAATACCCAATGTATAGGATCCTCATAAGTCACTCTGAATGCAGAAATGATCCACATGCAAGATATTCCTTCTTCACTCTATTCCTTGACAGTTTTCATTAATAATTTTCCAAAAGTAAAAAAAACACAGCAAGCAAAAATAAAATGAGTTGCTTGTTTATCTTACTATAAAATAATAAATATCAAGCATAGTAAGTCATAGAGGATAGTAAAGTCGAATAAGGACTTTGTTCCTTCTTTGAAGGATATGCAAGACAAAGTAAGAGTTTTATTTAATCTAGTTGATTCATTTAGATGGATAACTTAGCTTTAGCTTAGAGAGCTTGTTAGCTCGTAGAAGCTTCTAGGTAGCTTATTGGAGCTTAGTTAACACGAGGAAGGTTCGATCAAGAGGAAAAAGCTTAGAGTTTAGACTCTTGGAACTTACAGAGAGAGAGAGAGAGAGAGAAGTCTCTGTTTGTAATGATCGATCCATTTTATTTAGGTTCAGATAAAGCACCATTGTGAAATAAGATTGTATGCTTGTATTTTTGGGTTAACTGAGTTTATTGATTGAGTTTGGAAGAAATTTCCCATTTGAATCATATCTTGTGACCACGTTGACTTTATGGTTAGTTGAAAGAAAAAATGTCTCGAGTATTGACATTTACACATAGTAAATCACTTTTAGCTGTGCATTGTGTTAGCACTGTTTTTGTGCTAAATAGTTGGAGGAATAAGATCTGTTAAATTTTGCATCATACTACCTCAAAAAATACTGAGAGTTTCCTGTAAACTTACCTAAGGGTCATCTCTAAGCCTAGGCTGGAGGATGATCTAAAAGACTTGAGATTTTAGGCCTCGAGGGTGTATGAGAACAGAAAAATCCCATCCTAAGTTGTGTATGAACATGAAACAAGTTTAAGAATTTCGATTTAGGCAGGAGAAGGTTAGCTTGCAGATGTCATAGTACGTCAAATGAATTAGAATGAACACATCTACGATCCTAATTTTTAAAATTCCATATGCTAAGCTAGATTATAAGCATTCAATTTCAATTTCATAACAAAAGCATATAGACAGGATCACTGAAAGAAACGGTATCAAAATATCAACAAATATCTACCCTAGGAAAACCCTAATAGGAAAAACCCAGCAAAAGCTTCCTCAATATAGATGATCAAAAGATCAAATATAAAATCCCAGACTGATCTTTCTCCTCCTTGTAGCTAGAACTATCTCTTTTTCTTATGCACTACACAAGTGAGTGTGAATGTGTAGAAATGAGGAGAGCCTCACTTCTATTTATATTCTTTCGTTCACTTGACAATTCACTCCACCAAGTGGCCCCACTAAAATTGACTGGGCCGACTTCTCTAGGAGGACACAAACAACTTAATATTATATTAATTAGGGTGCTAATGACCCGACTTACAATGGAGGGAATTTCCTCATGACTCCTAGTAATTCTCCCGATAGGAACATCAAGGTATAAAGAAATACAAATGATTCTCCCGATAGGAACATCGAGGATAATAATTAAATACACTTCAAAGTTACAATAATTCAACACTCCCCCTTAACGAGAAGCGTATTCTACAACAACATCAACAACAATAGCAGGAGAAGGAGAGAGATCATCCTTAACATCATCAGGGTCATACATCTATAGATTATTGGAACCTTTTTCAACATCTTTGAGATATAGTCTTCATCTTCAACTTCAGCGGTAGCAACACCATCATCAACATTTTAGTCTTCATCAATCAGTAGCATCATCATCAATAATACTTTGACCTTTTGATCAGCAACATCATCATCGTCATCGTACTCTAATATTTCGATCAGTAACATCATCATCATACTCTGATCTTTTGATCAATAACATCATCATCATCATCATACTCTGTTCTTTCGATCAGTAACATCATCATCATTAGCAACAACCTGCAATCCACAATACAAGGATGAATGTCTTCAGATCACTTTTGGACTTAAGTCCAGGGATGATGCAATCCTACCACATTCTCGACAACTAAAGTTACCAGATACAATTATGGGATAATCACTCCCTATCACTTTAGGAATAATTCCAAGGATGATGCAATCCTACCAAATTCACGTAGACCGAAGCCACTGTATATAGCTTAGGACAAATATCCATGGATGATACAACCCCACCACATTCACAAGGATCAAAGCCACCAGATACAGTTTAGGACAAATGTCCAAGGATGATAAAACCCCACCACATTTATGAGGACTGATGCCACCGGATATAGTTTAGGACAAATGTCTAGGGATGATACAAACCCACCACATTCATGAGGACCGAAGCCACTGGATACAGTTTAGGAAAAATGTCCAGGGATTATATAACCCCACCACATTCTCGAGGACCGAACTCACCATATCTGTTCTGAACAAAAGTCCAGGGATGATACACTCCCACTACAACATCACTACTCCCCCTTTCAGGGAAGGTCTTTCAAACAACACCAATCTTGTCTCGAAAGTATTCGAACTTTACTCGAGATAGAGGTTTCGTCAACACATCAGCAACTTGTTCATCGCTACTCACATACTAGAGATATATGGCTCCCTTCAACATCATATCTCAAATGTAGAAATAATGGATTTCTATGTGCTTCGACCTATCGTGGAACAATGGTTTCTTCGTCATCTTTATACAACTCTGGTTATCACATAGAATCACAGTGGTTTCCAAATCCAGGTTGAATAAACCTGACATTAGCTTCAAAAGCCATATGGGTTTACAACTAGAAAAGCAAGATGCTATATATTATGCTTCAGCCATGCTAAGAGAAACACTTGATTGTTTCCTGCTAAACCATGAAATCATAGCAGACCCCAGACTATAACATCCACCTGATCTTCTTCTTCTGTCTGAGACACTTCCAGCCCAATATGCATATGTATAGCCATACAATTTGTAATCATGGTTTCCATCATAGTATAGGCCAAATTCTATAGTCCCTTTCAGATATCTCATCATAAGTTTTGCAGCTATCAGGTGAACACGTCTAGGTTGAACTAGATACTGACTCAAGGTGTTCACAACAAAAGAAATGTCTGGTCTAGTATTTGTTAGATACATCAATGACCCAATAATCTGTCTGTATTGAGTCACATCCACTAACTCTGATGATTCATCATCTATCAACTTTAGGCTGGTATCCATGGGTGTGGCCATGGATTTACATCCCAACATATCAAATCTTTTCAATATTTCCACAGCATACTTTCCCTGGTTGAGAAATATTCCTTCTAAGTTTTGCCATACCTCCAGACCTAGGAAATAATGCATTAACCCAAGTTATTTCATCTCAAATTCTTCAGCGAGCTTCTTCTTTCATTACACAATCTGTTTCTTATTCCCTGTCAGAAATAGATCATCCACATACACTAATAGTATGACAGGTTCATCTTCTATAACCTTAAAGTAAAGGTTAGGATCATCTTTACTCTTGGTAAAGTCCAAGCTCGTCAGGAAACTGTCTATCCTTCCATACCAAGCTCTAGGAGCTTGCTTTAGACCATACAGGGCTTTCTTTAAATTGCATATGTGAGTTCGTCTATCTTCAACTTCAAATCCTTGTGGTTGTTCTATGTATACTTCTTCTTCAATCACACCATTCAGGAAGGTTGTATTCACATCCATCTGGTGTAAGTCCCGCTTCATCATGGATGCAAGTGCCATGATAGCTCTAATCGAAGTATAATGTGCTACTGGTGCAAATGTTTCTTCATAATCAATTCCCTATTTCTAAGAGAGACCTCTAGCCACAAATATTTCCTTGTACTTCTATATACTTCCATCAACTGCATGTTTCATTTTACAAATCCATTTGGAGGATACTACACTCTTTCCTTCTGGTTTGGGAACTATATCCCAAACATCATTCTTCATTATTAACTGGTACTCTTCTATCATTGCTTCTACCCATTATTTCTTATGTATAGCTTCCTCATAGTTTGTAGGTTCTTGATTCAAAAGATCACACATCAAAGCTACATAGTTGGAAAATGTCTTAGGATTCTTGCTTATCCTTGTGGAGCCTTCAGGAGCTCCATATATTTCTGCTTCTTGTATCATTTCTCTTACCCAAGCAGGCTTTCTCTTTTGTGATATTTCCATCGTAGGGGGTTCTTGTGGTTCTTTCATATCATGATATTCAAGTGCTTCATCATTAGGGAGGAATGTAGTCTCTACATTTCTGGGAGGTGCATCTTCCTCATAAAATTCTTCATGTTGACATTTTTTAGATCTCTTGAGAGCTGCTTCTTCATTGAATGTTACATATCTACTTATTTCCATGTGATGGAATCCAAGAATGTAAATTTTGAATGCCTTGAATACTTCACAGTATCCAAAAAATATCCCCTTCTTTCCGTAGGGGTTCAACTTGGTTCTTTTCTCCTTCGGTATATGAACATATACTAGACAACCAAATATCTTGAGGTGACTTACCTCGGCCTTATTTCTCATGAACATCTCTTCTAGAGACTTGAATCTAAGAGCACTATGAGATATTCTATTAAGTACATAGGCAACAGTTCTTGTTGCTTCTTCCCACAGATGCATTGGAAGATCTTGATCATATATCATTGCCTTCACTGCCTCCATGATGGTTTTGTTCTTTCTTTCTGCAACACCATTTTGTTGAAGAATGTAGGGAGTAGTTAGTTCCCTCTTAATTCCAGCATATTTACAAAAGGCTTCAAACTATTTTGAAGTATATTCTCCACCATTGTCTGATCGGAGTGTCTTGATTCTTTTTTTTGAAATATTCTCTATCAAGGATTTGAATTCCTTGAATTTCTCAAACACCTCGCTCTTTTCTTTCAAGAAGTATATCCAAGCATTTCTCGAATAGTCATCAATAAATGTAATATAATATTCAAAACCACTCAAATATGTGGAGGACATTGGACCACACACATCTGAATGAATCAATTCCAATGTACCTTTAGTTTTTGTTTCACTCTTCGGAAATGGATTCTTGATATTCTTCCCTTTCGCGCATCCTTTGCAAATGCCTTCGTGGTTGATCTTCAAGTCTGGTAATACCGTCACTACTTTGTTCACATGAGGTAGTGCTTTGTAATTGATGTGGGAAATCCTTCTATGCCACAATTCACTAGGGTTAGTGGACTCATGAACAAGGGTTGTTTCTGAATGCCCCTTGAGCTTATACAGGCCTCCTTCTTCTTCATCAATCACAACTGCATATTCAATTGAATTTCCTTTGGGCCACATGAGTACTTGTTCATCTATGAATGCAACTCTGAATCCTTTCTTATATAAAGCTGAGATAGAAAGTAAATTCTTCTTTATACCTGGTACATATAAAAATTCCTTCTTCTTTAGGGGATTTCCTGATCAAGCTTGTAGCTTGCTTCACCAATTCCTTTGACTGGATTTTGATAGTCATCTCCCAGAGATACTTTCTGAGGAGAGTTCTTTCCTTCAATTTTTGACGGATTTTTCTTTTGTCCCGTCATGTGCTTTGAAGCTCCACTATCAATAAGTTAAGTGTCTTCTCCAGGTGTTATAGACACAGAGAGTGCAAAGAATAGTACATGCTCTTCTGCATCTTCTTCGATTGCTTGCTTTCTTGGAGGTCCTTCCTCTTCTTCTTCATCATCCTCATCTTCAACTAGATGTACATGATGTCTTTTGTTTTTATTGTTCCTCTTCTTGTATTCTTGGCTCTTCAAAGGACAATTTTTGGCAATGTGTCCTATCTTGTCACAATGAAAGCATTGAAAGCTGGAGTAGTCCTTATTGGGGATACTTTCTCTTGTTCTCTAGAACCTTCTGGGAGGTTGATACTCCTTGTGGTTTCCCTTCTTGAAGTTGGGTTGACTTCATCCTCTCTTTGTATGGTTGGCTAGGGCTTGAGCATCCTCCTTCAGTAGAGCTTCTCTATTTTCCACTATAGTCTCCTCTTGAATACAATCTTCCCATACAACATCAAACTTCGTGCTTTCCTTCCTAGCACAATTCATCTGGATGAATGACTCCCAGGGTCTAGTGAGACCATTGAGAGCAGTCATAACCAATTCATCTTCATCAAGTTTGTCTCCAATGGCTTCTAGTTGTTCCTTGAACTAGGAGACCCTTATGAAGTAGTCCTGGATGGATTCTCCATGACTCATCTTGGTGCTCTTCAATTGAGCTCTTAGATTCATCTTTCGATTTATGTTTCTTCCTTCATACATTCTGGACAGGGCATCATACATTTATTTCGGAGTATTCTTGGATGACACTTGAGAGATCAAGTGACCCTTGATGGAATTAGAAATAATTATTTGTGCCCTAATTAGATCCTTTATGTGCTTCTCCTTAGCTTCATCCTCTTCAGGTTCTGCAACTTCATCCTTGATATATTTCTCAAGATCATTATCCTTGAGAATGAGACCAATTATGTACTTCCATGCTTTGTAATTTTCTATGCCTTCTAGCTTGTTCTCAATCTTCGTGCTTGGGGCCATTTTGTTAGGAGATCACTAAAAAACGAAATTATGAGGAATGAGAAACTGAACTTACCAAAATATGCTCTTGATTGAGGTGAGTTGACTGTTGTGCATGGTTTATGGAGATCTCAAGTCTTCACCTTCCAAATCTGACTTGCGAGATTCAGCATTGCAGCTTCTAGCAGTTTTCTGGTTCACTAGATTTCTTTAGTTTTCTATGTAGTGTCAAACTAGGGTTTGAATTTTCAAGAGATATTCTCCTCCAAAAACCTCTATCCTAGGCTCAGAAGATGCGGTCTAGGAGGGCACAACTTTCCATGCAACCAGTTCTTCAAAACTCAAAATTTTCCTGAAACCCTAATTTCTTGTCGGGGAGAGAGAGGGATTTTTTTCACCTTGTGAAAGTTGTCCTATTCAGGTTAGCTATGATACCATGTTAAGATTCCATATGCTAATATATATTATCAGCATTCAATTTCAATTTCATAACAAAAGCATATAGACAGGATCACTGAAAGAAACAATATCACAAGATCAGCACAGATTTACCCTGGGAAAACCCTAATGGGAAAAACCCAGCAAAAGCTTCCTCAATATAGATGATCAAAAGATAAAAGATAAAACCCCAAACTAATATTTATCCTCCTTGCAACTATATTTATCTCTCTCTCTCTTATGCACTACAAAAGAGAGTGTGAGTGTGTAGAAATGAGGAGAGCCTCCCTTCTATTTATATTCTTTCAATCACTTGAAAATTCAATCCACCAAGTCGGCCCCACAAAAATTTACTGGGACGACTTCTCTAGGAGGACACAAACAACTTAATATTATATTAATTACGGTGCTACTGACCTGACTTACAATGAAGGGAATTTCCTCATGACTCTTAGTAATTCTCCCAATAGGAACATCGGGGTATAATGAAATACAAATGATTATCTTGATAGGAACATCAAGGATAATAAGTAAATATACTTCAAAGTTACAATAATTCAACACTAATCCCTTTCTCAGTTCCAAGGTGGGGGATAAATGGACTACACAGGCCATCTAAATCTATGAAAAGGAGATAGTATTTCAATGGTGGTGATCTAAGGACGATCCATATCAATGAAGGGTGTATGTTTTGCAAAGATAACATGAATGACTAGAGTTTCTTTTTGCATTTCGTAGAATAAGTTAAAACACCCACAGATTTCAAGGGTCGAGATTGACCAGGAGCTAGATCAACAGATGAGATAAATTATGCTAAATTAAAATGCTCGTAAGGATTCCAGTTTCCAAATCCGTGGAATGGGTTAAAATAGAGACAAGTCTCAATGGTAGAGATTGAGTCGAAGAGAGATCCACAGTGGATAGTGTTTCCACTGATTGAACATGCGCGGATCAAATCACCCTTAATATTTGAGAAATATGGTACGCCTGTTAAAAAATGGACGGAAGATATTAAAGACACTTCCACTCAAAGGGATGGAGATGATTCCGCTAATTGGAATTTGTATGAGGAAAAATAGGGGCTGAAAGCTGTGGGTTTTGCATATGGCTCACACGTTTCAAAGGCCCCTATCAAAACCAAAATGAAGAGACATAGTTGTAGGAATTTTCGCTCATCCTAGACACAAAGAAGCGACATTTTGGAGGTGAGTACATAAAGGATAGAGGTGACAGGTAATCGAAGGTCTAGATGCCATTTAAACAGATCTATGACCAAAAATAAAATCCATACCGTAGATCAATTCCCGAAATCAAAAGGTTCGTTGTTTCATGCATATGATAATTTGAGGCGCCCTAATGATCAAACAACGGAAGGTGAGTATGGCCCTTACACGGATTGGGGTAAGGAGACAAGGGCATGGAAAGAAAGGAGATTATGAGACTGTCGCTAGGAGAGGTCAATGAATGCCAAATATCTAGTCTACATGCCATGAGCTAACTGAGGGCTAATGAAGAGTGGAGCCATAGGTCACTTCCGCAATTGGTAGCATGATGTCGTAACAAAAAGCAGCAGCATGGCTGATATCTACACATAAGGATAGCTTCCTAAAACCATGTGATTGCATGTGCTATCATCATTCTAATCGATGATGGCATGTGTGAGGGTTTGACGGGGACGTTGTTGAGTTCGACCACCTAGCTCTTTATAAGAACCACAATCGGAACCATTCGAAGATACAGACTGGGTAAATTTTGAAGAGAGGCAAAGGTGGTTGAATGTTATTTGGCTAAGAATCCTGATATTCTTTAAAGGAGGTCTGTGACATTTGTCCCATTTGAGAAACTTGTTTGCTAAGGTATTCTAGTCCCTGATGGGTGCCACTCCAAAATTCTTCCATTCCTAAGCTTTCATGCTAAGAAGGCTCCAACAATCAAGGTAAATACGTTCATTACATTAGAGAATTGTTCTAACACCAGTAAGTTTGACGTAAGGATATTCATCACATGAGAAAGACCTTCTAAGGATGGTGAGGGAATTTTTGTCCTAATAAAATGCAACACCCCCTCGGAAGTAGTTCCTGGAATTTCCTGTCCAATGGGTATCCCGTCGAAGCCTGTTATAGCTGATTTCACCACTCCAGGTGAATCACACTTTGTATGGCCTTCCCCTGTCCCGCTACAGACTCCTTAGACCCCATGGACCATTTTTTGTCCTTTGGTGTTTCCTTGATCATCCCTAAAAACATATGAAAAATGATACACGCGAATTTTAAATCTATAAGCGCGTATATACACGGGTTTGACCACTAAAACCGCGTACATCAGGATGTGTGCATAATCCAAATCCTTTTGGAGTTTTCCTTGACATGGATCCGACTCATTTGACTCCTGGCCTTCCTTATGCCTTGAGATTGCTCAGATTCGACCTTTCATTACCCCTTTGAAAAGCTATATAAGGAACCCCTTGGTACATTGAAGGCATAAGAGAGAATTGAGAGCAAAGAAACTATAGTCCATTGTTGCCAGAATTTATGCTTGAGTCTACATCCCTTTGTCCCTTGGAGCAATAGTGTGTTCTTCCCAATCTTGCCTTTTTCTTGTGAGCTTGCTATCGAGAGATGGAGGATTGAGGTGGTGGAGGCCCAAGTGGGGGATTCAGTTTCTCCTGTTCGCAGACGTGCCGTCAAAGGTTGTACCTTGTAATCTCTGATTTATATTAATAGAAATATCTTTTCCTGTCCAATAATGTGTGTTTGAATGAATATTTTATACATGGGATTATGTCAAAAGCTTGTACATTATTGATTATATATGCTAGAATGGATCTAACACCATGATATATAGAATGCTTGTATTGTTTACTTGTTGTTGAGGAAGTAACCTATCAATTCAAGCTGAAGATTGCAAAGCTCAACGGGGATCTACTTCAACCGTACAGAATAAGGTACGAGGTCTGATCCTTTAGTGTTAGACATTTAATTTCTATTGCATATTGGAAAGGATTGATTTCTGGAGTCAAGCTTTCTGTTGTGGTGCCCCAAGCCATAGGAATTTCTCTCCGTAATAGAATTGGTGACTCCACTGGGGAGTTCCTAGTAGTTGTCCTTTGGGGGTTGTTTTATCGGCATTCAATGAATTTGAATTTCTCTTTCTCTCTTGTTTCTGTGTTGGGTCTGGGGGCATGTATGCTTGGTAGGGTCTGATTGGTGTGAATTTTGTCTCAGTCTGTCTGTTTGCCTTGAGTTTATACACCTTTCTTCCTGTACACGATTTTTTAACTCACAGTCGCGTATACACGCGGGTTTACTGCGAACAGTCGCATATGCCCTTGCTTTTGCCTTTTTGTGGAAGATAATTGGTTGCTGGGTGAATTCTTATATTTTCTGAGTCTCCTTTGGCACCGCTTGAGTCTGTTTAGACCTCTGTTTCTGACCAGAAACATTTTTTTAGGCTAAATTTTTTTTTTTTTAAAAGGTTCTTGTCATGGCATTTTCGATTTTTTGTTTGAGATTAGTGCATTAGAGTTCTTTTACCTTAGTGCTTTTCTTGAGTGTTGTTTGTGTGTCCTTACAGATTCTAGGGTTCGTAGAATCATTCTTTTTCTTTTTGCATCTCTTTTATTTCAAAAAATCCAAAAACATTTGCTTATCATCATGCATTGCATTTTGCATCTTTGCATTGTACTTGCACTAGATTTGCTTTGGAGTACTAGTTAGGACTTCATATAGGAAAATTTTGCATTCATCATTTGAAGACAATTGTGCATTTCATGTAGTAGCATACCCTGCTTTCATGGACACAATGCATTTGCATTGATTGTTAGGTGTGCATTTTACTTCATGTTGCGTCATAACACCATTAGTTGCACGGTCATATCCCTTTTTTTAGTAATAAAGCCAATTAAATTCAACGCTAAATTAAAATGAATTACACTCTTTTCTTTTCTAGGGTGCACTAACAAGCTTAGGTTTTAGGATCTTGGAATAGTTCATTGTAATTCAATTCTCCAAGATCACTAAACAACAACATGTATGTGTCTATCCAGGTGAGTGTGTGAAATCCTTGGTATAACCAGTGTTTCTCAGGATCCTCCTCTCAAAAGGGAGTTAAGCACGAGGCAGTGTGAGAAGTTTTTGATTGGGATGACCCCTAGTCATAACTGAGTAGCACCGGAGATATTTCTAGGATTGTATTCGTATCTGGGGGCTCTTTCGAGAGTTTTGGGCTTTGCTACCCTTCCCATACGGTCAATCCCGCCTGCGACTGTCTGCCTAAGCATTGATTATGTTGAGGTGACCTTAGTGGCCTTACCTAGGATATCAAGGGGGTACTTTGCAGGGGTTATTCTGCAGGTGTCTTGGCCAGGTTGGGGTCGGACAGCACAGTCGCTTTACGTGTTGAAGCTGAGGGCCACAATAATTGGTTATGTACCTCCGCTTGTTGTGTATGGGAGTCTCAAGCCTCTCCTAGGCGAGACATACCTGCTTCATTCGGGAGCTCATTTATCCAGCCCTTGTTTGCCTGCATTTGGCTTTAGATTTTATTAGTGATTGCTCTGTGCATGATAGTTGGACTAGGTTTTACGTAAATAGAGAGTCTTTTCTATTTTTTGAGTCATTGTGGATTTCGGTGCGGCTCCTCGCCGTTCTCATCGTTTAGCAGGACTTCCGCCTTCTACTTCTCCTCCTCCTTTGGGAGAGAGACCTAGACAGTCTAGGCAGACTATTTCACACATTGATTCACACACCATGGGAGACCGTTTAGAGGATATTCTTGAACCACCTCCTCCTATTCGTGTAGACGATGGGGAGTTTACTCCTACTTACGATTCTTCACCCAACTTGGCTGAGTTAGGTCCTATGATTTTTGAGATAGGAACCATGCAAGATAGACCTACTCACTCTAGGGTTGATTCCCCATTGACGCGCTACCGGTATGGAATGCCAGAGGACGCCGAGACTCATTTTGAACCTGCCAACACTAGCTACGGTAGTTATGCTATGTCTGGTTTCCCTACACATGATTTGACATTTCATGTCGAATCCGACTTCGAGCCTAACACTATCCCTAGGGGCACTCTCATTCCTTACCATGCAGAGAGGTTTGGGAGCTCTAGTCACATTGCACCTTCTGTCCCAGTGGTGGAAGTTACTTCACATATCCCTCCTAGGTCTATGGTTAGCGATCCGATTAAGATACCAGATTCGAGATGAGTGACGATAGGCGGTAGCACATACATTATTACTCAGATTCATTTGTCCTCAATCCCTATTTATTCAAATGTACATCCTCCACCTTATTCGTGTGGTCCTTTGAGCTGACATATGGCTATGAGTCAGGTCCGTACTGCGGTTACTAGACCAATTGTGTCTCAGGTTCACATACCGCCCGTTGCTTCGGGAGGCTATGTTCATACTTCTAGAGGGCATGTTACCACTTCTGGGGTGTATATCCCTACTTCTGGTATGTATATCCCTACTTCTGGAGCGTATCTTTCTACCTACGGAGTGTCTCATGGGGCATCACATGCGATGACCTATGGACCCTATTATGGGACGCAGTATGGACAGGGTTCTTCACCTTGTGGAGGCAGGTATCAAAAAATTTATTACTCTCCTAATTACGGCTTTGTAGCTCCTACTAGTCAAGGTCCACCACACTATGGTGCTTCCACGCCACCCTATACGGGTCATACGGGAGGAGGACACTATGGCCAAGGCCATGGTGGTAACCAACCCTATATGAATCAAGGAGCGGTCCATCGACCTCACCATCCTAGGCTCCCTTTCCTTGCGACGCTTAATCTTCCTAACTTATCGAGATTGACAAACAATCCTGTGGCTCATGACCCAGCTTAGTCGGTTGTCCCTACCAAACTTCCTTCGGACATACCTAAGTTCGAGGGAAAACCGGGAGAGGATCCAAGAGAACACATTACTACGTTTCACCTATGGTGCTCTTTGAATTCCTTACATCAGGACTCAGTCCGTTTGAGACTATTTCAACGCACCCTTATAGGGCCTGCCGCGAAGTGGTATATAGAGTTACCTAGGGGATCTTTCGCTTTGTTCAACGACCTTGTGATGACTTTTCTTAATCACTTCCAGCTACTAGTGCGTTATGACATTGGTACTGAACTCTTGTCGACATTTTAGCAAGATAAAGACACACATATTTCTGATCATATTCAAGAGTGGCATAGACGAAAGAGGTTAATTAAAGCTTTTATACCGCCGGAGTTCCTCCTCGAGTGGTTCCTCAAGTCGTTATTGCCATATATAGCGAAGGATGTTTCCACATCCGGAGTGTAGAATGAGGAACAAATGATTTTTAGGGCACAGGAATTGGACTTGATTTATGCTCAGTCCGGTTTGTTGTATGAGATTATTCCCAATGCTCCTCGTTCCAGTTTCGATCCCAAAGTCAAACCTGGACCACATGCCGATGGCATTGTGGGTTGTGCAAGTGTGAAACCTGCAGATTCGGTTGCAAAACAAGTTATTCAGATGTCAATCAACCAATCTGCTTCGAGACAAGCTACGACTTCATCTCAACCCACCCAAACGACGAGTGTACTCTCTGTGCAATCGTCGAACCAGAAGGGTAACCAGCAACCCGGACGGAATAGAAAAAAGGGTAAAAATAATCAAAAGGGTGCGAATAAGAATGAGAATGCTAACAATAATGACAAGAATGGTCGAAATGCTGGGGGGGACAAGAAAGCTAAACGTATAAGTTCCCTTGCAATTTGTGTAAGGACGATCACCTCACTTACTTTTGCCCTTACTTTTGCCCTCATATTGAGGAAGCTTCGAGATTCTTGGCAAAGGGCTCAGCTGTGCTAACTAACCCTTTACCACATAATCAAAATATGAACTCGAAGTCCCATGACCAATCTGGTAATGATGATCTGCCGAAGGGTAGTGGTCGTGGGTGCATTAACATAGTCCGTGCTGCGAAAGTTATGACCCGTGCAAAAGATTATGGTTCGTCACAACCCAGCCCAGGAAAAGATCCTGATCCACCAGGGTCCCCTTTGCGCATTGAGAAACCTACGGATAAACCTGAGGCTACACCTTGCATTCCTAAGGGAGTCCTTAAGCGTTCTGGGCATAATACAAATGCCCGAGCCGCCCAGAATTATTCAGTTCTCGAGGATTTGCGCCACACTCCTTGTGCGATGTCTGCATTGGAAGTGCTTCAAAGTTGTCCTTCGCAAAGGAAGGCGTTGCTTTCTACCCTTGGTGTGAATGATGATGATTCTTCCTCTGTGATCAAATTTGAAACCGCATGACTTCATCCTCACTTGCCCTAATATGTGTCTCTTTTGTTTCACGTAGAATGTCTTAATATGACTGTCAAGCGCACTGTGATTGTCGAGGGCGCTGCTGTTTCTGTGGTGTCTTTTTCCTGTTGGAAGGGTCTAGGTTCTCCTGAGCTATCTAAATCAGTGACTATGTTAACTGCATTCGATGGGAGATATTTTAGCTCGCACGACATCCTTCCTTCCCTTAAAGTCCATTTGGGGGGGAAGACCATTGCGATAGAGGTCGAGGTGGTCGATGCGCCCCTTGACTACAATCTCTTGCTGGGTAGGAACTGGATGTACAGTATGCAAGTCGTTGCTTCTTCCTTGTTCCATGTTGTATGCTTTCCACATAACGGGAAGATCATAATGATTTATTAAACGACATTCAAGAATCCGTTTGTTACCACATCTTTGGGAGCTTCGATCCCAATCGTTGATCACTCTCAGCCGACAACTGGGACTGTGGGTGTAGACATGTATCCATCCCTCATGGGAAGCTTTAGTTTTCCTGCACCAATCCTCATGATAGGATCTAGTTCCAATGAGACTTCGACATCTACGACATCGGTGTCTTTTCGTAGGACTCATATGGAAGATCCTTGGATTCTTCCTACACCGAGTACTTTGAGTGAGCCCATCGAGACGAACGTGTCGTTGCCTGCAGCTATGATAGCTTATCAAGCTAATCTCAAGAGTGTTGCAGAGCCTAGTCCTTCCTCTTCGCGGACGGAGGAGGAGGACCCTTATGTGCTGCCATCATGGGCAGTACACTCTTCTCACGCACATGACTACCTTGATAAGGTTTTCCCTTCGAATGAAGCGATTATTGAGGCTATGTCAGGAGTTGACCATGGGAGGAACTTCATCATAGATCGTACTTTCTTCCAAAGCTTGACCATTTGGAGCATGAGGATTTTAGGGTGGTTCTTAGTCAGAGATTTGGTATTCATGTGGTTCCATTAAGCTCTCCTGGTCCGATGGCTGATGGAAACATGGCGAACATATCTTCAACGATTCCTATCAACATCTCTCGCGATCCTGGCACGATAGAGAATGTCTATATTGGGGCAGAATGTTCCCATGCTAAGATTCTGGAATATATCGAGCTATTTAAGGAATTCTGTGATATTTTTGCTTGGTCTTACAATGAGATGCCAGGTATTGACCCTCGTATTGTTGAGCACAAGATTAAGACTTATCCCAACGCTAAGCCTGTTCGACAGCGTTTACGTGCGGTGAATCCTAGGAAAGCACCCGCAATTAAGGCAGAGATAGAGAAGTCGAGTGGGTTTCAAACCTCATTCCAGTGGATAATAAGTAGGGAGCTATCCGCATATGCACTGATTTTCGTGATTTGAATCGTGCCTGTCCTAAGGACAACTTCCCCACACCGTTTATAGATCGGATTTTGGGTGAGTGTGCGGGTAGCGAGGTGTTCTCCTTTATGGATGGATTTTTCGGGTATAATCAGATACAGATTAAACCTGAGGACCAACATAAGACTGCATTTATTTGTCCTTGGGGAACGTTTGCATATCGAAAAATGCCTTTCGGCCTTAAAAATGCCGGAGCTACATTTCAGCGGGCAATGACCTTGATTTTCCACGATCTCAAGTCAATTATCGAGGTATTTTTGGATGACCTCGCTGCTTATTCTCGCATGAGAAGGCGTCATCCCTATCACTTGAGATTGGTATTCGAAATATGCCGGCACTATTCAGTTAGATTAAATCCTCACAAGTGCATATTTTGTGTGAAATCAGGGCGTTTGTTAGGATTCATCATTTCTAAGGAGGGTATAAGAGTCGACCCTTTGAAGGTTGAAGCAATACTTCAGTTGTCTCCCCCGAAGAATATTCGTCATCTTCAATGTTTGCAAGGCATGGAAAAATTCTTACGAAGATTTGCTGTCAACTTTGCCAATTTGACTAGAGGCTTCATGCGTCTCTTGAAGGACACCCCCTTTTATTGGGATGAGCGAGCCCAGGAGTCCTTCGATGCACTCAAGTGAGCCCTAGCAACGGCCCCAGTGATTAGTCCTCTTGATTATAGCCGTGATTTTCTATTATATGTGGCTGCGTCCTTAGAGACGATTGGTATGGTTTTGGTTCAAGAGGATGAGGAGCTCCAAGAGCATGTCATATATTATTTGAGCCGAAACCTTATTGACATAGAGATTCGTTATTCTCACGTCGAGAAGCTTGCTTTAGCTACCGTACATGCGGTTCATCGGTTGAGACATTATATTCTCCTTCGCCGGACCTTAGTTGTGGCCCATGTCAATCCATTTCAATTCGTCCTCACCCAAAGGATGATTGGGGGAAAGTATAATAAATGGATTGTCATTCTACAAGAATTCGATCTCAAGTTTGTTTCGGCAAAGTCAAATAAGTCTTTAATTTTTGCAAAGCTTATATCGGATTTCCCGAGTGAGGCCGAGGAGTTGGTTTGTGAACATATGTTTGTCGATGAACACATATTCTTAATCTCAATGTTAGACCCATGGTATGGGGATATCATAATATATTTACAAACACTGAAGACCCCTACTCACCTCTCGCGAGATGAACGATGACGATTACGTCACGTCTCTAAGAACTACCTCATAGTGGACAATACTTTGTACCGTCGTGGGGTAGATTCCATTTTATGACGTTGTTTAACTCATGAAGAGGCTGAGGTAGTGCTGAATGATTGACACGGAGGGGCATGTGGTGGTCATTTATCTGGGATTTCTACAGCTCAAAAGATTTTAAGAGCAGGTTATTTCTGGCCGTCGATCTTTAAGGATTGTGTTGATGCGATCAAGAGGTTCCACCCTTGCCAGGTGTTCGCACGTAATATGTGCTTGAAACTTGCCCTGTTACATCCCATTATCACCGTCGGTCCCTTCACTAAGTGGGGGCCCAATTTTATGGATTGCAACCCAGCTTTGGCTGGGGGGCACCATCACATTATAGTGGCTGTTGATTATTTCACAAAATGGGCTGAGGCTATGCCTACAGTAAAATCCGAAGGTGAGACAGACGCTCACTTTGTGTTCGACCAAATTATTGCTTGGTTTGGGATTCTGAAAGAGATTTTCACTGACCATGGCTCGCACTTTCAGAACCATATGATGGAAGAGTTGGCATCCAAGTTAGGTTATAAGCAATAGCATTCATCTTCTTACCACCCCCAAGTGAATGGATAGGTAGAGGTAGTGAATAAATCACTCAAATCCATTCTCCAACAAACCATCGCACAAAGCAAGAATAATTGGCACATTATGTTATATCCTGCTTTGTGGGCATATCGAACCGTTGTTAAGACTACCACTGGTTTTTCTCCATATCATCTTATACATGGAGTCGAGTCGATATTGCCGGTTGAATAAGAAATTCCTTCGTTGAAGCTAGCTGTGGAACTCTTACCAGACACTTCCCCATTAGAGGAGCGTTTGGTTCACCTTGAGCAACTTGATGAGCAGCGTCGGGATGCCTTGGTGGCTCTAGAAGTCAATAAACATCACGTTAAGGTCCAGTGTGATAAGTATGTCCGTCCAAGGGTGTTTAGTGAAGGAGACTTGGTCCTTTTGTGGGATCAACTGAAAGAACCCTTGGGGGCAGGGAAATTCAATCCTATGTGGCGTGGTCCTTACGTGGTCAAGTGTGTGTTAGAGAAGGGTGCATATGAGTTAGTGGATTATGAAGGAACAGCTTTGGCGGAGCCTAGAAATGGGCTCTATCTCAAAAAATACTATGCATGATCTTTAGCCAAGGCTGCTTATTGTATATTATTGTACAGCTTTGCATAGTTAGGTCTTTTTCTTATCGTGATCGGGTTTGTGATTAGTTTCTGTTTCTTTTGGCAGATGTCAATGGAATCTTCCACCTACATAGGATTCACGGATGGTGCAAGCCGTCACACTCAACACTCAGCCTCTGCTGCTTGGGTGATTTATACTCCTATGGGTCAGGTACTGTCTTCAGGAGGTGTATGTCTACGGCCATCTTCCAACAATGTTGTTGAATACAGCGCTGTTATTGAGCTTCTACGAGATGCCATTTTACATGGCGTTCTATCTCTTGAAGTACGTCTTGATTCGGAGTTGGTAGTGTCACAGCTCAATGGTTTGTACCATGTTAGAGATCTGACGTTATTGAGAAGGTTCTTGCGTGTGATATTGTTAGAACAGAAATTTGACAATATAACATATATACACATTTTGAGAAATAATAATCAAGTTGCTGACTCATATGCTAACTACGTGTTAGATTGGCATTTGTTTCATTCACAATAAATTAATCACAAACTCAATTTTTACACATGTAAATAAATAAATCGATCACCATAAAAAAATTATATATACATCAAAAATGTGATAATACATAGTGTCATGATACAAAATTGGGGCTTTTAAGCCACAATCATATAATACATAGTCGTACAAAATGTATACACTCCCAGGTGTCTAATCCTGTGGAGGAGGAGGATGGTGTGATCATGGAAGGTCACTATGGCTTTAGCCAGCTGTCGGAATAAATGCACCCATGCGCATGGTACACCCACCACCTGCCGCTGCATGGCCTCAGGCAAGTCCTCGACTTTCACCATGGGAACTCTATGTGTCAATCTCACAAAGTTGGTATGAATGCTCTGGAGCGTTCGCTCCACATCCACACCCGTGATGTCATCTCCTTTTCCCCTCCGTCTATGATGAGGGAAGCCCTCTGGCCGTCGTGGTCCCACATCTGCACACAAATGGTAGATGTCACTATGTATCATCACCCAAATATATGTCTTTTTTATTCCATATAATCAAGAAAAGACAAAAAAAAAATTAAATAACTCAAAATTTAAAAAGAGAGGGTCGAGATTCGTTACCTATATCACCATATGCCGATCTTGGTGGTAACGGCATGTCCGAGTCCCCCCGAAAATCTATCCCTGCATAGGGGTAGTCATCGATGGAAACTATCTGTCGTCACCACCATGGAAAGAAGTCAGCTGGATATGGGTTGGCCACCCTACCACCCCCCAGTCTATGCATAGCATCTACCCAATGCCGTTGGGCCAGATCTTGAACCCCGTGAAGAGGAACGTCCACTCTGGGCTCAATCCTGGAACATGCTCGAAGAAAAACATGCTCAAAATACTGTTGAACACGAAGTTCTGCACCCTACCTGCCTTACACTCACTGAGCTGGTGTTTCATGTTGCTTAGTAGTGTAGTACTCCAGTCGTAGATCATGGGTCTCATGCACTCCACTGCATAGAACATCAAAGGACACGAGGCCTGGTGGAATGATGCCAAGCCTACTATCCTACCCAACGTTAATAATATGGCCTTTAGGCCCAGCACTTGTATAGCATTGGTAGGGACATGACTCCCCACCTTCTTGGTGTCTAGATAACAGTACACTGCAATGTACTCGTCGATAGTCAAGCCACCTCCTGGCCCACCATGAGAACGAAGGTTCACCACTTCCCCTCGTCTAGAAAGCCCAGTGATAAAGTATATGTCCTCCACCTCTATGGTGAGGGACATCCCATCTATATGGAAGCACTCTGTGTCTGGATCCCAATAATCTACCAGCATCTGTAATAGTCTTGGTTTGGCCCTCAAACCACCAAGACACCAAAACGTGTAGAGTCCGCATGCACGTAGAGCTTGTTGAGTCATTAAGGTGGCCCTTACTACTTCCTCTACTTCACCATGCTCACGCTCTCTCCACTCTAGGACCATCCTGCAGAAGAAATTGCAAATTTTCCCATTAGTTTATTGAAAAAACCATATGCGCGGCCTCATTCGCGACTGTTTTCAAAACAGCCGCTTATGTACACGGGTTTGAGGCCATTTTCTGCGTATATCCAGCCTTATATGCAGAAAAAACCTCGATTTTTGTGTGGGCCACAGCGCTCATTTTAGGTTGCCCTAAAAACCTTAGTTGACCATGAAAATTCATAAAAATTGTATCAAAATACAAGAGGAGAGCATGAGTAAATACCTGGAAGAAACGGTAGTGAATTCCGCTGGCTGGATCTCCTGGAATTCGCTGTTGAAAATCAGAGCTCAAATGGGTAAAAGTTTCAAACGATTTATAATATTTTGAATTGTTTACTATTTATAGAAATTTTTCAAATATTTGAAAATTTTTACCCCCTTTCCTATAGTTTCGACATTTTCTAACCATTTTGGATCGTTTTTGACATAATTCGTGATGTAGAGGACCTTTTTCAGTGTCGTTTCAGCCATTGGATTGACCCATTCATACCGATATTAGGTATCATGTCTAAACTGGCATATAGGTTAGGTTTCATCACCGTTTGCATTTTGCATAACCTTATGACCATCTCATCATGACCTTAGGTATGAACCCACTCTATTATGTCACGGAACCTTCTTGCTGCTTTAGAAGTGGTATGATATGAGTGGTAGAGCTTTACCATACATGGGTACCCTAGTTAGCGCCCTATTTTCATTTGGTGCCCATGCTGACGCTTTCTCCTTTAGGGTGTGGGAGTCCGTTGTATAGTACTTCCATGACATTTCGCAAGAGCCTCATACTCCTCTTGATCTTTTGCTGGCCTATTTCCCTCAGGACTCCCTCATATCAAGTTGTGAATGCATTATCATGAGCTTTTCCTACCTTATTGAGCTTTATGCCGGCTCCCCTGACATTGCATTTCAGCCATATAGCCTGAGATTGTCTCATGCCTAGCCATGCAGAGCCATTTTTTATATCCTTTGCAGCTTGATTTCCTTTTTACCGGGAGGGGATTTTCCCCCGAGTGTTGATATCCTACACATGTATCCTTGCATTGAGCATAGGTATGTTCCACTGCTTGGAACTAGTTTGTTTGCCCTTATGACACTCGTCTCCTCCTAGTTTGTAACTATAAAGCTATTTTATTCTTTTTTCAAGCTTTTTAAATAAATGAAAAAGTCCAAAAAAATTAAAAAACCAAAAATCAGGACAAGGAAAGATGTTATCTGTGGCAGCTGTCGAGTCATGTCGCCTTCGAACAGAGCACTGTATATCACATCCATTGGTTGGGTTATAGTTTGACTTTAGGAGCTGTACTCGTTTATCTGAGTTTATCTCCACCGACTGGTTAAGCTTCTAGTCCCTATGGAGCCTCTGTCGATGCCTCCTGTGTCACAGAGATGTCCCAGTTTGTATATCGAGTCTATGTTGCCTTCATTTAGTCACCATACATCGTTATGCTCTTGTTCGAAGGAAGTTGAAGCCTGATTCGTCCATTCCTCAGTTATCTTGACTTTGCATGTCGGCCATTCCTGGTACAGTTACTGGTTCATGCACCTTATGATCGAGTCCTTCCACATTATACACCTTTGCTGAGTACCTCGTGTTGGATGATGGGGGATGCCTTAATGCCCTCCTTCCAGCGGATTTCATCCCATTGACTTCAGATCATTTATTCTGGGATTGGAATCTAGAGTCCTTTTGAGTGCCTTGAGACTTGCAATCATCAGTGGCAGGTTCTCTCGCCATTGACAGTTTTTTGGAATACATCAATGTCCCCTGATCGATGGATCCTCTCAAGTGTTCGACCTCAACACATTTATTCACACTTGTTAGTTTGCACTCTAGTACCTTGATTCCCATTTTCATTAGTGGTGGGTGATCTCGCGTCTGTTAACGGTATACATTAATGACCGGTAATCAGACGATGGACTACTATGTTTGACCTTGACACCTCTATTTTCATAGTAGGACATGTACTCCTAGCGGTTTGTGTAGAAGACTTTCCAGATTGGTGGCATATCC
>LPNX011044800.1:345674-386532 GCA_001517045.1 Pseudotsuga menziesii | reverse complement strand
AGTTGTATTATTGTACTATGCTGATTGGGTGGCTAGTCTTCCATTTGGGATCCTTCATCACTCCACTTCTAGGATGGACTTATAATGTATTTCGGCCATTGTATGACCCCTCTGACCTCACACATTAGGGGGAATCTGTTATAGCTGATTTCACCACTCCAAGTGAATCACACTTTGTATGGCCTTCCCGTGTCCCGCTGCAGACTCCTTAGACCCCATGGACCATTTTTTTTCCTTTGATGTTTCCTTGACCATCCCTTAAAACATATGAAAAATGATACATGTGACTTTTAAACCTATAAGTGAGTATATACGTGGGTTTGACCACTAAAACCGCGTACATCGGGATGTGTGTATAATCCAAATCCTTTTGGAGTTTTCCTTGACATGGATCCGACTCATTTGACTCCTACCCTTCCCTATGCCTTGAGATCGCTCGGATTCGACCTTTCATTACCCCTTTGAAAAGATATATAAGGAACCCCTTGGTACATTGAAGGCATAAGAGAGAATTGAGAGCAAAGAAACTATAGTCTATTGTTGCCGGAACTTATGCTTGAGTTTGCATCCCTTTGTCCCTTGGAGCACTAGTGTGTTCTTCCCAAGCTTTCCTTTTGCATGTGAGCTTGCTATCGAGAGATGGAGGATTGATGTGGTGGAGGCCCAAGTGGGGGATTCAGTTTCTCCGGTTCGCAGACGTGCCGTCAGAGGTTGTACCTTGTAATCTCTGATTTATATTAATAGAAATATATTTTCCTGTCCAATAATTTGTGTTTGAATGAATATTTTATCTAGGGGATTATGTCAAATTCTTGTACATTATTGATTATATATGCTAGAATGGATCTAACACCGTGATATATAGAATGCTTGTATTGTTTACTTGTTGCTGAGGAAGTAACCTATCAATTCAAGTTGAATATTGGAAAGCTCAACGGGGATCTACTTCAACCATCCGGAATAAGGTACGAGGTCTGATCCTTTAGTGTTAGACATTTAATTTCTATTGCATATTGGAAAGGATTGATTTCTGGAGTCAAGATGTCTGTTGTGGTACCTTCGTTGTCATTGTCACTAACTCCACTTGCTGACTTTATCTGGATTGATGACGAGTCCAAGAAGGTGTCACTCCGTATGACCTGTAGGAGTACCTTGCTCCTAGGAGAAGAGAAGCACAAGAATGAAAATCCCATCAAGGACTCGTTACTGTCAAAAAATAGGGAGGTCTTTCCCCAGGTCTCCGCAAACAAAAGTGTTACCAGGATACAAAAGTGATGGTCGGGAATCCGAACACAGAAGGGACATCAAAATTTGTGTCAGCTGTGAACACAGGTAGAATATGCCATTGAACACAGAATGAACATAAAAGGTCCAGAAGCAGAAGCTCGTGTGGCATTCCAAATAGGAGGAGAAACTACTCAAGCCAAGTCAGCAGAAAGTCACTAAAGGTGTCCCGAGTCGTTGTTTTCACGACCAGCGAGCCTGAAAACTGTAGATGTTTCATTATTGTTTAAGTCCAGCATGCGCATCTCTCCATATTCTATGTTTTGTAAGTATTAATCATGGTGAATATGCCACATCTATGTTTGTTAGGATTTTGATTATGGTTGTAACTGATTTTTGGCCTTGTTTCGAGGTTAGTCTTGGGGGCCTGAAACACTATAAGTATACCCTCTACAGAAGAGGAAAGGGTTGAAACCGAGATGGGGCATGCCATGAACAATCTGGATGTTTTGTTTCGAGATGGGTGGTTCTATTTTGGGACGAATGTAAAGCTTGTCAAAACTGGGTAGGTGGTTTTTGGATCTGTTATTCGGAATGTAATTAAGTGACTCTGTAGTAATACAATCCTATTATTTACAAAAAAAAATATTGGAGAAATATTCTACAAGCGCTTCAATTTCTCACCTTTCAACAAAAAGGATGGATACAATTCATATATAATTTGATTTAATGTCTTAAAATAAAAGGAATTTACCACTAATGGCCACAAAAACTAAAAAGTAGTCAATTGGATTGCTAAATACATTATGTAAAATCCTTTAATAGTGGTCAGGGCAGCTTCAGGACACCTATAGGTGATACTCCCAATGCCTAAAAGGAAACCTATAGGTGATACTCCCAAATAATGTTGAAATTGTATTGATAATAAGGGTATATATCTCAAAGTTCATCTCCGATGCCAATAACGTCAGATAATCTTGGCGTCCTCTATGCTATACACAAATTAGTTGTTACGCCATCAATTAGGTATACTTATGGTTGTAAGAAATATGTTGTAATCAATTGTTTTCAATATTTTTCATTACATTACCTTCTCATGGTCAATAGCTATCCTGCAATCAACTTATTTCCTTCAACAAATGTGCAATAAAAACAATTCATAAAATAGACAACTACAACTGTACTTAAAATGAAGAAATCAGCACGCTATAATCAATGAAATGACAATAAGATATCTAATTGACAAATTTGTTATGGTGATAACTTACAAATATGCATTAGAGAACGATACAAATTGTCATTATATTCCTTTCGATTGTGAAGACGTGCATATATCATGACAAAATGGTATGTTCATATAAGCAATTGGTATAAATGTAAAAAATGCATAACATATATGAAATTGTAAAAAAACAAAATGAAAATACCTGATTCAGCTTCTCTTGGTTTCAAGAATATCTTATTCTCTACTAAATAGAGCCAACCACGTGGAGGTTGAATCTCATATGCCCCCCCCCCCCCCACATCACTCTCAATTCCCCACACCTAATCTATCTACTATAAAAATAAATGAAAGTTACATAACATAATAAAACAGATAAGATCCATGCATAAATAGTAGTAGAACAAAAAATATATGCATGAAAGGTAAATCCAAGTAATAATATAAGATATAAATTTTCACAAATATAACTTAAATGAGAACTGATATATAAATCATGCATGCTACTTACTGAACAACATCCAACCATGTTCCTTCACAGTCTTGTCGAACATAATCCATGCCACCATCACCTATAGCTTCATCCTCTGTGCATTCCGTCCCTTCAAAATATGCAACACTTGGAAAATATGCATACTCCAATTCACATCTATTACAATTCCTTGGTCCCTTCAGAGGGCATGTCAAAACTACACACCAGTCATTCTCTACCAGATCTTGTACATAAAATACCTTTTTCGCTTGTGATGCTAGAATAAATGGATCATCTTGCACTCTATCCTTACTCAAGCATCTCTTCAAATTCACCACGGTGAAACCAATTTCATCAACTTTCATTCCATTCTTCTTGTGTACATCTATCCAATAACATTTGAAAAATGGATACCGCACCAAATAGTATTCCAATAACATTATTTCTTGAATCACTCCATAATATGTTGTCGTTTGATGTATAGGGATTTTATCCTTTGCACTTGATCTCATTAATGTTTGTGCATCTATGCACACACCGTTATTTTGGGTGGCCCTGACATTTTATATGATTTTAACATGAAATATACACCCAATGATTAAGTATCCATCATACTTAGTTGCATATGTCCTTGGGACACATGCCAACCATTTAAGGGTATTAGAAATATTTTATTTTCCTTCCACCTGTAAATTTTTAAATGTCGTTAGAAAACCATTGAATTTCAAAATATATTAAAAGAATATCACCTTCATACATCATAATATTCTTTATCAATGAAGTTCAATTAAATCTAATATGAAGAACATATCATTACCTGTTGTCTTAACCAATCACTAAATTGTTGGTTGTGGAGATTTTGTAGTAAGACTTCATCTTTTTGGGCTTGGATGTTACTATTGGCAATTTCTGTCAAGTGCATCCTATTTTCAAGTAATGTCAATAAACAATTTATGAAAATATTGTGATATATTATAATAAGGATGTGCTTATTACTTACTCTATCCAATGTCACGTCCCCACCCCTCTACTTGGCGGAGAGGACGCGACTAACATAGAAGCTAGCTATTCTGGGCATTTTAGCCCCATGAACATAAGATAAAGTGGAATGGAATAAAAGCATACACAAATGCATAAATGATTATCAAACAGTGGAAGCAAATTCATTCATTCACAGAATTTAACATGTTCATATTGATTTATAAAACAAACACAGTTGCAAGGATTTAAACACAAGAATACTTATCTTAACAGAAGCTTTTCCACCAACCAGCTACGTCGTTGCAACATTCCACCCAACGATAGGTCAGTGCACTCATCAATCTCCCAGTAGCACTACCACCCCCAAGTTGGGCATGATTTCCACAAGGATTAGGGGAACACTAGAAGGCTCACACGTAGCCAAGGATACACAAAACATAGCCAAGCCAACACAGTTGGGTTTATCAGTCTAAAAGGGAGATGGAAAAGCTAGCTACTAAGCTAGTGAGCTCAATTAAAGAGCTATGGACACCTACATTAGATCTAGCCTGAATTCTAAAACTTCTACACACCCAACACAAGGAAGCATCCCCTTCTCTTATGCACAGTCCCTCAGGATATGCCTTCCCTTCCAGTGCTATTCATTGCAAAGAAAAATCCAGCCCTCTAGCTCTGTATGTGAGGTTCTTTATTCCACTACATTTATCAAGCTTTCTCAGACCCCATTTCCACTCCCAAAACATCTCAAATCCATACAACAGAGGTATACAGAGCAAGATACACAGTTCTGGATTGGGGAAAACGGTTTTGCAACCAAAACAAATTACCAAGAAGGGTAAGAACAACCCCTAACATCAAATTTGATTTTCTAGGGACGTTTGAGCCCTAACGTGGCCAAAACGGCTCAACAACACCCAGGAAAATCATGGGTCTCTCCTCCCACACACTGGTTTCACCAAAAAAAATTCATGCTTGAATAAATTGTAGAGAACGACTTCCCTCATGACGGGAAAACACACAGCAACCAAAAATGGGATTAATATCTACCACGTGAGTGCATCCGACAATTTTCTACGTGCGCGTGAGCACATAAGGAATTTCTCCTGCATGAGTAGTGAGTTGTGACTCTCTCTGCGACTACCTCTCGCCAACTCCCCTGCGTGAATGTGGAATGGGTTTTCTGCCCACGTGAGGGACTGAAATGTGATTCCCCCCTTATTTGGGTATGTGTGAGGTCAAGGACTAGCAGCTCTTCCAGAACTGATGGCTGCCCATGCGTACGTTTCTCTAAGGAAATAACTGCCCAACTAACCCATGGGAATTAAATCGGTTGGTGAATAAGACAAGGAAAGTAGTTTCCCACTCTCTTGGGTTATTTTGCTAACATTTGGATTTTCCCCATTGGCCCCAAAGGTTGAATACCCCCCCCCTTATCCTTAGGAATCATTCCCCCATCTCATTATTGTTGCATTGACATAGCTGGTTGTGGGTATTTTAATTAAATTGCATATGTATATGGTGTCCATAATTATAATGTGCCTAGCTAGCACAAAATACCATCATCATTGAGTTTAATCATTGAAACATAAAACGCTAAACCAAAGGTGTGGCTTTTTCCTATAGCTCCACACCATGATTAATTACAATATATACATCATATACATTTAATGCAAACGGGGTCGAAACCGGGGTGTTATATCCAAGGTTGAATTTCATCTATGTTGTGGAAGACCCATCTGTGGTCTTGTAACAAACTAGTTTTATTTAATTCAATAGAAGTTCCACTAGATAAGGCCTTCCCATATTGTCCAACCTCTCCTTCTTCATCGTCCCCAGCTTCATTTCTACTAGGAATTCTTTGAATATATTCCATACCTTCAACATGTCCAGCACAAAATTTTATGGATTCCTCCATAGTGTAGTTTTCAGCTATGCAGCCTTCGGGCCTATTCTTATTTTTCACATAACTTTTGAAAACTTTCATGTTCCTAGAAAAAAACACACAATTTATAGTGAAATCAAAAGTATGAATAAAGAGTTGCTAGAAATGTATTATTATTATATGCACATAAAATCTTGGAATTTATGTGGATTTGCACTTAATAAAATTTTGTTGGCCTTTCAAAAGGGTACATCCATCGATATGCAACTAGTCCACAATAATCTGAGCTCTCGCACTAAGTGTACACTCAAATGTATCATTATATCAAAGAATGAAGGGGGGAATATTTTTCAAGTAAGCAAAAATTTTCCACAACATCATCTTGTAAGTTATCAAGATCTGTTGGATCCACCATTTTTGCACAAATTTTCCTATAAATGAAGCAAAGCCTACAAATAGTGTTTCGAACTGCTTTTGGTAGCACATGGCGCAATGCTACTGGAAGGATTTGTTGCATGAGAACATGGAAATCATGTGCCTTAATAATATGAAGCTTGATATCTTTCATAGATACGTTATTTCTATGGTTTGAACTATATCCATATGGAACTTTTAATGTGAACAAAACACGACAAAGAATCTCTTTCTCCTTTTTTGAAAGAGTGTGTGGTATGGGTGGAAGAAATACTTTTTTTGCCTTTTTGTTGTGACCACAATGACTTCCTTATACCCAACTATTGTAAGTCATCACAAGAATTTTTCCCATCCTTTGATTTATCTTTTATATCCAGAAGGGTTCCAAAAATACTTTAGCATCCATTTTTTCTATGTGCATTAAATATAAAATGTGACGCACTAGGAGTTTTTGCATCCAACCGTATAAAAAATCAATTAATTATAACATAAAATAAAAACTAAACAAAATATTCCAATTAAACACAATGAAATCCTTCAAGCATCGTACATTTTAGGTCTTAAGTAAATGTGTGCACATACCTCCCAATATGGTAAATTGAATAGAATTGACATTTTCTTCCACACGTCACTCTTCAAATTTTCACCTTTTTTAAAATGTCTCTTTCTTTTTGTACTTTTAGAATTTCCCCATTTATCTTCCCTTCCTTATGTTTCTATAAAAATATCTAACACTTGTACAATTGTTGGTGCAATGAGATGCTCAGACTTCCCATTAAATGGTCCTTTTTGTGAACGATACTTATGATTTATTGGAAGATATCTGATATGTCCCATGTACACACACTTCCTACTAAATTTGAGATACATTGAATTTGTGTTCCTTCCACATATAGCGCATGCGCAAAACCGTTTAGTCATGTAACCAACCATATTTCCATAAGCATGAAATTCATGGATTTCCCACATCAATATAGCCTTCATATTAAATAATGACCTTGAATGAATATCGTATGTCCTTGCCCCTTCATCCCATGTTATTTTTAGTTCATTTACCAATGGTTCCTATTGGGTGTTATATTGTCTAGATTAATTCACCTAATATTTAATTATCGACCGGGGTTGGTAGGCTTAGAGTTGACACAAAATATATGTGAAGGTAGAGGGGTTCCTATGGTGTCGTGGAATTATTTTAACAAAAAAAATATCGAAAGATCTTTCAAAATGAAAAACCGAGTCAAACTCTTAAGAATTCAACTATTAAGGTAATTGAACCGGAACAGAATATTACACTAAATAATTGATAATTTATTTCATAGGAAAATAACTTTAGAATGAAAAGATACTATCAACAACTAACTTTTCAAATGGGAAACTCGAATGCAAGGAATACCTATTTCATAAATAAGTAGAAAACTTAATAAAAGAAACAAGTAGAAAACTTAATAAATAAAACTTGATAAGAGAAGCAAGTAGAAAACTTAATAGGAATGGCTTTAGATTCTATCCTACAAGTCTCTCTCGGTAATCAAAAAAAGGAACAGTCTACCAAGTACTAGTATATTTTCCTAAGGACAACACCTCTCATACTAAGTTTTACATGCGAACGGATAAATCGATCCGAAGGAATGAGAACAAAACAGTACAACAGTAAAAAGAATCAGAAACAAGCTCAAGAAACAAAACATAACATAACTCAAAACATGTTCAAGGTGAAAAGAGGTATGGATAAGGATAGAACTTTAATAAATAACATATAACAATCTAACTTTAACTTCAATGTTAAATAGAACTATCATCTAACTATTTCAGTCAAAGCATACTTCAAATACTAAAGAAACAAAACTTAAAAAATTTCAAAACACATTAAAAACACTAAAAACGAAACTATGGGTTGAATGACAAACTGAACTACAAGTCTGAAAGGGGTGACTGAATGACAGTTTAAACAGGCTGTCTAGATGACAGTTTGCACAATTAAAATAACAAAAAATAACTTAAATGATCTAATCTTCAGTTGAATTTATGCACATGTGAATACAATGCAGGGAAGCAGTAAATAAACCTACTTATTGATTAAATTTGAGAGTGAAATAAACTTTAAAAAATTCATAAAAAGAAATCATTGTGTATTAAGAAACAATGCTAAACTTTAAATTCAAAAAATTTATAACAGAAAGGAAATAAACAGAATTGAATTTATTCTAACAAAAGCAACCTATTCTATCTACTTGCAAATAAACTGAATAGTAAATCTAAAGCAAACTATGCGCGCAACTAACTATTTAACTTTAGAAATAAAATGCATTACAGGAAGCAAGTGTATTAAACGTTTACAGTAATTTAATAACCGCAACAAACTAGAAATTAAATTAACTACAAAAGAAGAAAGGTAACGAAACTACAAGAAAAGAAACCTCTGGTTGATGAGGGGCCCTCTCAGCAATCAGGGGTGGTGCCTGGTTAATGCTTACTCAAATGCAATCATAAACAGTAGACCATACAGCTTCTATTAAAAATATGGAACAAAAGTACAGAGTTCTTCTCTTCAGAAAACGACTATCTAACTAATGAAATGATCAACCCTTTAGCTCTACGCATGGAGGCGTTTATATACAATGTTTACAGGGATGAGCAAGTCGACCCTTTAGTGGTTCAATGCTCTCTAAATTTAGTCAATCATTACTGCAATCGACTGATCAAATGGAAATTCATAGCACCATTCCTTCTTCTACGTGAATGAATCTCTTCAGCGTGTGTGATGTGGCATACAATTCCTTCTTTAGCGCGGTTGGTGGAGTGGTGTCGAACAGAGGAGAGCACACTGGTGATTCTTCTATAACACGGGCTATTACATCAACCAAATGCGTAGACTGGTGGTGTGGTGTCGAGCAGAGGCAACGTGATGGAAAGTCTTCTAGAGCAAGAGCCATGCTATCACCCATGCATGTGGACAATAAACATCTTGCAAAACCATTTCATACTTTAACACTCGGAATCTATCTTAGATAGCGCGCAGCCTAGTTAGCAATCTAGATGGTAAGATAGACAGAGAGCTAGATATGCTCTACGCATATCTAGTTGAACACATTGTCTGTTTGCTGGCGTTCTAAGGTCTTCAAAATCAATCCGGTGCTAACATTTCAATGCCTAGAAACCTGCCAATGAATAACGCACAATCTAATCAGCAAGTTGGACTGTAAGTTGTACATGCTATGTGCATATTCAGTTGAATGTGTGTATGTTTGTTAATTTGTCCAAAATACTATATAACCTAAAAATAAATATGCACATAAATTATTATATCAAATGCGCTTCAAACAATGTCAATTCTAGTCAATAAAATTGTAAAATAATAATAATAAACAGATTTTAAATAAACCTTAAATACATTCATACCTGGGGCTGAATAGTGAGCTACGTGACAGAAAATATGAAAAAAGATAACAAAACGTATGTTTAAATTAGTAATTTACCTACCAAAAGTGATAACAAATCAAGGATTAACATTCCCCCAAACCAGAGAAATGCCAGGTCCCACCTTGCAAAAATAAATATAACTTAGGAAGAAGGTGGAGTTGCACTAGCAGCTGCCTTCAACTTGGTAGATGAAGGAGGTGACTTAAACTTCAATATTTTTTCCTGTGCTTTCAAAATAGCATGTCTTTCATGTCAAATGTTGTATAAAAATTAAATGGCTTTTTTGAGTTCTTCAACATTCTTGATTTAATCGTTCTCAAGTTCAAAACAATTCGGAATTGTTCAACAGTTATGATATAGAATCTTTTTGTAGAGAGTGTACAAAGAAAATGGCTGAAATAGCTCTATAGAAGTAATGGAAATGAAAAACAATGTAATAGCAAGAAGTTCGGCCTATTTAAGAGATCACGCTATCACAGCGAACCTTGAAACGTGTGCCATTATCAAGCATATGCACTAATGGATGAATTCATAAGGTTTGCGGGAGCATTAGGAAAAAGCCATACAAGAGAGAAGAATGGATTGTTCCAGATAATGAAAATAAAGATTTCTATCATGCTATTATTATTTTGTAAGAAAAAGAAAAAATAACTAGTAAATGGAAATGATTCAGATATGTATATTCATGAAAAATATAATAGTGCTTAGAAATACCACTTGAATAAGGATAACATAACCAAAATAATCCCATAGGAAAAACTAGTCATCCATGCCTCATTTTAAAGATATCTTGTCATCATAAAATACTTTAAGTTTACCCTGGAGTGTGGGAGATTTATAGCTATGGGTCCCATTTCTAGGATAATGACATCCTAGGTATTTGTTGAATTAAACGGTTGGGGCGAAGTCCAACTTACAGTGATTCTCAAATGACATTATAAACAATTGGTCGTGACATATATATATATATATATATATATATATATATATATATATATTCATGAATTCTAAAAAAAATTATTCTATTATCATTGCTCTACGAATCATGTGCATAGCGGTGTATTAACTAGATCTCTTTTACCCAATATTTCCCCACTGCCAGCAGGCCTGTTCAGTACCCTGGCAGGTTTATCTTGGTACCATGCAAGCATAGCCCCGCTTCCAACGAGCCTTTTTAGTACCCCGACAGGTTTAATTGCATTTATTCGAGCTTCCATGTTGTAAGTTTTTACTTAGCATTGACCTGCTGCCAGAAAGCATGTTCAACACCCTGTCAGGTTTGCTTGTATAATGATATTAAATATATGAAATCCGATTGGTACTAGAGCATGTTAAGTCCTGCTAAACACATAATTCAATTTTGTAAAATAAACTTGTAAGTAATTTCATAATGGCCTTAACCATAGATCATGTCAAAAGAGAATAACTTAAAGCTTTTCTTTGACCTTACAGTCTTTCTTCTTCATAAAATAAAAGTAGTGCTACCCACAGGAAAAAAATTCCACTTACTCTCGAGTTATCACAAAAATACTTGAGAGACAAGTTTTGATAACAAGTATAGGATGAACTAGTAATCCATAAGTGTAAGATAATATTGTGAAAAATATAATAAGGAAAATAGGTCTGTCAAGCAACTGTTTAAAAGAGAAAATCAGAAATATACATGTTTGAATCAAATACTAAAAACCATATGAATCATAGAAGATCTGGATGATATACAGAGGATTGCAATTTTTTTGAATTTTCACTATAAACTGCAAAAAAGTACCCCAAGAAAGGTTAAGATATGTTGGATACATTTACCACCATACACACTCATTTTGGTCAATTTGGCCTAGTTAACCACTATCTTAAGTATTATTGACATCAGTGGAGCATTAAATGGCATCAGCTAGATCACACCCACGCCTACCTTCAGTCAAGGAGGCTAACTTAGCCTTCTCCTACATTCGGGGAGGCTAATTGGAGCACTCTAGGGGTGATCTGAGTGTCATTAATGCCCCAAATTGCTAACTGATGTTTACAATTAGTTAAACAAATCAGTGAAGGCACCTCTCCTCATTAAATTGATTATTTAATGAACTGGAGTCAACAAGGGCGCCTCCAACCACTTCTGATGTTCACTTACACTTCAGTTAACCTCATCGAGGTTCATTGGAGTCATTGATGTGCTACCACTTGATGGTTGGCTTGCTGTGACATGTGTATGACCTTTTTCAGTTAAGACTCGGTCATTTATTGCACTCCGACTTCAGTTAGGGTTCAGTTAAGTCAATTAGGGTTTTGATTAGTGGTTCACTTGAGTGTTGACTCTGGCTTACATTCAGTTAAGCTAGATTCACTCATTAGGTATTCCAATTGCTTTGTCATTCATGCTTGCAGCATGATCTTGTAATGTAATTACTCATTCTTTGTGTGAATATACAGAGCAGCTACTCATTCCGTAGCCCAATTACACCATTTTCATGAGTTATTTGTTATTAATATTTGATGAGACTTGTGTTTAGTCCCTAGATCATTGTGCAGATTAATATGGTTTCAGAGCTCATGGCGGGACGAAGCTCGGATCTCTCAAAAACAAGGTTTTTGACAGATCTTGCATGAAAATTGAGCAATAGCTCAAAAATCTAGCACTGCACTAGAAGCCAAGTCTTACCACTTAATACCCCAAGTAAAGAACTTGTTGATCAAGCTTGCTTGATTGACTATGTTGGGTGTGATGAAAGCCTAAAATATGAAGGCTGTCTGACCTTACATTGCCCTTTCTGTTGTGATTTTCAGGTTTTCTACAAGTGAAGCATTTGCTCTAGTAGATCCAGATGGCCTCCTTAGTAGATTTTTTGACTCCATTCAATTTCCACTCATGGAAAGGAGACATGGAGATTCAGCTACACTCCAGACTCTATAGAGTCACCATGGACACTGAAGATGAGCCTGGTTCTGCAATAGAAAAATCAAGATTCTTGAAGAAGAAGGATGAAGCATTCAGATTCTTGTGCCTCTCTATTTCCCGGGATCTCCTTTTCCATCTTGCAGAATTGAAGACTCCAAAGGAAATTTGGGACAAATTGGAAACTCTATATGGAAAGTAGGATTATTTGAGAGTTTACCAGCTCAAAAATGAATTGATGTCTCTCCAACCTTCCAATTTTGAGACCTTGAATGACTTTTTCACAAAGTTCAAGTACACTGTCTTACTCTTAAAGAAATGCAAAGTGGAGAAGGCTGATGATCAGCTCATCCTCACCATAGTCTCCAAACTTGGAGCTGATTATTCAGTTTTTGTCTCTACATTCCGTGCAGGGAAGCTCACAACCCCTGGATGGAAGATGCCTACACTCAATGCCTTCATTGAGTCCCTAACAAGTGAACATGATAAGCTTGTCCATATGGGGATCATCAGATCCTCCCGTGATCAAGCCCTCCATGTCTCGGGGACCAAAGATCTGAAGGGTAAAGGAAAGCAGCAAAATAACCCAAAAACTAAATTTGAAGATCCTAAGCCTAAAGTTAAAAACCAACAGCATGATGAGTCTTCTGGATCAAGGAAGAACAAAGGGAAAGGGCATCATGGAAAGGAAAAAGTCAAGTGTTCATACTACGGGAAGGGCTTCCACCCTGAACATGCATGCATGAAGAAGAATATTGATGAAGATACCTCTCTCCTTGAGAGAAATCACATCAATCTTCCGGAAATCTTTCAGAGGAGAGATCAGCAAGATTGGGAACCACAACATGAGAAAGGTCATGCCCTCATGGCAAGCAATTCGAAGTCCAAAGCACTCTTGATTGATTCTGGAACTTTGAACCACATGATGGCTGAAAGAGACTCCTTTTCATCCTTGGAGACCAGAAAATCCATCCCCATTCACATGGGAGATGACTCCACCATCATTTCAGAAGGACAAGGTACGGTTGATCTTGAGAATGGCTATTTTTCAAATGTTTTGTATGTACCGTCTCTGGCATCAAATATCCTTAGTGTCTATCAGATGACACATACAGGAGTGCCTAAGAGAGTTTTTTTCATCCCAAATTATGTTGAGATAATGGATCGTGCATCTGGGAAACTCATTGCTAAAGGCCTTGCAAACCATCATGCAAAATCCTATGAGTTCTCCCACTTTGTGTCGAACGCAAAGCCCACCGCTCTACTAACTCATGGAAATGAGGTTAGTAGGCTATGGAATGAAAGGTTTGGCCATATAAATTTCAAATATTTGCATAAATTACACAAAAAATCCATGGTTGAAGGCCTCCCAGTCATCAAGGCAACCACCGAAAATTGCAAGGGCTATGTGATTGGAAAACACCCTGAGCACAAGTTCGATTGGGGGAAGGAAAACCAAGCTACATGCATATTGGGGCTGATACATTCTGATATCAAAGGTCTGATGTTTGTCACATCCATGAATGGATCAAGGTATCTTCTGACTTTTATTGATGATTTTTCAAGGTACACATGGGTCTTCTTTCTCAAAAAGAAGTCTAAAGTATGTGAAAAATTTTCTGAATTGAAGGCCTTGATCGAGAATGCCTCTGGGATTAAGATCAATATCTTGAGATATTATAATGGCAGGGAGTACGTCAACAATGAGCTTCTGTACATATGCTCCCAAAGTGGTATTTAGGTCCAAAATTCAATTCCCTACACTCCCCAGCAGAACGAAGTAGCAGAAAGGAAGAATCGGTCTCTCAAGGAGATGACCACCTGTATGTTGGAATAAAAGAAGTTGGCTGAAAATTTGTGGGCTGAAGCCATGCATGCTGCAGCATACATTCAAAACAGGGTTCCACACTCATCTGTGAAAGGGAATACCCCTTTCAAAGCATACTTTGTACACAAGCCGGATGTGTCGAACCTACGGGTGTTTGGGTCCACTGCATGGGCCTGGATTCAACTTTATAAAAGAAGGGCTTTGCAACCGCAAAGAATAGAATGTATATTTGTTGGGTATCCTGATGAATTAAAAGGTTTCAAGCTGTTGGATATCAAAACAAAACAGATCATCATTGAGAGAAGTGTCAAATTCGATGAGCCTCTTCAGGAGGTGGAACTAGTGAAGGAGAGAACTGCTGATTTTCCTTCCTATTCTACTGAATATTTGGATGATGAAATTGGGGGTGATGACCCTGATTTGGATCCTCTAATTTCTGATATCAGTGTGTAAAAAACATCAGATTCTGAATCAGAACCTGAAGTACAAAATCATCTTCCCACATGGGCCCGATAGACACTCTCCTCTGCAGGAGATAACATTGGAAATCCAGATGATCCAAGGAGAACCTGGTCTGATTTCCAAAGAGCAAGTATTGCACTCTCTTGTCCAGATAATTTGCTGTCTGAAACTTGCTATTTGATAATTATTTCAGACCCAAAATCCTACTACCATGCTCGGAAGGATCCAAGATGGCAAGTTGCCATGGATGAAGAGATGAATTCTCTTCAGAAAAACACTACTTGGGAGCTAGTTTCTCTTCCTCCAGGAAGGAAATTGGTTCAATGCAAGTGGGTGTTTCGGACCAAGTTTACTGCTGATGGAAGCACCTGCAAATATAAGGCAAGGCTGGTAGCAAAAGGTTTCTCTCAGGTCCAAGATGTGGACTACCATGAGACCTTTGCACCGGTTGCAAAAATGGACTCCATCTGCCTGGTTTTGGCAATTTCAGCATCTAAGCATTGGGAAGTGCATCATATGGATTTTAAGTTAGCATTTTTGCATGGAGATATTCATGAGGAGATATATGTGAAGCACCTTGAGGGCTACATCACTGATCCATGGACTGCACTATCTATCGACAGCTGATTGGTAGCTTGTTATACTTGACACATTCTCGGCCTGATATTTGTTATGCCATGAATGATGTATCAAGATACATGCAGCAGCCTCATGATCTTCATTGTAAGGAACCCAAGAGGATCCTCCAGTATATTCAGGGAACCAGGACCTACGGCATTCACTATGATGCAGACTCCGAGCTAGAGCTGGTTGGATACACAAATTCCAATTGGGCGGGTGATTCTATTGATCGGAATTCTACTTCCAGATATGTATTCATGTTTGGTGGTGGCCCCATTTGCTGGTCTAGAAAAAAGCAGGCTTCCATAGCACTATCTTCAGTAGAGGTCGAGTATCGAGGAGTGGTGAATGCTTGCATCCAAGTAGTTTGGTTGCAAGGAATTCTTTCAGAGTTTGATCTTGGTAGTACTTTGTCCACTGTTCTCTTTTGTGACAATTAAAGTGCTATTAAGATATCCACATATCTAGTTACTAGGCAGAGGACCAAGCATGTAGAGATCCACATGCACTATATCAAGGAGCTAATGCATGACAGGACCATCATTCTGCAATACTGCCCAACTGATGAGCAGATTGCAGACATCTTCACCAAGAGATTTTCAGAAAAGAAGTTCACTTACCTCTGTTCACTGTTTGGGGTGAGTTCATCAGGGTGATTCAGACTACTTTCAGTTTTCAGCTTGAGGGGGGGTTTTTTCCCACTGCGTTTTCCCTCTTTTCCTCACTTATTTTGTTTTTTAGCATTGTTTCAGTTTCAGAATTGTACAGGGTGACCTATGGCCTTAGTTGTTGGGGCCCTAGCATTTTTATGCATTTATGTTTTCTAACTCTTCCTGAGTATAGATTAAGGTGGGGTGTTGGAGACATTTACCACCATACACACTCATTTTGGTCAATTTGTCCTAGTTAAACCACTATCCTAAGTATTATTGACATCAGTGGAGCATTAAATGGCATCAGCTAGATCACACCCATGCCTACCTTCAGTCAAGGAGGCTAACTGGAGCACTCCGGGGGTGATCTGAGTGTCATTAATGCCCCAAATTGATAATTGATGGTTACAATCAGTTAAACAGAGCAGTGAAGGCACCTCTCCTCATTAAATTGATTATTTAATGATTATTTAATGAACTGGAGTAAACAGGGGTGCCTCCAACCACTTCTGATGTTCAGTTACACTTCAGTTAACCTCATCGGGGCTCATTGGAGTCATTGATGCGCTACCACTTGATGGTAGGCTTGCTGTGACATGTGTCTGACCTCTGTCAGTTAAGACTCAGTCGTTTATTGCACTTCGACTTTAGTTAGGGCTCAGTTGAGTCAATTAGGGTTTTGATCAATGGTTAACTTGAGTGTTGACTATGGCTTACATTCAGTTAAGCTAGATTCACTCATTCAATTTGAATGAACTTCTTAGGTATTCCAATTTCTTTGTCATTCATGCTTGCAGCATGTTCTTGTAATGTAATTACTCATTCTTTGTGTGAATATACAGAGTGGCTACTCATTCAGTAGCCCAATTACACCATTTTCATGAGTTATTTGTTATTAATCTTTGATGAGACTTGTGTTTAGTCCCTAGATCACTATGCAGATTAATAAGATACCTTATAAGTGTTTTAACATACTTCCCTTTCCCAAATAATACTCCATTATCTACTTATAGAGATAATGTACTTGTAATCAAACTGCAAAACCACTTGTTAGATGATTCAATTTATTCATGATGACATATATAATATTATAAAAAAGAAAAAGAGTCCCTTGTAAGCAATTCGTCAGAAATTACTCTTATTTATTCAAAGAAACAAACACATATTTACATATATACAAGTGATGATAACCCAAAATACTTTTTTTAAGGATCAGGAGGAGGAGGAATAACTTCTTCTTCAACTAATTCCATTTCATTCCGCTGCAAAACATTCTGTATGAAATCCTATTTAGATGTTGGTTGGTGATAAAGTATGAATCTATATCTATTTACTACAAAGGAAACTTGTGAACCATCAATTGTCTTAATTTCTATTGATCAATTGTCAAAGGTTGTAACTACTTCATATGGGCCCATCCAACGGGTAGTTAATTTCCCTTTAAAATTTTTAAACTGAGAGTCGAATAGTAGTGCCCAATCTCCAGTATTAACTACTTTTGCTTAATAAATTATCATGACATGTCTTTCATTGATCCTATATTAGCATTGTTCTTTGGAGTGCATCTTGTCTAATCTCATCTAACTCATTAATCTATAAGATTCGTTGTTTTTGTGCTTCATCCAAATCCATGCCTAATTGTGCTGCCATACAAAAGGTTTTAACTTGAAATTTAATAGGTAAAAGGACTTGTTTTCCATACACTAACTCATAGGGGGTATGTCCAGTGGTATTTCTCCTATAGGCCCATAAATCCTCCGAAAGTCTGTCTTCCCAATCCTTATGATTTAAGTGAATGGTTTTGGTTAAAATGGATTCTAATACTTTATTGGTTGATTCTACCTGACCATTAGCCTGAGGGTGATAAGGAAAATATTTGCAATGTCGGATGCCATATTTCGTAGTAAGTTCTTTCATTAATTTAGAAGTAAATTGAGTACCTTGGTCTATGACAATTTCTCTAGGTACAACAAACCGGGTGAATATTTCTTCATATATGAATTCTACCATCGATATCCCTGTGGCCTTAAACAAAGCTTTAGCTTCTACCCATTTGGTGACATAGTCTGCACAAACCAGGATATATTTATTTTTACGAGACATGGGAGAAATTGGTCCTACAAAATCAAGAGCCCATTTCTCAAAGGGTTCAATCATGACTTGGGGTTGTAGGGGCATCTGATTAGATGACGTAGGTCTACCCATTCTTTGGCAGCTATGGCATCCTATGACATATTTGGAAGCATCCTTAAAAATGATTGGCCAATAATAACCAGAATGTAATACTTTGTATGCCATCCTCTTATCAAAAAAAATTCCTACACATGGTACATCATGGCATGCATGGAGGACGTCTGTCATTTCATCCTCCCGCACACATCGTTGAATAATAAGATCTGGACCAGAGCGGAAGAGATCATTATCAACCCAAGAATAATTGGAACTATGAACTATAATACGACACGTCTCATGTGGGGACAAATGGTTTGGTAATTTCCCAGTTGCTAAATAATTGGCAATATCTGCAAACCAAGGGGTTTGAAAAGATACAGCAAATAGATGTTCATCAAGAAAAGTGTCATCAATAGGTTTAGTACCATCTTCATGTGGGATACGAGAAAGGAAATCTGCTACTAGATTTTCTTTACCAGGTCGGTCAATAACAATGATGTTAAATTTTTTCAATAGAAGAAGCCATCGGGTTACTCTGCCATTGGTGATTGGTTTATTCATTAGAAATCTAATGGCAGAGTGATCGGTATGCACAAAAAATTCGTAACCTGTAATGTAATGACAAAATTTATTAATGGAATAAACTACTGTCGAAAATTCTTTTTTAGTAACAGTGTAATTTAGTTCAGCAGGAGTCAAATTCTTGCTAATAAAATAAATAGCATAAGGTGCTTGTCCCTCTTTTTTTCCCAGGACTCTTCCTATGGCCATATCAGAGGCATTGGTGGATATATGAAAAGGAAGGTATCAATCGAGACCCCTGAGTATTGGTGCCACCAATAGTTTAGATTTTGAAATTTCAAAATCATTTTGACAAGATTCTGTCCAATGGAATTCTACATCCTTTGTAAGCAATTTAAACATTGGTGCAGCTATTTTAGTGAAATTTTCAATAAAGCGGTAGTAATAGCCCGCATGCCACAAGAAAGATTCTTACCTCTATTTGATTTTTGGGAGAGGGAAGGCCAACAATTACTTTGATCTTCGCAGGATCTACCTTAATTCCTTGGGAGGAAACATGGTGTCCTAAAACTATACCTTCTGTCAGTAACATTCTGCATTTTTCATGACTAAGGGATAAATTCGTTTCTTGACATCAGATCAAGGCCTTCTCGAGGTTGTCAAGAGCCTCTTGAAAAGTATTACCATAGGCTGTAAAATAGTCCATATATACCTCCACACATTCAATTATAAGATCGAAAAATATTCCTAGGACTGCTCATTGAAAAGTGGCAGTTGCATTACACAAGCCAAATGGAAATACTCTATAAGTGCATGTTCCCTAAGGGCATGTAAAAGTGTTCTTGTATTGATCTTCAGGTGCTATTAAAGTATGGTTGTACCCACTATATCCATCAATAAAGGAAAAATATTGTTTACCCGATAGGGAATCTAACACTTGATCAATAAAAGGTAAGGGAAAGTAGTCTTTCAGTGTAGCTTTTTTTAACTCTCTAAAATCAACACAAATGCACCATTTCCCTGTGAATTTCTTTGGGACTACCATTAAGGGAGACACCCATTTACTATCGAAGATAGAATAGATGAAACCAGCAGTGAGGAGTTTTTGTAATTCTTCTTTCGCTATATCCTTTAGAGCAGGATTCATCCTCCTCTGCGGCTGCCTTATAGGTGACATGTTTGTATCCATGTAAATACGGTGAATACAAGTGTCAGGGTGTATACCCTTCATATCGGTGTATTCCCATCCAAATGCTCCAGCTTGTTTTTTAATAACTTTAAGCAATTGTGCTTGTTGGTTTTCACTTAACCCTGCATTTATATGTAGAAATTTTTCAGGGCCAACCTCACAAGGTATGGTATAGGGTCCAATATGCTCTTAAATCGTGAAGACATGAGGTGTTTCTATAAACATAAAGAGAGCAATATTCTCTTGAAACTCGTCTCTGAAAATCTAATCGAACTGAGCAAAGGACCAAGGAAGATCTATATAAGTTATCAAAGAAACAAACTAGTTTAATACATTCTCAATGGTCTGCTCCTAAAGTGCCCATGAGAAATCACTAGGGAGGGAGAGATCATCAAATTATTCATCCCTAAAAGAACAATTTAACCACCATGATTTTTGAGTTATTGGTTATGCTGGGGGTTATAAAATAAGTCTCTGCGTANCCCTACATCCTATAAAAGCATTTGCAGTAGCTAACCATGGTCTTCCCAAGATAATAGGATGCCCTTTAGAAGGATCCTTTGATTCTACGACCATAAAGTCAACAGGGTATTCCCATGAGACTACTGATACGATAATGTCATCCATAACTCCAGTAGGTTTTACCGTAGTACGGTCTGCTAGTTCTAGGATGGAAGGGGTAGGTCGAACAAATTGTCCTAACTGTAAAAATCCTAATACTGTGGTGGTTATCATATTGATAGTGTACCCTAAATCAATTAATGTATTTTCTATGGCAGTGTTTTTTATAATTACAGTTACTACTTGGGTTCCTGGATTCGTATATTTTGCAATCCAGGACTGATCTGTCATACATTCAAACATCTCAACTATAACATGAATTATGAGAGGGTCCTTTTGCTTCTTCCCTGATAGTTTAATGCATAGCTCCTTTATTACCTTTCTGTAGATTGGTATGTCCTTGATAGCTTGTAATAGAGGGATTTTGACAAAGATATTCTTTAATTCATTCAAAATGTCATACTCTGGATGAATTACAGGTTTTTCGATCACTAGTCTTTCCAGGAATCGAGGAACTCTTTGCTCCTAAATATATCCTTGCAGAGGATGGGTATGTACTGGAACCTTCGGAATGCTCACATCCTCCAAAATAGCATCATTCACAGGTTCATTTGAATCCTCTTCTTCTTCATTTGTTTCATGAATGATGACTGACGACTTGGGTTTGTCATTCACAACTCTTCCAGATCATAACTGAATCTCATGTAGAGGTATAGTTGAAATAAGGTACAATGGAAGAGTTTGCAACTCAATGCTATTAAGAGCTTGAGTTGGTTTATTAAGAGCTATGAAGTGATGAGGCTTTTGTCTGATGAAAGGAACTGGAGGTACAAATCCAGGAGAAATTTGCTAGAAATTTGTTTTGTGCTAAGGATAAGGATGATTAGGTGCAAGGACATGCTGCGACTGAGGGTATGGTTTTCCTCTCCACCCTTGTGACCAATATTGTTGCTGCAGAAATTGAGGAGGAGGGTACTGAGGTGGCCATTTTTGCCAACTTAAATTGTTCCATTGTTGAGGTGGTTGATATGGAGGATAATAGAGTGGAAGTTGTGGTCGAAAGTTCTGATATGCTAGTTGATCTCTAGGTTTCCAAGGAGGCCTCCTAGATGTTTCACCTACATCCCCACTCTTATATATGGCTTGCAACCCATGAAAGGATGGGAAGTTATCTGTTGGATTATCTTATGTACAGATGTGACACACGAAGATGTTATTTAATGGGCATTCCCTTTGGGGATGTTTGGTCCTACATCTTGGACAAAAAATGCTCATTTCTTCCTGTTCTTCATCCTGAATTTTCTTAGCTTGTAAAGCATCTAGTTGAGAACCCATTGCTCCTAATATATCATTCTTGAAATTCTCCAATAGGTTTCCTAACTCTACCCTTGTAACTCCACCTGAACTGAGAATGTTTCCTCTTACATTTCTACTATAAGGATCTCATATTTTTTTCCCAACTTTCCCCCTACTTCTATAATAATTTTTACACATCTCACCAATTTGTGCAAAGGTTTTATGAGAAATAACGCCAGCTTCCATGAGATTAGGAATTTCTAACAAGTCCTTGGATATCCCTTTAAGGAAAAGTGTGCGTACTGCATCTTCTCGGAGGTCGCTATATTTTGATTTATCTAATGTATAAACAAACCTTTCGAGATAATCCTAAAGGATTTCGTCTTCAATTTGTTGTATCTTGAATATATCATGTTGAGAGTCCCTAGGTTTGCAGTATTCTTGATATTTTTGCAAGAATGAGATTTTCATATCATCCCAAGTCCTGATAGTGGATTCACCTAATCCCATGAACCATGTCAAGGTGGAATATTTTACTGTAGTGGGAAAGAGTTTTAGTTTGTGAGCATATTGTAGATAATTATAACTCCTACGTTTTACATTCACTTATGAGGATTTAAAACTTGCCCAACATGATTTAAATTTGTCCCAAAAAAAAGATAAATTCATCCAACAATGTAATTTTTCCCCATTGAGAATGTATTCTCTGAAGGAATTAATAGTTAATGGGACACACAATTCATACACATTTCATGCAAATATTATCTTGCAAAACTATTGGGAAAAATAGCACTGTATCACTAGGACAAAATGAGAGATAAATGACAAAAAAATGGCCAAAATCCGCATATATATGGCCACTTTTGATTTGGCGACCAATGGTGGCAAATTAGCAATCATTGATTACACTGCAAAAAAAATGGTCATATTTAACGTGGTCATTTAAAGCTTATCTTGTGGTCATAAAATTGGTCATTAATTTAGTCATATATTTGCCACATGATAAGCTATAAATGATAAAGCTAAATACGACCACATTTTTAGTCGTATGATCAATGACCACTAATTGTCCACCAGTGGTCACCATTTGGTCATTTTTTAGTTACTTGTCTCTCATTTTTTCAATGGTCATTAATCTCTTTTTGGTCGTTTGTAGTCATTTTATATACATAGGGCACAAAGGAATCAAACCACCAACCTCCTGTCGATAAGGAAGGTGCTCTTCCATTGAGCTAGCACCCTTAAATAAAAGATATTATATAAGTTTACATTAATGATCTAAGAATTTGCAACTTCTAGAATTCTTGGACAAGCACTACCTCTACTAGCACAATAGAGTCAATGAAGTTTTCCTACACTAGGGAATACACAATCATACAACTAGTTGTTACTAGTAGTTGGCTTAATTGTTCATATTTCGATACATGGGACCGAAATACTGCTTGATACAAATAGTAAATACCTTGTCACAACTTCCATTAATATTCGCCAAAGTCTAATGCAAGAAACAATTTGTGTACTTCACAAATAAGAAACAAGGTCACTAGGCGAGGTATAGATTCATAGTTATAATGTCTAAACAAGGTCATTAGGTCCTCTGAGTGACAATCAATAAGATATACAACTTACTTATTACAAAACAAAACAAAATGATTACATTAAATAGAATACAATGGGAAGAAATAATGCATGCATATATAGTCCATTGTGTGTATCCCACCACTTAACGCTTGTCTCTACAAGTTGGAACCTCGTAATGGAACCTAGAATAAGGGTATTAGTAAAAAACATAACTCAGCATATGCTCAAAATTGTCATGTTATACATAATATGAACACATATGAAAGATTATGAATTCCCAACACTAATAATTAGACTTATTATCTCTATACCTTAGGGATAACCTACATGCAAATAACCATACATAATGCTTTGACAATGCTACACTAAGTTTTTAGAAGCATCGCATGTTAATTTCAAAGAAAATAGGAGGTAGGAGCAACTTATCACTTCCCAATTCACCATCCACATATATAACCCCAGTTCATGTCAAATTCATCTTGAACTTAGCCTTGATCCCACCTCTTTCTCCATTTCTCCCTCCATTTCTCCATAACTAATTTATCAAATTCACATATTATTTAGTTTGTGGCTTTCCTTCATGCAACATATAAACTAATGTCAATTATAGAGCACACAAAAATGTACTAAGCATTAAAATATTTCTTATAATAATTGGTTGGATGATTAAAAGGTACTAACTTTCTTATAAGCATTAAGCCAACATGTACTCATGTATTAACTAGTTAGTGGTATTTATAATATATTGTGGAGAAAGATATAAGTAAATTACTTTTGTAAGTGAATAACACATGGGATTTGTGATAATATTTCTCGGATCATGCTCTGCACTATTTAACAACTTATATTGCATCACTTATTATTCAGTGGAACACATCCAATCAATACTTGTTAATTTAAAATTGCAAAAATATAGCACATGCGAGAATTGGGAATCATTATGTTACACCCAAATCTTGCACTCTTGATCCATGTGTTAACCCTTTGCCTAATCCCCAAATTTCTCTCTGCTAAACCGGATTGATACTGAGGTTGTTTTTTCCCTTTTTCCCTCTTTAGGAAGGTCGGCGCTCTTGTCCTTCATGCTAGGTGCACTGAAGGAGATTTTTCCCTTCATGCTAGGGGCGTCCTTGTCGACGCTTTGTTTTCCACTGCTAGGTGCATCGATGACTCTTTTTACCTTCATGGAAGGTGCGTTGGTGCTGTTTAAAAGGGAAAAAAATGGAGTTTTGAGACCCTTCTCGAAGGTGGATGATGTGGAGTTCTATCCCTATTATCTAGGTGAGGTGGCATTCGGTTCCTTACCTATAGGGAAGATCCCTTAGACTCATCCTCCTAATCCTCAACCTACTCTATCCCTTTATCCTTATAAATTAAACCCTCTCTCCATTTGGAAGGGAGGAAGGACTATGGTACTATTATGGTGGTGGACTTTCTAGGTGATCCCTATCATGATTTGGAGGCTTTGGCTTGGATTGTTGGATGGAAGGTTGCAGCGTTAAGGCTTGGTTGTGACATTCCTACCTCTTTGTAATGCTATGTATCTCCTTTATTACATTAATAAAATTCTCTTTCCATAAATGTTATCATGTTAATAATGTTTAGAGATTTCTTCCTTAACGGTTAGCTTAGATCAATTACATGTTTGGATACGCGTATGTTGTTTGTTTGTTTCCACTTGCTTGATAGGGTTTTGTAGCTAAATATCTGAAGATTCTGGAGCTTGGATCAACAAAGAGAGAAGAGGATCTGCATATTTCAGGTAGGTGATCTATCCGTTACTATGCATTTCCATTTGATCTAGGAAAGTAGGTTGTATTCTTTATTTGATTTGTTCTAGATCCACTTGGACTAAGGAGATCTGGCTTGATTCCGATTGAGTAGATTTATCCGATAACAAATTTGGAGACCATATTGGGGATGATCCATGGGTCAATCCTTTTGGAGGATTGGTATCATTCTCATGTCAATACTACATAGTTTACTTTTTGGTTTCAAGCTTGCATAAAAATGAAACCATGTTTTGAGCATAGTTCTTATTCTATTACAAGCTCGTTAAAAAATGAAGCAGATACCCCGAGCATTCTTTCAACTAATATTCGAGCTCATTAAAAACAGTAAGATGGTGTTGAGCTTACTTTTCATTTTTCGTGCTCTGGTTAAAACAAGAAAAATGGTTTGAGCTTACTTTATCGCTTTTTCGTGCTCTAGATTCAAACATGAAAAAGGTTTCGTGTGCCTTTTATACCTTTTTCATGCTCATTAAAAACTCAGTGAAGAGGTATCGAGTACAGTTTTACAATTTTTCAGACTCGTTAAAATTGGATTATGAAAAAAGAACTCATTTCGGAGTTATATTTAAGCTCTTTTCAGTCTCCTTAAAAACAAAAAAATATTTCCAAGCGAACTTGTTACATTCACGCTTGTAAAAGTATCAAAACGGTTGACTAGTCGGTGGTAGGTTATCTCTTTTTCAGAACGACTAGGCCTATTTATGAAAAAGGGCCTTTTAAAGTCTTCTTAGTCATTTCAGACTCTCTAAACATGAAATAACAAATGAGTTCACTTTCATCGGACTCGTAAAATCAAACGATGAAGGACCCTATCTGGGAATGAACCCCTCCTTTCTCAAGTTCATAAAAAATATGAGATTGGACTCGTCCGAAGGACGAGCTATACTAAGCATTTGTTACGCTTTTCCAACTCGTTAAAAAGAAAAGAGGTACTCATAAATCATGATGGGGAAATTAAGGAAAGATTTTGTATTTTGTTATGGTAGTACATAGTCACTTTTGAACATGGCACTCATTTGCATATGCATTTAGTACTTGAGTAATCCGTTTGTTTTTGAGTCCTGATAATTCCTAGAGTCTTCTTATTCCTTTAAGTTGTCCAAGAATACTCTCACCATCAATTGCATTGGAGGATTGGTATCATTCTCGTGTCAATACTGCCAAGTCATGCCATGTGTTGGCGTAGAAGGTCTTGCATCCTCTTGATGCTCTTTGGATCACTATCAGACCTTCTGCCCTTCTCACATATACTGTTTTATTATTTCCACTTGCTTGATAGGGTTTTGCAGCTGAATATCTATCAAGCTGCTAGCATCCATGATAGGGGTAAGGTTCGCTGGCAACCATACTGGGGAAGTACCTAGATCTGATTTCTTTTGTTTTTTATTCCATATATTTTTATCAATCCTTTTTCTAGCCTCTAGAGACCTTCCCTCCTTTGGATTTTGTCTTTGAAGAGTGTCTTGCATTCTCTTTATGCTCTTTGTATCGCTATCAGACCTTCTGCCCTTGATCCATGTGTCAACCCTTTGCCTAATCCCCAAGTTTCTCTCTGCTATAGTTGATTGAAATTGAGGTTTTTTCCTGCTTTTTTTCCCTCTCTAAGAAGGTCAGCTCTCTTGTCCTTCATGCTAGGTGGGTCGAAGAATATTTTTCCCTTCATTATAGGTGCACCGATGTTGGCACTCTGTCTCCCACTGCTAGGTGCACCGATGTCGGCTCTCTATCTCCCACTGCTAGGTGCGCCGACGGTGCTTTTTCCATTTTTGGAAAGTGTGCCAGTGGTGTTTTGAGGGAAAAAAACGGAGCTTTGAGGCCCTTCTAGAAGGTAGATGAGGTGGAGATCTATCCCTATCATCTAGGTGAGGTGGCATTCGGTTCCATAGTCCTTCCTCCTCTCTCCATTTGGAAGGGAGGAAGGACTATGGCACTCTTATGCTAGTGGAATTTCTAAGTGATCCCTATCATTCTTTGGAGGCTTGGTTTTGGCTTGGATTGTTGGATGGAAGATTGCAGCGTTAAGGCTAGGTTGTGATGTTCTCTCCTATGTAATTCTATGTATCTCCCTGATTACATTAATACAAATCTCTTTCCATAAATGTTATTGTGTTAATAATGTTTAGAGCTTTCTTCCTTAATTGTTAGCTTAGATCAATTATATGTTTGGATACGCATATATTGTTTGCTTGTTTCCACTTGCTTGATAGGTTTTTGCAGCTGAAGGTCTGAATATTCTGGAGCTTGGATCAACAAAGAGAGAAGAGGATCTACATATTTTAGGTAGGTGATCTATCTGTTACTTTGCATTTCCATTTGATCTAGGAAAGTAGGTTGTATTATGTATTTGATTTGTTCTAGATCCACTTGGACTAGGTATATTTGGCTTGATTTCGATTGAGTAGATCTATCCTATAACAAATTTGGAAACCATACTGGGGAAGTACATAGATTTGATTTCTTTTTCTTTTTATTTCATATCTGTTAATCAATCCTTTTTCTAGCCTCTAGAGACCTTCCCTCCTTTGGATTTTGTCTTTGAAGAGTGTCTTGCATCCTCTTGATGCTCTTTGGATCACTATCAGACTTTTTACCCTTCTCCCATAGGAGATCTAGCTTTTATTATGTTTTGTTTCTCCACCGGCGCACCTGGGTTGTGTAGACAGAGCATCGTTGGTATCATTTTTTAATGTCGAAAGTGTTATATGTATCGGTGCTCTTTTCCTTAGGAGAAAGTGCGTCGTCAATGCTTTTACACAGTGTTGTAGGTGCCCCTTCCACTCATAGGCGCTCTTCTGCAGTGTTATAGGTCCATTGGTCCCCTCATAAGCGCTCTTTTGCAGTGAAGCAAGTGCGCCTACGCCTCATAGGCGCTCTGGTGCAGTATAGGAAAGTGCGCCGCCCTTTGAAACTCATTTTTTGGCTCATATTTCCTTCATTTTTTGGATTTGGTTTGATGGATTGTGGTTTTTAGGATATACATGATAGTCACACACCCCCTAGACCTAGCATTATCTCTGTTTGGAGTTGTTTTTATTGATTTTGGGATGCTTTACTAGTCAAGTGAATGACTTGGTTGTGATAGGAAATTTCAATCCTCCACCTATTAGCTCTTCCTTGCCATTCCTTATCACATTCCCAGACCTCTTTAGATTTGTTTTAGTTCTCATATCTGATCTCCAATCCCTTCCTCCCATCAGTCATTGAGTTTTGGTTGCATTTTGGTTGTTTTGGAGAAATTCTTGATTTTTTTGGAGTTGTTTGGGTGTTTGTCATATTCATTTTGATTTCTGAATGAATGGAGTGTTGTAGATACTCTCTCTTTTTCTATTTGTAGATATGAAAAGAGAATTACCCTTTTCTTTAATGTTCGGATTCATGTTTGTTTGAAGAGGAAACTCAATCAAAAGAGAAGTAAAAAAAAACCAAAAAAAAATTCTCGGGGCCTCACGCCACCGAACCCCCAAAGGACCCTCAAGCCAGGGGCGGGGAACCCCCCCCCCCTAGACCCCCCTTTCTTGTTTATGAATTCACAGGTATTTTCAAGAATTGTATTTAATGTTAATATTTGAAGCTTCATAGTTGGCTTTGACTAGAACTTGGTTTTTTTAGATCTCTGATTTATGTCTTCTTTAATAGAAAACTCTTTCCCTAGCTTAGGTAGCTTTCATTGAAAGAGAAATGTGCATTGCATGTAGCTAGGATTTGCATTCTTTTTACATTTCCTGTCTACACATCATGCATCCACTTAACCGCTCAAGATAAAATTAACGCTAGCTTAGGTTTAAAATCAATTAGTAACTCTGTGTAAGTTAGTGACGTGTTCCGACGTTGTTAAGCGTGGCAGCTGTCATTTATTTCCTACACTGTAATCCGGGGTCTACGCGGTTCCTCCACGTATCATCGGTATATTGAACAACCTTTCACGTACCCTTGAGGTATATCGAAAGGTACTTCATGTACTCGATTGTATATCGGAAAGCCCCTTTCGAACGGTTGTGCATTAGACTGTACCACTACGGATTTGAGCTCCCCTATACCTAGTGTATATTGGGAGACCCACTTAGATTCCTATGACCATCTGAGTTAACCTTTTTTCCATCTTGGCATCGCTAAAATGTGAAGCCTTGATAATACTGTGAGAGTCTTGACTTTTGATCCACTCCTATTCACACAATTTGCTTGTGGCTTTTAGACTTGAGTATTGTTTGATCTTGTGTGGTATTTCAAATATTCTTAGAGACTTCAGATATGGGAAATTCTCCTGGGACCACCAGTCAAGAGAACCCTTTTCAAGGTATTTCTTTTGTTTCTCCCCCTTGTGGAGATGTTGGTCCTCCCTTCATGGCCACTTTGAACCTTCACGGATTGACTATAGGATTACATGTATGGTTATTCTCCAATCCTGTCATACCAAATGCACCCTTATGTCGGATCCTGGTCCTTAGATTCGAACCTTGGGCATTTAGTGTGCCTCTTTATGTAATATTGTTTGTACCCTCTTGTTCCTCAACACAATATGTATGATATACGGCCTAATAGGTTGTTAGTGCTACATCGGGTGGCATTACCCACACTAAGGCCATTACCCATTCTGAAAATAAAACTCAATAACCCCACTCATAATATGATCCCCAGAAAACGTCAAAACACAGAATATAGAGATCAAATTCGATCACAGAATTTCAATTATAAATACACTCCTAGAGAATGGATCGAACCTGGAGCTTTCTTTATCTATTTCACAAAACTGCAATCCAATAAAACAACCAGAATCTAGAGCCTCCCCATAAATTTTAACTACAATCTAGTAAAAGAAACAAAATCTAGAGTCGCCCCAAAAATTTTAACAACACATCAAGAAAAGTTATTTATTTTTTAGGGAATGGAAAATTATCATAAAAAAAAACCTTAAAAGTTGTGAAGACCTTGTGCACCTAAATCTGAAATTCAATTGTCCTCCATATCCACAGAATAATAGCATGCAACAATAGTAGATGTAGGCCATGAAGATGCACAATTCAAGACCCTTATGTTACTAAGTTTTTTTTATCCAGTTCAATAGGCCCTTATTTTCTTTTAATTTTCTCTCTTTTCTCTCCAATTTTTTTCTAATTCACCCTTTTCTTCCCGCTCATTTATCTTCTTTTATTATTTGTTTCTTTTTCTTTATTATATTTATTAAATTGTTATTTATATTCTTTTTATTTATTTATTAATATTAATATTTTTTTAACAGAAACAGTAAAAGATGATGGTATTAAACAGGCTGTGCACAGCCATACATTACAAAATAAGCCAAGATTGAGAGTTCTTGCTGTTCAAAAAAGATAAAACCAAAATTGGTCCAGAGGGGAGACCAAAGAACTCCACATAAAGTTTTTACATATATTCGATGGATAGTGTTAGTGTATACCCTAATATACTACCGATTAAGTAATAAACATATATAGTCATTAAGAAATTAGCCTGGTGGCTTCATTGGTTGTTCCACTGACTCCTCTTCAATGGGTTGAACTGCAACAGGGGTTTCACGGGCCTGACTGGCTTGATTCATACTGACCAAACGCTGAAGGTCTTCCTGGATTCTGTCCACTTTTCCCATCATTTATTTAAGGTTGGATTCTGTATCATCAATCCTTGAATCGTGATTGCTTATCTGGTAGGAGGTATAGCTAACCACCTCACCCATATCCTTCACCTCTTGAACCAGTGATTTGTTATCCATTATGCCTATTGCCATCATTTCATACAGGCGTCTGAGGTTTTTCTTCAGGTCTGCAATCCCTGCATTCTCATTTGTCGGGTTCATATTTCCTTTCCTAGGGGAGCAAGATTCAATAGCTAAGCGAGAAAAACTAGAAACAACACCTTCCATATTTTGAATCTGAGAACCATAAAACTCACCAAGAGCCGAGTGGAGAATGTTGACTTCTCGTAGAAGAGAATCACGATCAGCCAGTGGCTCCTTCCTTCCACCCGAAACAATTGCAACCGAGAATCAAACTGTTTTCAACTGTGAAAATCTCACCTACAGGAAAATTGAGCCCGAGACCCGAATTCAAACACCACAAAGGGCTGTCGGCGTGGGGAGAGCAATGACAGGAGAAGAAAGCAGCAAGAGCGAGCATTTCTTTTACAAACGCCCTGCAAAAAGGTAGAGACTCCCACGGAATCTCCTGGAGAAATCCCTCGTCGACGCCTGAGATCACATTCAACAATGTCCTCTCCGGCGAGAAAGCAGATCGAGCAAGGATCAGACCGCTATCCCAAGGAGTTGTAGGGTGAGAATGGAGACTAAGAGAGGCCATAATGCAGAATATGACAGGACCTGGAGCGTGTGGGTTGCAACAACATAAACGCAGGAATGGACTGGAGTTAATATAGTCGAGGATCGAGGAGAGCGGGAGCACACGCGGTGTTGGCAAGGTAGGTGGTGGAATGAACCAAATGTGTGCTGGTACCTTCTTAAATGCCCCTTGCATCATGACCATTGCAATGGTGATTGGTCCTATTAAGCCATAGTTCATTATGGAATGGGTTTAGGGGGGGAATTAACCCACATTTGCCAATTCATTAGCGATCACATTATTTGCTCGGAGAATATGATAGAATTCATAATGGGGAGAGAGGAGTGAGGTAGTTTTGTCATACAACCGATGACATTTTATCGAGCCAGTGGTGTATCCATTGAGCATTTTATATATGACGTGTCTAGAATCGCCAAATATTGCAACCTTGTAGTGATTGGAGTTGGCGAGAATCATCAGACCCTGAAGAAGAGCTATCCATTCCGCCTCATTATTAGTCCTGCATCCAATTCCCAAGGCAAAGGTTTGTTCAGTTTTTCCTTCAGGATCCAAAAGGATCCCTCCCACACCTGCCACCCCTCTTATTAATATTAATATTAATACATTACATATATTAATATATTGAATATATATAATAAATATATGATATATTAATAAATTTAATAACTATATTATATTAATATTACATATTATATAGTAAATTAATATATTAACTATAAACACAACACACACACATTATTTAATCAAATGGCTTAATTTCAAAGGTTTGTTATCCTAAAAGGTTGTTGCACACCAAATGGTATCTATATAGATTCACACTTTGAATGGTGGTGCTTGTTGAAGTCAACATACCCAAACTAGAGGAAAAATTTGGTGATGATGACCCAACTATGTTGGTGGTGAGAATGCTAGAAGATATTGTTGAATTGTTCACAAATGAACCAACACTTGGTAGAGGCAGAAACACCATATTCACTAGGTTAAGAATTACCATTGATTCATAATAATATGTTGCACATTTATCTACCCTTAACTGATCATGTGGTATCCATAGTCGTAAGGTCAAATATGTAACCCAATTAGGCAAAAATATGGAATAGATGGCATAGAGAGCATAGTTTTATTTTACACCATTAACAATTTATTGGTTCAATGTCAACATGAGGAAATATTAGCATCATGGTAACTCTTTTCTTAAAAAGAATTTTACAAAAATGCAAGATTTTTTTTTCTTTTCAAAATGATGCCAAATTGACATTTTTTTGCAGGGGAGAGACCTAAAGGGAAATTGATAAATTTCCCAACTCATATGTGATGAGAACCATGATGAATGGATGCATATGGAGAATTAATGGAGGTTGTGAAATTGACAATTTTTAGCTAACATAATGACTCAAAATACATGAACTTGTCGAAACTTTAACAAGTTGTCGAGAGGGTCAAAAGACGATGGTTTTGTACAAACAAAATATGAATGTGACTAGTATAACGAACCAAACATAATGACACCAAATTCACAACATGACAATACCAAGAGGGAAATACAACAAATACCCAATACTCGATTCAACCACACTATGTCGAAGGGATAATACGAAAACAAAAATGGTGAAATAAGATATGAACATGATAAACACATCGAACTAGATGTGAAAGTATAGATGAAATGATCTTGCAAAAAAGTTCAATACCTTCTCCTATGGCATCATGTTTCGACACTATCTTGTGTCTCTGAATCCACCTACAATGTTAAAATTTACTAAATTTTAACACTGCAGATGGAAAGGGGTATTTGAATCCATCTATAGTGTTAAAATTTAGTAAATTGTACAAATTCATTGTCAAAATTGTAATTTTCTATTGTCAAAGTGACACAACTAAAACTAGTCAAATAAATGACCAATTATGTGGCCATTTTTAGCTTAGATTTATAGTACTTGTGATATCTCATCTTGGGACGGTTATTATTAATGCATGTACCACATATGTATTGAAAATTAATTATGATACTTTGGGAAGGATGTAAATATTATAATCAAATTTCTTCTACTCCAAGAATAGAATACTACGTATAAGGTTGTTAATGTAAGCAGTGAAGATTTTCTTCATGCATTAATGTTGACTTGTGACACATAAGGGGGTCTACAATCAAAAGGGGGTATTTGAATTGAGTCTGTAGTGTTAGAATTTAGTAAATTATGGGGTCTTTGAATCCATCTACAATGTTAAAATTTAGTAATTTAGGGGGTCTTTGAATCCATTTGCATTGTTAGAATTTAGTAAATTATACAAATTCATTGTCAAAATTGCAGTTTTCTATTGTCGGAGTGACACAACTAATAATAACCAAATAAATGACCATTCATATTCTTAATGTTATTGTTTTGTGGTCATTTTTAGTTTAGTTACTTTTAATTGTTTTTTGGTCATTTACACCTTAAAAAAACCACGGTGACCAATTTTTTGGTCACCTAGTCATTTATCTTTCATTTTCTACTAGTGTATTGGGAATTTTATTGCTCATAAGATAAATACATAGGGGTGAGTTATACACTGAATTGGTGTATTATTACTCCTTGGAAAATACCAAATGGCCATGGCTCAAAGACACCTTCACTATTTGTGGACAAGCCCCTTGACTCCTTCGTCCACCAATTTTCAAGCAAGATTCCATATTCAAGCTCACATTGTTGTTGTTGAACTCTGCCTTCTTTCTCCTCCTCTTTAGCCCCCAAGAATGAATAATGTCCTTCTCTCTCACAACCTTCAATTTTTATTTGGATGGCCTTAGAAGGTTAACCATCATAATGGTTCTCTTTAAATTCCAAGGAAAAATTCGACTTTTCTCAATTTGCTAAAAACAATTTTTGCTTAACAAATTATCACAAGAGGGGATCTTTTATAAAGAGGATACAATTATTGTTCCTGAAATTTGGATTGTGTTGGAGATGGAACCTTGGGATTCTTGTCTACCCATGCTTTGTTGATGGAGGAATATTATGTCTCTCTTTATGTGATTTGACGAGGTAGGCCTTATCGCCCTTGACCAACCAATATTTGTTTTATCTCCTATAAAAGGTAGCATTCCCATCCCATGGGTAAGGGATTTCAAACAACACTTTTCATGCATATAATGGTGCGGCTTCACATTATACCTCATCAACGTTGCTAACATTATTAGCAAACTTGATTTTACATCTACAAGTAACTCTCATAATAGATTTCCATTGTAACCAAGCTAGAAAAATTAATTGTGATAGATAATAAGTTTCCAACCCAAGATTGTCAACCAATGTCTCATAAATCATATTACATTGAGAACCAATATTAAATAGAGCATATACCTTGTGGTTCTTCACTTGAAATTTGATATAAATAGAGCATATTATATCAGATTTGAGATAGGAGATCTGACTGGCAAATACTAAGAGATTCCACATGCATTTCATGCACCTTCCTGTTGAGTGCATCATCCACTTTATTTTATTTTTCGTTTATGTGTTTTATTTCAAAATAAAATGCACATGACCATCCAGCCAATTTGTGCCATCCCAAATTGGAGGAGCAAGGGAAGCATGGGGAACTCTCTTTCTCGGGTCTAGATAGAACGGGTATTCCAGTGATGGGGGCCTTATCTCTCGTGATCTCCTGTAGTATCTAGTATGCCCAAGTGTCGACCTTAGTGAGTGAACATCAGTCAGGGCCTCCAAATTCCACCTAAATGAAAATCCATCGTAATCTTAGTAAGATCCTACACCAGGCGCATTTGGTTGCTGCAACTAGTGCAAACTATGGCTTCGTTCATATCAATGGTGTTTTCTACTGCTTCTTCTTTTGTCTTGGTATTTTCCTTTGTCTTCCTCTTATCCCACTTTTGACGCAATTATGGATGAAGTTTCCAACACTTATCACGTGTTTGCCCATCCACATACAATGTTTACAATGCATATGAGGATCCCCTTTTTTTCACTTGTGGCTACAAATATCTTATATTTTTTCTCGTTGATTTCTTCTTGATATTGGTGTTGTTTTCCTTTCTTAGAGTCCAACTCACTATAGAGAGCCTTCTTGCTTTCCTCATATGCTTTTCACACTAAGAAGTTGCAATTTCCTTCGGATATAGACAAATAGTCCTCCAAGATACTTCACCACTGCTCTCAGCGCTTCCAAAGAAATGCCCAACCTAATGGATTTCTTTCAAAATTTAGAAGTATACTCTTTCACTCCTTGTCCACATTCTTGTCGAATGTATCTCCATTTCATGAGTTGCTCTTCTTCATAGTTGGATAGAATTGTGATTTTAGTGGTTCCTTGAAGTCTTCCCATTTTGTAACCTTGAGGTTATTTGCTATCCTAAATGCATCCACATAGCTCTCCCACCACAAAATAGCATGTCCATTCATCTTCAAACGAGACAAAGAAATATGTTGAGGCTTCTGGGATTTGATAAAGGCCAAAGTAAACTTCTAATTGCTTCAACCAACTACTAAAGACTTCAACATTAACTTGTCCATCATACATGGATATTTCAAGTTTCACTTCAACTTTAAAAGGGACATTGGAAGATGGAGAAAAATTATGGATTTTACCCAAGTCTTCGGGCTTCTTGCTTTCATATCTTTCTCGATCCACCTTGTACTCTTCATGTTCAGTCTTTGTCAAGGTTGCTTCCCTATCCTTTTCCAACAGCTGCATGACCAACACTGTGAATGTGTTAATGCTTTGCTCCAACTGAGCCAACCTGACTTCAAGGTCCTCCTTTTCCTCTTGAAAAATTTCATCCATGTTCGATTTCTTGCTCTTTTGTAGGCCTAGTAGCAAAGTCTCTTTGTTGTTTTGATACCTGTGGTGGGTGCGTACCATACAGGTCTTCTCAAGCTATCTCGGGAACCTGCTATGATACCATATGATTCATAAACTATAGGATATAGCAAGATAGTGTCACTAACATAGATGTCCGTGGAAAAATGATGAAATGCTTTCTTACAATTAAAATTGGGTTTATGAGTTAATGAAAACAACAATTATTAAAAAAAACTATGTATTCATCCTTGAACAAATTAATATGACCAAAAACGTTGTATTCATCTTTTAACAGTTTAGTATGCACATGATAGAAAAAAAATGTGTCTGATACTTCTAGATTTGCCCAGGAGTGATAAAAAAATGCCCCATCCTTCTTAAAATCTCCTAACATTATTTTTAAATTTCCCAGGCATCAACAGAAATGTCCAAGGATCAATGAACATGTCCAAGCATCACTGAAGGAACCCTAGCATGTATACATTTTCCCAACACTATTTATATTCGCCTATTAGGATTTAAAATGTGTTTAAAACTTCCTCTTGATTTAAATTCATCCCAACAAGAAGATAATTTCATAGATACCAATGTAATTTTTCCCAATAGAGAAGGAATTCACTGAAAGAAATAATAGTTAATGGGCCACAAAATTCATAGGCAATTGACACAGATTATCCTGGAAACCCAATGGTAAAATTGACATTGTATAAGGATTTGATGTCCATGGAAAGGCTCCTCAGGACTCCTTCGTCCATTAATCTTCAAGCAAGCTTCCATTTTCAAGCTCTCATTGTTGCTACTAAACTCTGCCCTATTTCTCCTCCTCTCTTTCCACCAAGAATGAAGTATGTTATTCTCTCTCCCAACCTTCAATTTTATTTTGTTGGTCTTGGAAGGCGAACCATTACAATGATTCTCTTCAACTTCCAAGGAAAAATTAGACTTTTCTCACTTAGTTAAAAATAATTAATTTAACAAAATATTAAGAAAATGAGTTTTTTAAACGATAATCCAATTCAGATGAACTCGACATATCTCTTTTACCTACGTTATTGAAGAGCACTTCATTTTGCACATCATGAAAGATTAAAAATCAAATGAGGTACGATGAGTGACTTTACATAATTGAACACAACTAATATAATTAGCATTTTAATAAAATTAATATAATTGTTAAAAGTTTGTAAGTTCGATACTCACTCTGTTTCAATATATTGGTGTAAAATGAGTTTAAAACCCATGCCATTGGTACTGGTAAGGGGATTAAACTCAATACCAATTATTTGTATGTATATGATCAATATGACACTTTGTTTCAATATATTGATGTAAAGTGAGTTTAAAACCATGTCATTGGTAATGGTAAGGGGATTAAACTCAATATCAATTATTTGTATGTATATAATTAATATGAATAGATAAAGACATTTACATGATGCCTATGTCATGGTTAGAGATGTGCATTACATATAATTGATATAAATCCATAATACAAATACTTATTTTATTGATAAAACTTTAAAATGTAACACTCAAGTGAGTAAAATGTAACTAAGTGTGGATGTAAGAATAATGTGAGTAAATAAAAGCATTTATAAAGTACCAATGTATTTAAAAACTAGTTCAATATTGAACAAAACCCTTAAAGACATTGTTTATCATATAAGGATCTACTCATTCCTAAAAATTATATATAAAACTCGCTAATAGAAAGAATACTCAAATTCAATTATTACAATATAAATTTAAAAACGCAAATAAAGCATAATGAAAAAAATACTCAAATAAACTTATATCATACCACTAACAAAATACTCAACAATAACAACTCTCATTATATAAACTATTAAAAGACACTCTTGTCATAACAAGTTGCCTCCTTCCTGAAGCCTTCCCATGGAGTTCTTACTGCACATGATGAAGAGCAAACAGGAGAGAGCTAGGGTTTCTATGGTACCGGTCTCCCATGGCTCCTGAACCTGTGGGTTCTGGTGCGCTTTGCGTGGTGCGATTGGAAGGAGGGTTAGTAGTTCGTGTTTTTATTTTTTTAACCTTGCGGTACCTGTAACTTGGAGCGCATTTGTGGTGTAGTTCCTGTTTTGGTGGGTGTATTCTCCGGGGTTGACTCTGAGACTGCCGGATCATGATTATGTGGGGCTGTCTGGAGACTGTTTGAATGTGTCAGTGAGGGGTTTGACCCCGGTCATCGGAACAACCCGACCGCATTGGAACCTTCAGTGTCGTCGGGATTGACGGGAACTGATGATTTTGAACCCTTGATGTTTTTGGGGTTGACAGAACGAACGCATCTGCTTGTTTTGACCGGTTCAGGGAATGGGTTGTGCACTGGAACGTCGAGCTTCTTTTACTGTGCCTTCTGGAGAAATGGCTGATGCTGCAGATTCCAGAACTTTGTGTCTAGTTTTTTGTTTCACGACTCTGCTGTCAGGACTAACCTGACTCCAGGTACCTCTATATCGTTTTCTCTGACCCTCTCTTTTATTTGATTGGTCGAGGGTTTTGTGATTTACCCTTCTTAGGGTTTATGGGTCTGATAGCTGCAAACCCCACATGGAGTCCACCCTCAATCGAAGGTTAGTACCAACCATGTGTTAAAATGTGGGAATTTATCGTTTATTGGGTTTTTGTCTGCGGCTTTTCTGGGGTAGGGTCTCTGTCCAGTTTCTTGTCTCATTCGGGTTGTATGTATCTGGTATATTGACCTAGATATACCTGGGTATTAGCAAGAATTTTGATGTGTCGTGACTGTTTTCTTCTGGTGGCCTGCATGTGGATGTAGACCTCTTTGACGTAGTGGTATTTTTGTTTCTTGGGTATTATTATTTTATCCACTATCTGTCTGTATACTCTTGTGGGGATTAGGTTTGTCACCTGGTTTGGTCGGAGGTCTGTGTTGGGGTGATATGATGGCTTTATTACATACTTTTTCTCACGAGAGTGAAATTGGTACTACCTCTCCTTATTGAGGGCCTATCTCGTTGTATTGATTACTGGTGGGTTCTTCTGTATTATTTTTTTTTCTAGTTAGATTACTTCTATTTTTCGTCTTATCCTTACTGTGGGGTTTGGGTTTGGTATCTCTGCTTGACTTGAGGCCTGTTTTATATCTGACGGGTTGGTCTTACTTTTGCGCTATGGCATGGTGGGTTTTGTTATGTGAATCCTTGGGTGATGAGTGAGGAATGGGACCCTTGATATTTTTTGGCAGGGTTATCTTACTCTTACTGATGTGATTGGTAGGTATCTTACTATGGGTACCTCGGGTGGCTTGTATTGCTCTGTGTTTGGGATTTTTGTATTCATGTCTTGTTGGGTTTGATACTATATTTGTTTCCCTGGTGTGGTCACGGGGGTGGATTTGGAACCTTGTCATTTTATTGTGTCTTTCTCTCGTAGCATATAATTGGTTTGCTTATCATGTATTGGGTTACCCCCCTGTACAATTCTTTGCGGGTTTCTTTCCTTTTGTCCCCTCTTCACCTGTGACATGGATGACTCAGCTGATATTAGTAGGATACCTCACCCTAGAAAGGGACGACTCCATAGCTCGTCACATCGAAAGGCTAAAGCCTTAAATTCCTTAGAACACAAACCTCAGTTTGTTCTTGGGCATGATGTATTTATGGATAAGGTAGAAACCATATGTCGTAGGGCACTTATTGGTAGGTTGGAGTATTGTGCCATGACGAAGGATGGTTGGGTCGATTGGGCTACCTCACACTGGAAGCCTCTCATACATTATGTACCTTCCATTAGCCTCTTGGCTAATAGATGGTTGGTTTTTGTGTTCATTAAAGAGTCGGATGCTTCCCTCATTCTGGAAAAATTGTGGCCTGTTTTTTATGGTTCCTTAGAACTGAAGTGGTGGCACTCGGGGTTTGATCCCCTTATTGAAAGAGTGACCATTAGCCATCTCTAGGTTCTGCTACCTACTTTACCTTTCCCTCTTTGGAATAAGGATATCCTTATTGATCTAGCGAACCTCCTTGGATGGTTTGTTGCTCTTGAGAGAGATTTCCATCTCATTTATGACTAAAGGATGGCAAAAGTTTTGGTTGAAGTGGATATTACCAAAGGCCTTATACCTGAACTTGATATTGTCTGTGGAGACAAAGTTGTTACCCAGAGACTGGATTATCTGCATATGTCATTTAGGTGTAATTATTGTCATGATACGCGACACCTCCGTAATACTTGTCACCATCTCCGCACTGGTCATCCTATCAAGAGTGGTTTTAATTTCATACATGTCCCTGATTTACCCCGTCCTGATACCATCCCCTTGCCTGTTGTACAGGATCTGAAGGATTCTACCGATATTATCTATGCTTCGGAAGGGTTAAAATTGGGCCCATGAGATTACTACTCAGAGGTTGAAGAGTAGGGTTCAGTGGATAAAGGAGGGGGATGCAAATACGAGATTCTTTCACTCATTTGCATCTACTAGAAGAAATACTAATACTATTTGGTCTCTGTCACGTCCCCATGCCTCCGACCGGCAAAGAGGACGCGACTAAGAGCTTAATTCGACTGGGTTAACCAC
>LPNX011044800.1:300562-345512 GCA_001517045.1 Pseudotsuga menziesii | reverse complement strand
CCCTTCCAGTGCTATTCAGGGGTGATGGAGAAGAAGGCCAGCCCTCTAGTTTTGTCTGTGTGGTCTCTAGCACCAGGTTTATCAAGCAACCAAGCCAAAAATCCTTACTCCTCACTCAGTCCAAAGACTAACCATTGCATTCAGGCAATCAATTTAGCTAACACAGCTTGAACAGTAAAAACGAATTACACATCCCTATAGGTAACAGCAAAAAAAACGGCTCACAACATGGGGGAAAACACACAGTCCTGAAGCTTATCAGGGAAACCAACTCACAGCAAGGAAAAACGTCCCAAATAGCCAGTGCGTGAGACCCAAAAGTCAGTGAGACAGCCAAAAACGTGAATGGCTCTTCACAGCCATGGTAAAAAAAAACACATGAAATCACAAAAACGTGAATGGCTCTTCACAGCCATGGTAAAAAAAAACACATGAAATCACAAAAACGTGAATGGAAAATGCACCAGCAGCTCCAAAACGTGAGGAAGACAACCCATGCCCTGGCATTACAAAAACGACCTCCAATCCATGGGAAAAATGAAGCCAACAGCCAAAACGTGGGATCCAAACACACAGGAAAAACTCCAGCTGCTCCCAAAACGTGAGAAAACTGAAAAACGTGAATGCATAGTAGAATGGCCTACGTTTTTGGGCATTTTTCTTGCCAAGGAAGTCAGAACACGTTTTTCAAAAATGGGTCTCTGCCCAATTCGAATTTGGTTGCCCATACTCTTCCCCTTCCATGCAATAACTAACTCAACCACATTCTGGCAGAAATAAATGATTGGGGGAAAAAGACAAGAAAGGTAGTTGGCAGTTTGATGGGTTTTCTCATAGACATTTGGCTTTTCCCCATTGGCACATAGGTTAAATATTTCACCTCCCCCTTATCCTTGGAATATCATGCCCCTTCGATTTAGTTGCCGTGACCGTAGCTGGTTGTGTTTATTTTTATTATAGATGCATATGTACATGATGCTGAAACTTAATATGTGCTGCATGCCCCGATATACCATCGGTGATAATTTAAATCCCAAAACATAGCATTATCGATCAATGGTGGGGCCTTGGCCTTTAGCTCCACACCGTGATCGTTACAATATATACATCATATACATCTAATGTAACGGGGTCAAGACCGGGACGTGACAGTCTCTAAATGATCTGGAAGGCAACTCTGTATACGAGGACCTGGCACTTAAGCAGCTTGGTAAACATCACTTTAGTGACCTTTTTGGTGATGACAAGTCTACTAATATTCCCAATCAACTTAAAGTTATCAGTCTCTTCCCGAACATGACTACTGATGAAGATATTAATCGTTTCCTCAAGCCCATATCGTCCGAGGAAGTTGAAGCTATACTAAAAGGGTTTTAGAAGGATAAGAGTCTGGGACCTGATGGGTGGCATGTCGAGTTCTTCCTGACCTTTTTTGATTTGGTGGGGGGGGATTTGGTTTTGGCTATGGAGCAGGCCAGATTACATGGTAAAGTTTCTGGTGCCCTTAACTCTACTTTTCTGACCCTGATACCTAAGTGTGAAAAGCCCCTGACTTTTGCTGACTTTCGCCCCATTTCCTTATGTAACCTGGTCTACAAGGTTATTTCCATTCTTGCTGCCATTAGACTAAAGCCTATCCTTAACCGATCTATTTCTGCCCAACAATTTGGCTTTCTCAAGGATAGACAGATTACTAAACCTGTGGATATTACCCAAGAATTATTACACTCTATCAAGACTAAGAATTCCAATGTCTTGGTCTTAAAATTGGACCTGGTTAAAGCATTTGATAGAGTCAACTGGACCTTTATAAGACTTCTGCTCATTCAGATAGGCATTCCCCTATTGGGTGTCAATTGGATTATGGGTTGTGTTTCTAGCTCCTGTTTTGTTGTGTTAGTTAATGGCTCTCCCTCGGACTTTTTTCTTGCATCCATGGGTTTATGTCAAGGTTGTCCTTTGTCTCCCCTGTTATTTATATTGATTATTGAGAGTCTCAACCGTAGTATTATGGATGCACAGCTCAAAGGTCTTATTAAGGGCTTTCAGTACTCTCCTAATCTGTCAATAACACACTTGTTATTTGTTGATGATGTTATTTTAATTGGTGTTGGTACTGTTGAAGAATGGAGTGCTTATAAAGATGCATTAGACTTATTTTGCTCGGCTTCGGGAATGACTATCAACATAAATAAATCATACTTTCTCTATCAGAATGTGGATGTTGATATCAGGAATAAAATTGCAGAGTTGCTCCCTTTCAGGATGGATCCTCTTACTGTGGGCTTTAAGTATTTGGGCTATTGTCGTAAACCATTGGGGTATCACACCTCATATTGACGATGGATGATCGATTTATTTGAAAAAAAAATCCAAAACTGGACCTATAGGTATCTCTCTCTTTGTGGAAGGGTGGTCCTTATAAAAGTTGTGCTCACAGGGTTAGCAGTCTACTGGTTTGCTTTGGCTAGATGTCCTAAATCCATTATGAATGTACTGTGCAAAACTATATTCTCATTTCTTTGGGGGTCATCTGCTGGCTATCAGAAACCTCATTTGGTAAACTAGGAAACTCTTTCCTTACCTATTGAATTTGGTGGTTGGGATATTAAGAACCTTGAATGGTTTGGTATATCTTTGAGATTAAAAAGTATGTGGCAGCTACTTACTGGTATTGGTATTTGGAGCAGAATAATTGCCCATAAATACTTAAAGAACAGACCCTTAGAAGGTAGGATACGAGCCCGAAATTTCAGTGTTATTGGTACTTCATACTTTTGGAATGGGTTTATAAGGATATTTGAGTGGATTACCTGTCAGCTGGGATGGAAGGTGGGGAATGGATTAAAGATTAAGGTGGGGGTTGACCCTATTGCTAGGCTCAACTCGCAGCACCTATTATCAGAGGAGCTCAGAGATTATCTCACTGACCTAGGGATATCATATCTTGCTCAAGCGCAAAATTTTGATGTTTGTGGATTTGACGGTCCCAATTGGTACTCTGCTACTGATCTGTTCTTGGGTGGAGATCGGGTTGCACAATGGTGCTCTTATGTTAAGGGCCTGACTCATGGGCGTATAAGGATTGGGAATGCTGAGGATAAACTTCTTTTGATGTATGATGAACAACTGGGATTGGTGACAACAAAAAAAGCTTATGATCTTATCGTTTCCAATCATAGGACTATCATGGAAAATGATATCATTCTGAAGATTTGGCACTTTAATATTCCCCACAAGCTTAAGTGTTTTATCTGGCTCACTTGTAATAAGAAAATCAATACTTGGGACATTCTGTGCAAGAAAGGCTGGCACGGTCCTAATAGGTGTTGTCTATGCAATGGGGAAGCTGAATCTGTAGACCATCTTTTTGTTGGTTGTCTATTTATGAAGAAGATGATTTTGGGGTTCAACTATTTGTTTGATGTGAACATAATATGGACTGCCCCTACCTTTATGGAAAATCTCTCCAACTGGGTATCTAAGGAAGGATCCTTACAGTTTCTGCCCCTTTTTCTTATTTGGAATATTTGGAAGGCTAGGAACTGCAAGTTATTTGAAGATCGAAATCCTATTATGGCTGGCCTATTACATATTATTCATGATGAGGTTAATGCTTATAAACCACTTTTGAAGCACGGGAATAAAATCCAGATCATAGGGAAGCCTCCTGTTTCAAAATCCCCCAGGATCTTTTTTAAGGGTGCTGTGGAAAATAGCATTGGTGGAGTAGGTATTTGTATTTGGCTGAATGATCATCATTTGTTTGCCTTTAAACTTGGATGTGGGAGCAGCACGAACACTAGAGCAGAACTCTTAGCACTCTGGGCATCACTACGGGTGGCCAAGGATATTGGGTTGCCTTACCTACATATCTTTGGCGACTCCTCTGTGATTATAAATTGGGCAAAAAAGGAATCCACCCTGGATATGGTGAACCTTGAGGCTTGGTGCTACAACACCAGAATTCTCATGTCCTCTTTCACCTGGGTGGATTTCAGTCATGTCTATAGGGAACATAACAAGAGGGCATACATCTTATCCAAGGAGGGGTTGTACTTGGCTCCTGGCCATCTCTTACTTATTGAATCATATGATGATGAGATTATTGGGGAAGACTCATTACAGCGATTGTAGAATACGCTCTTTCTATTTCAGTCATTTATCTCATGGATTCTTTGAGCTATATCGGGTTTTGTTGAGCAGCTATTACAGGATATACAAGAGTCACTCTCCTGCTTGGATAAGATATCTGGGCTCTTGTTATATTCTCTAGGGACATATTTGAGAGATATTATTACTGCTCACTTATGAGAGGATTATTATGTATTGATACCAAGGTGCTTTGTGTACTTCTTGTAGACTCTGCTTGAGTTTTGTTTATTTATTGTATGCAGTGTTATGTACTGACACTGGGGTTTGTATTGATGACTGAAGATATACAAGGTTCTTTTGATTCAATAGAATACCAAAGAACTGCTTTTTTCTATTGAAAAATGAAAAAAAAAATATTAAAAAAACATTAGTATTAATTCAATCAAACCCAAAACCCAACATATGTAAAAAAACATTAATAAAAATTCATTAAAACCTATATATAAAAACAGTGTATTAAAATAATATAAAACCATTAAGTATATCACAAAGCCTCAACTATATCCAATCCTACCATCACATCACAAACTCATGTCAATCATGAAAAATAGTCAAATATCCCAAAAACATAGCTGGTTTCAAACTACAAGGCCAGCAGCAAGGTACTTGCATTTTGATGCTTTGCCTACATTTAGTTACTTGCACTGAATGCCTTCCTGACACCTTTCCCTTATCAAACAATAAGATTTATTGTATATACTACTTTTACAGATGTAAAAATAAAACTTCATGATTTTTATAAAATAAAATTTGTATATTTTGGGCAGGAAACTAATCTCGTGACAAGAAGAGAACAACCAATGCAAAATTAATATTAACAATCGATGTCACTGTATCCATTACTGCATAACAAAATGTGACATACACATTTCTGACGAACAGGGAAACAGAACCAATAAATCCAAATCTCTGCAGAGGATCATGCCACTCTCGAACTGTTATACTCGAACTTACAGACCTCCCACAGATTAGAAAGCACACTGTATACTACTGGCCAATAAGCATTGTAAAATTCAAGAACCATACGATACTAAAATCTGAATTCTGATTGTTATTCCTCATTGTAAATTCAAGAACCATACGATCCTAAAATCTGAATTCTGATTGTTATTCTACCTGAAGCTTTTTCTAGATCGAAAATCCAGCCAAGAACAACGCTACCCAGTTCACCATTATTCTCAGATTCTACTGCAAATGGTAGAAAAAACAAAACTGAGACACAGAAAGATTGGCAATATATTTCACTGTGAGAAAGTACAGGCTGCAATCAACTGATCCAGATTCCACAGTGCACAGTGCTCATCCATTGATCCATTTCTAATCTGTTCTACGCTTGAATATGAATAATTCTAGTTCTGGTTATCTAATAATGAAGATCATATGCAATAATATTATAATACAATGGGTATCATCGCTTCCAAGTAATTAATGGAAGACACCATGAACATACACATTGAGTATCAAACAACCATCGTGCCTGTATGCTGTGTTTATACATTACAATAACACAAATACCAGACGCAATGTAGCTGCAGCAGGTTTCTTTGCCTGTCGTACTGTACACAGAGAAATTAGGAAATGGTGAGATTATTTTCAGGGCTTTGTGTTGCGGGATTCTCACGCAACGTCAGCTGTTCGAAACCCGGGGAAGTGATTCGGCTTTACAGCTGTGAAAACAGGCATCTTCAAGCGAGTCATCGTCATCAACATGATTTTGATTATGATCGTGAAGATCAAGATCATGAACATGAACGTTCAAATTATGTAATGGTGGACCACCGAAACCCATATGCCCGGCCTCATACAGCTCCGTCCAGAGCTTCTGTGTATCGAATTTTGGCGGCGCCGGAGAGCCCTCGCTTGTGGCCGGAGAATCTGGATAAGACCAAGGGGAAAAGGAATACCGGCCCCTGTGTTCCTCGTCGTTGTCGTGATCATCTTTATGATCCGCCGGGTTTTTTCTTTTGCTGCTGCGAAGAGCGGCCTTTTTCCGAGCATAGCAGACTGCCTTCCTGGCAAAGCTGGACGGAACTTTGACAAAAGCAAGGACGAGCAGGTGCAGAATCGCGCAAGGGCAACAGCAAATGGCCGCGCAATCTGCTGTAAAACTCGCCGCACAGCTGCAAACCTCGGCTTTACAGCTTAAATTGTTCTTCTTCTCATGACTACTACTACTACTTATACTGTTCTTGTTCTTGTTCTTGATCTTGTTCTTGTTCTGGCTCTTGCTGTTAGCCGGATTTTGCTTCGATTTCGACGCCCTGCGCCTCATGGCCGGGCTAGGGCTCTGCAGGCCCGGGCAGGGATGGATCGTTTGGCAAAGCGCCATTTCTGAGCGGCAATCTGAAGAACCAATCGATGTGGAAAGACTGGAATCCGATTCGGACCCGTGATGCCCCGTGGGTTTTTGGTCGGCTTGAGACGATGACGAGCTGCATTGCTCTGGACTTTCGATTATTCCCCTATCCATTTAAGAACCACAAATTCTTCAGAAAACCAGGTCCAGATTATGTTGAATCCGCTCCTAGCTTATATTCTTTTGCCCGGAGGGCGAGAGCCCGAGACGGAGAACGTACGCAGTAGCAGAAACGATGGCGTTACGGAAGAAGCTAACGGCGCCTCGTTTCCCCTCTTGTTTCTTTTGGTTTTTCTTTCTCGCACGGTGTCCGCGGGTTAAGCTTACTCCTTCACGAGGCCCCACGCACGTAGTCCATTACCAAGAGACGGGACAGGGCTCCTATTCCATCGAATCGACTGGCCCGGGCCGGCTTCGAGCTTTAGACCTCCGGTATCTCGAGGTCATGGCATCCATTACGCCAGCGCGAATATCAGTGCAATGGGTCCGACGATTTTTCCATCCGGCACGTGGATCTGCCGGACAATTTCACCACTTGTTTCTTACCATCTTCGCCTTTATAAAATTGCATTGCTGTTTTAGGAATGAACGGGAAAGACTGGCCATGACGCCACCATTACCAGGTTTGCAATTGATAATTACTATAACAGCGTTCTTGACAAGTTCTTGGAGTTGGAGAACTCCCAACGTTCTGCCATTTTCTAGACTATTTTTTTACGGAATATCTCGATTTTTGAGCTCAGATCTTACGATTACGATTTTGTATAGCTGTAATGTACAGCTTGTTTTTTGAATCACACAAGTTTGCTTTGATTTTGAATTGCTCTGTTTCTGGAAATCGCACTGATTTTAAGGGTTCGATTTCATTCTTTAATCAATTTCAACTTGTTTTCCGCAAAATTCTACCGCTAATTAGAATTGAATTCCGAGATTAAAGAATGTTATACAACTGTAAAAATCTTCATGAATTTGAGAAAACTGTATGACAAAGTGGACATCTCACCGAACCGAATTGTCCAGAAATCACAACTGGAATTTGAAAGGCATCCAATTTACAACTGTAACTTGGTAATGGTTTTTTCTCATTTCGATGTCACGATTTACAATATTGTTTTTTTTAATTTTAGCTATGGTTTGTTGATGAATCCGTATATGTAAAATATAATATTGTTTTTTTAAATTTTAGTTAGAATGTGTTGTGTGAATTAAAATATGAAATTGTTTATGGATCAGTATAATTTATTTAAAGTGGATTTATTAAGGGTTTAGAGGGATCAAATGTCTAGAGAGGGAGCAAAAAAAAATTAAACACTATATGTTAAGAAAGTGTAATGCAATGTTTATGGTTTTAATTTATTTAATTTGTATACTTGTATATATATGCGCAGTTTTAAATAATTTAAATTTAATTTGAGATATTATTTTTAATAATATTCTATTATTTATATAAAGGACACTTGTTAGCTCCCAGATAAGCATGGAAGGAGTTACACATCTCTCTCTTAATGGGTTGTAGAATGCACCTAATAGGCTGTAGAGTGTGTGTTTTGATTTTTTTAAAGCTAATTATATTTATATTTAATATATATTTTTATTACAATACAATTAACTACTCCATTAATTTAGAAATTTTTTTCAAGTTTTTTTTTTAATATAGAAATAAAATTCTGTAAGTAAATTAAATAATTTATTTATAAATGTTGTCTATCATTATTATCATTAAATTTTAAATAAATTAAAGTTTTGAGAAATTTTATCTTGAAGTTGGTTTAGTGAACATTACTATCATCATCATCATTATCATTAGGAAAATAAAATTTAAAAAATTCTTTATTTTACTTTAAAATTAAAAAAAAATATTTTGAAACTTTTAATTTTAATTTAATGAATCATTAGTCAAATTTGGCTAGCTAAGGAATGGGCATCCTTAGCAAGGGGACTTGGGTTCAAACTTCCTTAGAGGTGAGCTAGTTGAGTTGAGACACACAAAATCGTTGGTGTGGGCCATGCTGAGTGCAATCCCCAATGAAAATGCACTGAACCCCACATTTCTTAAATATAATAATGAATGTTTTGGAACTTGGAAAGAGTTTCCATCATCATTATTTATCTCATAAAAATTGAGATATAAATCTCTACTCTTTTAATCATTATATTGTTGTTAAGTTTTCTCTTTTAGGCCCAAATTTATGGGGCTGATTTGAACTTAAGTGACCTCTATTTACACCATGTCCTTCATATCAAGCAAATCTGGATTTAGCTATACCCAAAAATCCATAACATTGAAAAAGTCTTTAATTTAGAGCTCATGAGTGAGCCTAGTGGTTAAGAACATGTCAAACCCGCCACGAGGTAGGGTTGCTCATTCACCCCGTGTGACAAGGTGTTTGTGTTTTGATTTTTTTTAGGCTAATTATATTTATATTTAGTAATATATCTTTATTACAATACAATTAATTTATCTAGACTACTAGATTAACTTAGGAACTTTTTTTCAAGCTTTTTTAAATATAGAAATAAAATTCCTAAGTAAATTAAATAATTTTTTTATAAATGTTATTTATCATTATTATCATTAAATTTTAAATAAATTAAAGTCTTGAGAATTTCTATCTTAAAGTTGTCTATCTTAAAGTTGGTTTAGTGAACGTTACCCATCATCATTATCATTAAATTTTAAGAAAATAAAATTTAAAAAATTCTTTATTTTACTTTAAAATTTAATAAATATTTTGAAAGTTTTAATTTAAATTTAATGAATCATTAGTCAAATTTGGCTAGCTAAGGAGTGGGTATAGTTAGCAAGGTGATATGGGTTCAAACTCCTTCGGGGTGAGCTAGTTGAGTTGAGACACCCAAAATCTAGCCATGTAAAGGGTTGGTGTGGCCCACACTGGATGAAAATATTTCTTAAATATAATAATGAATGTTTTGGAACTTGGAAAGAGTTTCCATGATCATTATTTATCTCATAAAAATGAGATATAAATCTCTTCTTATTTAAAATGATTTTAAAATAAAATATTTATTTATTTTTTCTTAAATTTATAAGGCTGATTTGAACTCAAGTGACCTCTATTTACAACATGTTTTCCATATCAAGCTAATCACCTATTAAACTACATCCACCCAAGCCACAAATCAGAATATTAAAAAAATATTTTTAATTTAAAATAATAATGTTTGCCAATTACAATGTCTATAACGTATCTTATTCTCTTCCTTATAGTGGCCAGGATTACTCTCTACCGCTCTCCCTCCTTTTAAGGATCCTATAAAAACTTTTGTGATTTATTAATAATGAAACCGAGTGATTTTGCTCATCATAGTAACCATAGGTCTTAGGATACTTTCATTTGTCTTCATTCCCCGCCCCACGAACCGAGTAAACTTTTTAAAAGTTTGTTTTTTTTTTAATTTTAATAAATAATTTATTTATTATACTTTTAAATGAACAAAGGAACCAAGGGTACTTTCCCATTCACTTCTTATTTAAGATTCAACAAAGTTATAGAAAGGATTTCTATGATGATTTATAATCACTATTAAATCATCTTACCTTTGAAAAATATAGAAAGGATTTATATGATGATTTATAATCACTATTAAATCATCTTACCTTTGAAAAAAAATGAAACAAATTTCTTGAAAAATTTGTCAAAGGTTTTTATTATTAATTTATTGTAGGTCTTCTTTTTAAGTCACTTTCCAAATCCAAGTAAAAATAGTCACTTTTAATTCATATTTTCTTAAAAAGATCCAACAAATTTCTTACAAAGGTTTTCAAAGGTATTTATGAGTAATTTCATTAATAGTTCGTTTTTTTAAGTCACTTTCCAAGTCCAAGTAAAAAGAGTTGAAAGAGGTTTCTTAATAAAACGATGATCACTTATGTCTTTGATGTTTGCTCCTCCTCTCACCAATCCAACATGTTTGCTCCTCCTCTCACCAATCCAACAAAATTATTGATTAATTTTTTCTAAATTTTGTAGTTTATTTTTTTCTTAGTTTTTGGAGTGTAGATTAATTTGTAATAGGGAATATTTTTAAGGTATATTATGTGATGTTGTTGATTCAAAACTTGTGAATCTTGTGTATCATGTTTGGAAATCAGGATCAACTTCCTCTCACATAAGTATGAGCTTAATCTATTTATCGATTTTTCTCATTACAAAAGAAAAAAAATATTTTCATATCTTTAAATCTTAAAAAAAAAAAATCTATAAATTCTCTTCTATGGATTATTTATATTGATAATAAAAATAAATGGTTCTCTTTATTCAACTATAAATGCTATATTCTCTTAAAACTATAGAAGAATCTTAATAACCCATGCACTTTCAAAATCATCCTTCTTTTTTAAATTCCAACTAAACCATTGAAATAGATTTCTTGATTTTGCATTGAGTGATTTTGCTCATAATAATATTAAAACACTTTAAATTATCCTCATCTTAAGAATCTAACAAAGTTGTCAAAAATGAGTTTAAAAAAATTTGGTATAACAAATTTTTGAATATTTTGAATATTACTTTTTTTAGTCATGGTTTAAATGCACTATGAATTCAGGGGAGGCAGGTGCGGGGGGATTATTTTTTATCCCGAAGGAAACATAGTAAATTCCTATGTGTTCAGACTCGAAAATCAAACCAATAATGAAGTGGAATGGCTTTCACTCCTCCTCAGCCTGGAACTGGTAGGAAAGTATAAAATTACAAAACTCATGGTCTTTGGAGACTCAAGACAAGTCATTCAGAAGATAAGAACAAGATGTCGCCAAGGCTCTACTAGCTGCAAAAGAATCTATGATCGGATCTATCGTCAAAACCTTATTTCACAAATTCTCTTTCATCATATCCTCAGGGAAAATAATGGCTCCACTGATAAGCTCGCCAATCATGGCGCCAAAATCCAGCAAGGAATGGTCGAGTTCAAAAACCACTTAAAAATTTACAAGCATGTCCCCTAGACATACCTCAAAGCACATAAATTTTATGCTAAGGTTGGGTGCATTAGGCAAAAGGCCCACCTGCTGGTCACCTTCCCTTGATGACTACATGTAGTTTCCCACTACGTGTGGCTATCTCCTAACAAATGGCTACCCCATTCACTAGTCATCATTTACTTCTCATCCTCTCGGGTTGTTTCTCGAGGATTTGAGGATACAATTGACACGAAGGATGGAGGCGCTTAACATAGAAGACCCCTCTTGATCTTGATAATTGTTTGAAGGCTTGGAGCGGGATGGAGTACATGGTTACAATGAAAATCAAGACCAAGGCAGCGCTCAACATTTGCGGACCTTGTTTTGAGACCTTCCGTGGGCGTTTGATAGCAAAATCCAAAGAACAATGGCAAGCAAAGGTGGAAATTCCAAAATCATCGACCTCAAAGCCAGTGTGAAGGACATCAAACTGTATTTGCGTAGAATTTACGAGATGGTGGGTGTCGTTGTTCAAGAAAACAGAGAAGTTGAGTCTAATGTCAGATATATAGCTAATCAAATGGGTTGCCATGAATTCAGGATAGACGAAAATGAACGAGACCTCAGGCATTGTAGACATCATCAAGAAAGATGTTCTAAAGATGGCCAGAATGACCCAGTGCAGTCACTGCCAGGACTATCTGGACCAAGGTGATCATCCAATGGAGGAAACTTCAGTTGCCATCCCGTTCTTGGGCAAGAAGGCAATAAAATCTAGCGACCCAACCCTGTCTTTCTAGATGCTTTTTTGCATTTTGCTTAGCCTTCAGTTTATTAGAATCTACCCTTCGAAGGGTTTGAAAGTCTTCCAGATGCATAATAGGAACATTAGGATTTCTTATTTATGTATAGTTGTTTCAGTCCGTTTCTCATCATAGAACTATTTGAAACCTGGTTTCAATTTTGTAATGAATGGTTGTGCTTTTCAAGCTAATATATTTGTTGGCTTCTGTTAAAAAAAATGCACTATGAATTGGTTTTTTTTGTCACTTAATATTGACTTTTTTTGCCCAAAATCTGACGATAATCATTTTGAATTGATGAATTGCAAATATCATATGTTAACATTGCACAATATGTTCGTTGCAAGGTATTCAACATGTTGAATTCATTTCTACATTCAAAACAACAATTTCATTCATCTAAAATTACAGTTTTAGTAAAGATTGCTTAACCAAATGACAAACCAAAAAAACTCATACAGTTTCATTATAATTCAACAAATATTAATATAAATATCCAATTTTGAATTCTAGACACTATGAGAAAATCTTTACTCTGCAAATTTTACAAAAGATTTACCCATAACAAACCTAAATATACACAAACACACAACACATACATATTTTCAAAAACTCAAACCTTAAAAAAAGCTTCATAATCACCTCAAATCACCATCCCCTAACACTCCCATGTCAATTTAAAGACAATTTCTAATCCCAATCCCAAATTACTACCAAGTAAATGTGAATATTTGTAATATTGAATGTGAAAAAAAAACTCAAACCTTTAAAAAAAAGCTTCATAATCACCTCAAATCACCACCCCCCAACAATCCCATGTCATGTCAATTTAATGAGAATTTCTTATACCAGTCCCAAATTACTACTAATGTTGAATGTGAATGTGAATGTAAATATTTGTAATATTAAATGTGAATTTGACTTCTTGAAATAGCCTCCCTCCTTTTATGAAAACAACTTATCACATGCCTATAGACCATATGTAAATCTTTTAGGATTTTTTCTCCTTTCCCAAAGAAAAAGAATCTCAACATTAAGAAACAAAACTACTACTAATTTTGTCTTGTCTGATTAATCTAATTGTTAATCTCTTAAGCTATTTCCTTAATCCGACCAGAGTGATAAAGTCACATTGACTCCTCATTGGTTAGACCACACAAGTCAAAGGCTTCTCATTAGTTTTCACTAGGATCCAAAATGTGATTAGTGCACACCACTTCGCCCTCTGAACACTTTCATATTTTAATATGACTTTTCTAAGGTTATGCAGACTTTGCCCTCTGGATATCTTCATATTTTTTTAATGGATTTGTGTAAGGTTCGCCTCGAAATGTCTTATCCCTCATTTAATTAAAGCAAGGGTCCCACCATTGGGCGGTGGGCCGACATTGTTTATGCCCGAGATTTTTGGAGTCGACAATCGTAATTAAATGACGTGTGCTTTATTTTATCCTTGCTTAGCCCTCGGAGGACGTAATTACACGTGGCGAGCATTGTATGGATTCATCTCCACCACGGCCGTATGACAAGCTTATCAAGGGTTGTGCAGCATCTTTTTTCTATTCCTTAAAGCTTGGCCTTGATCACGCCCTACTTGCTTGATGGGGATTGATGTTGCGTATTCCCTATCTTCTAATAGAAACCCACCACCCATCACTGCCTTTTATTTCATTAATAGCATCATACCTTTGTCATGTGGCTTGTATGATTTCTTTTTTTAATTATTTATTTAGTCATTTGCTTTTAAGTTGTCAATTCGGCCTTGTTGGTGAAAGCAGGTTGGTGTTGTCATTTTCATCGTGGATTTCATTTTTGTAAGTGACATGTTTGCTATTTCTATCTTGTTGCAGACTTTTATAGAGGATTGCTTATTATGAACAAGTCTAGGTGTTTGGCACAATAGGTACTTTTAATTATAATCAGTTAATGAACGAGTACTTTCATAGTTTGTGAGTGTGTCAATTGGGTGTATTTCAATGGTTATGAGAAAAAAGTTGTTAGCTTCTCCGCTTAAGTTAAAATTCTACTTTGTGATATTTTTTATCTTAATGAGTTGATTGTGGATGAGCTATAAATGATCTATTCATGGGTTATTGACTTGGCCATGTACCTTGGAGAATCTAGGGTTTACCTTGTGTACCATCCTTAGAATGATGGTAAGTGCATGAGTGGATTTCCTTGGGATATATTACTTGGGGAAAAAAAGTGTTCGTAGGATATATGGATGTCACACTTTGCAGTCTTCATATGCATAACCCTTTGAAAGTGGAAAGCGTTTATAGGCCATTCACCATAAACAACCTACCCATGGATGTCAACAACAAGAGACATCCATTTGTCCTTGTGACAACTCTTTTGTGTTGGATTATTCGAGCACTTGAGTCACATTATTTTAGCGTACCCACGATTAGGGTCCCTTTGCATGATGTTTAGTGCTTTGACAAGTTCTCCTTACCATTTGTCCCATTTCACCCTCACCCTTGGTTGCATGTTTGGCATTGCTAGAACTTTTTGCTCTCAACTTTGAACACCTTCTAAGTGTCTTGATGAAGCCTTGGGATTCATGCCCTTGATTTGGTCTTATTGGGTTGGAAATGCCTTATTTTGGGTCTCCCATAGGCCCAAGTTCTCTTGGGCATGCTTTTCAAGAGGTTTACTTGGTTCAACTCTCATTTTCCCTCTTTACTCTTGTCATGTGTTGCATACAATGAACTTTTTTGTAACTTGCTACCTTGTACGGTCTTTTGGCTCACAAATCAAATGGGACATTTTCCCATAATTACCCATTGTACAACTAAGAAGCTTGTAGTTCCTTGAACAAAATCCATGGTATAGTTTGTATATTGTATAACAACTAGCTTAACATTAACACACACCCCTAACATGTTTCCAAATGCATTTAAGAAACCTCTTGATGATGTCAAAATGGTTCAAATTGTTCTCTCTTACACGACGCCAATATGTCATATTAACATCGGATTAGGACATAGCTTTGTTGCTCTCACTTTTCCACACCCGGACTACTCGGATATATTGTGTCCTCAAGCTTCCAACCATCTGTGGGCTTCGTCTAAGGGTTCTTTTGCTTATTTTGCTTGGTTTCTCTCTTGTTGGATTGATTGGTCCCTCCAGGGTGTTTTAACATTATCACATTACCACATGTTTGTCTTCCACCATCACCACCTCAAGAGAGCTTTTGCAACTTCATTGCATGAGGAAGGTACCTTCTTACTAAGGGTTCCAAGGGTCTCATAATTAAATTTCATATATAGATATTTTATGTATGCTTGATTGCTTGGTGTGTGGTTAATATGTTGCATATATAATATAGACAATTGTTATAGGGCTATTATAGAGGAGGTCATTGACTAGTTTCAAGAACATTAAAGTAGGTTCTTATTCTTCTGTGGTTACTTGTTGTTTTCTCATTGACCCCAACGCAAGTATCTTATCACTTTTCTATTTCTCTCATGAATTTACGTTCAAGCCTTAGTTAAAATCCTCGACTCATATAGGGTAATAATATATCCTTGGACCTTTCTTGTTTGTTTGTTTCAATTTATCACTTTAATGTTTTCACTCCGTGAGTTACATTTGAACCAATACTAGCTAGGTCGCATCTCTATCCCCTGAGTCTATTGTTCATTAATTTATGGTTCTTTTTCCATTCTTGTAAGTAGGTAAGCACACCACAAATTTAACGTAAAAAAACCCTAGTTTACATGTCTTTACTTTTTTAAATTTTATTGCCATATTTACTTGTTGCAAGGCCCTTAAAAAATTTGACGTGTAAAAATAATCTACAACATTAGTATTCATGTAATACAACTCTTATCTTAATTAGCTTAGTGACCTATTTCCCTCTTCCTTTCATATTTTCTCCTTCCTCTAGTTTTCCCAATAATAATAATAGGGACGCTCATTTATTAAGTGAGCAAAAACCTTTGCTTTGTTAGGAAGATATCAATTCCAACAAATCTTTTTTATATACGACCTACCTTTGAATAAATAATATGCCACCCAACTTAATTATTATTAAAAAATGTACTTAGTCATTTTTTTAAGACCTTATTGATGACCTAAACTTGGCCATTAGCCCGTATAGAGTGAAAAACTCTTACACAAAAACCTAAATGCAAAGCCATCTTAACAACTCTTAAAAAAATAGCTTGCAAAAAAATACCAACTTCACTTCCCTTCAAAATCCTAAACCTTACACCTTATTTTATAGTAAGTCTGTTTTCTAATATATCACCAAGAGACCTTATTTTCTAAGTAATTAAATCCTAAACCTTACACCTTATTCTTTGTAAGTCTGTTTTCTAATATATCATCGAAAGTAATAAAATGATAAAAAAATCTTATTTTACAGTAACATAATACACACTCACTCAAAATAGTGAACTTTGCCTCACTTCCAAAAAAAACAATTAATTTCCTCATTTGCAATGATCAATTGTGATCATTGATGTGAGTTCTCTTATCAATAGCATCCAATATTTCATCTCAAGATCCTGGTTTTTAAATATAAATGATGTGAATATTAAATATTTATTATAATAATAAAATATATATGATTTTAAGTTTTAAAATAATATTTTTTACAATTATAAGTATTTATAATTGTTATTATTTTTTATTAATATATTTAATTTTAAATATTTCTTAATCACTATAACCCCAGGTGCGTCCACACAGCCCACAAGCATGGGGCACGGATACGTCTGAGTGAGATTTAAACTTGAGACCTCCTTTACAACATTCCTTCATTTACACAGCACTTGCCAGTCAGTGTACACCCATGTGGGCTAAATGTTTAGAAGAATTGTTTTTACAATTATGATGATTTTTTTTATATATAAATTTTATTAAGATTATTTATAATATGATGAATTTTTTTATATATAAATTATGTTGGAGTTTAAAAATGCTTTTTAAATTTTTAGAAGAATTGTTTTTAAATATAAATTTTATTAGGATTATTTATAATATGATGAATTTTTTTATATATAAATTATGTTGGAGTTTAAAAATGCTTAATGTTTTGAGTGGATATCAAAAAATCCCATATATTTATGAAAATTAAAAGATGAATTTTAATTTTTCCATAAATCTGGTTAAATATTTTGATAATAAATAAAATATCGAGTTAAAATATTAAATATTTCTAAATTTTAATATGTAAAAAAAAATCTTCACAATAATTTTATAAGTTTTTTATTCGAATTAAACTTTCTAAACTCTACCTAAAATAGAAAAGTCTTTATTGATAATAAATAAAACATCTACTCAAAATATTAAATATTTCTAAATTTTAATATTAAAAAAATCCTCGCAATAATTTTCTAAGTTTGTTAATCGAATTAAAATACTATGAAATTCAAAAGTACTTAAAGTACAAAACTAGCGTAGAAAAGTCTTTAAATAAATTAATGCTTTAACGAATTGATAAATGCTAAAATGTATTAAATAATCAATGTTGTAGATGTCGATGATATCATTAGTTATGTGTTATGTAACCGTACTCTTTTTCCATGGTCAACTATAGCTACAATAGATCCGGAAACGTAAGAGATGTTAAACCATCGCGCTCAAAATATAAATATAGGACATTTATAAAAATTACGGAATTTTCTTAATTTATAATATATATATATATATTTTGCAAGGTTTTCACATTAACAAGACAACTTTATTTAATATGAAAAGTTGTGTTGAAGTCATATGATCCTAGCACTGAACACACCTTGCCTTCAAATTCTTGCTATCAGACCTCAATAAACACATAAGAAACAGATTAAAACTAGTACTTAGAACTAGAAAATAGCTTGTGACTAATTTGAACTTATAAAAACCAGATTGGAACTAATACTGAAAACTGGAAATTGCTTGTGACTGATTTTGTGACTGATGTAAACCAGAAGATTAAAAGATGCTCAGAATGCCATGCTAAGTGTAGGTGCTCTCCTGGATTAGTTCCCAAACAATCTTCCTCGACTATTCCTTAAGGGCGAGTTTGGACAGATGATCGGCCTCGGTATTCAGCTCTCTCATAACATGGATGAAATAAATTGAGTGGAAGTTGTTAATGATGCTTCTAGTCCGGAAGACCCAATGCTGGAGGTCCAGGTTGTGCAGGTTATGCTTGTTCATTGCCTAGTTGATAATTGCTTTACAATCCCCAAAGACCATAATAGGAAGCAAATTCATTTTCCAGGCAAAATTGAGAAGGCCCCAAAGAGAAACTAGCTCAGCCTTTGAATTTGTGCCCCCCCCCATCCTCCAATTTCATACGGTAGGTAGTATGATTGCTGATTCTTATTACCATTCCTGCCTCGCATATGCCATTCTGCTAGGCACCGTCGAAGAACCCAACAACCCCATCCTGATCCATGCGAGGAGAATTGATCATTCTGCAGTGTGGCTTCCTGTTCAGTGAACCAAGGGAAATTAGCCATTTTAGTGCGTTTGATCCTGCTCTGATCGTGTCAGCCGGGATCTCCCAAATACAAGTTTTTTGCATGTGGGAGCTGGAAACGCACATATATTGGGATGGGTCAAGACATTTTAAATCTTAAAAATATTTATGAAGATGGAGTACTTCTTTAAAATTATAAAAAATAAAATACAAAATAAAAAAAATAACATTTGATGTATATTCATGATTGTGCAATGTAAGTACTATATATATTGATTTGTTTTTGAAGTAGTACCAAGTAGGGATTGTAAAAAGAAAATAATGAAAACAAAATCTCATGGAGGGGAAAACATTTCACCGTGGAAATGTTTCACTAGGAGTCTCCTTGTCTCAAGGATGTAGGGAGCGTGGGGGCCCATCCTTGACTGTGCGGGATGTGTTCCCATGGAATGCTCATATATTATTTTTTTGACCATGGGAAGGTTCAAATCCTCGGTTGGCTGCCACTATAACCCAAGAGTATATACAACAACCCGTAATGTAGATCCCAAACTCCAACAGATGACTATCCCTCTAGCCTTACACAACGAGCCAATGTCTCATTGGTGAGATTTGAACCATGGCGAGGAGAATGAAAACCACTTTACCCCACCAAGAGGTCCCCAAGTCCTTGAAAATGTAGTTCATCTATTTTTCCAAGAGAAAACTATCAAGTGGTAAGTTCCTCCCTACAGTGTCATATAGGGTGGTTTCAAAATTGTTCAAAAATGCATTTACGTAGTAACTTATTTATAATAAGTTTTCAATGTAATGTCATATACGACAGTTTCAAAATTGTTTAAAAATATGTATTATTAATTGGATTAATTTCGAAAAAGACAAAATATTATTATTTTGAACTTGAATTGAGCCAATTCCCTAAGTTATTGGTTGCACTTAAGGTGTTGAATTTTCCACATGTGACAGCTTGAGCATGCATACCACAACAACTAAGGCAATAATGCTGATGAGTTATCCTAGATCTTATATGCCTATATTGTTACAAATCATATAATGTTATAAACACAAAGTTCTCGTAGCATTAGTTTGATCTTCCCATATTTCTAATAGATTCACATTCTCCATTACAATTATGTATCTTCAAACCAAAAATCTAAGTAAGAACTGCATCATCAAATTCAAATAAGACCTCAAAGTTGTCAATCGAGTGTAGAATATATGGTGAATGGGTGTACTCTTAAGGCACTCCTTGCATAAGGTCATCGGTTCAAAAATTGGTGGGTACGAGCCTTAAAATAAACCTCAAAGTTTGTGATTCTTTGGTAAGAATGTTCGCAATCTGCATCTTGAGTCTTCCACTCTTAACCAAAATGGCCTAGGTGTATCCTTTCTCCAGATCACCATTTTGGTTAGGAGTGGAAGATTTGAGTTGCAAATTGTGAACATTCTTACCAAGAAAGCTTGTTGTGATCCAAAATGTCTCCCTCGCTAAGAGGAGGTGTTGATGTTTCTCCAAATTGCAGCATCAGACAAACATTCTCCTAGATTGGTCTTGCCAACTTGACCAAGGGGGGATTGATACGTTCACTCATAGGGCTATGTTAGTGGTGAATGGTCTTGGTAGGGGCAGTGAGACAATCACTCACAGGGCTATTCTAGTGGTGATTGGCCCTAGGTTTCTCTCACATTGTCTGCTCTAGGACTGAGTGGTCTATTATATATTAGAGTATTTGACTTGTTTATTTTATAGGGGTTTTCATTTCCTTGTGGAATATACAAGTCTAGTCTAATGTTGAATTTGACATAAGCTCTAAGAAGTGTCTGAGACTTCTTAGTGTGGGTCAAATCAACATTAGAGCTCTATGGGTGAATAGACATGCATGTGAGGAGATGAACATCAACAAGGAAAACATTTCTGTGATGAAGAAATAACCAAGAAGTCAGGTCAACCATTGAAGAAGTCCTAGATAGAGTTTTAGAAGTTCCAAAGAAGATTGAAGACAAAAAGGCAATTCAACCTAAAAGAAAGAACAAATTTGCCCCAACGAATGTGCAAGTCGACCCCATTGAATCACAAGTGAACTAAAGAATATAAACAAAGTTCTCTAGCAATTCATTTTCACTAATCATCCAACATCTTCTCTATTACACAAGGGCACACTTTCCAAGAGGGACTATTGAAGATCACAAAGGAGTAATTTTTTGGGTTCTTGTTGTATTGGAAGATTCACAACCCTTGCGGGGGTTTTCTTGTGAATGAGGGCGAACCTCTATTGTGCTAGAGTTGATCTTCATGATTGGTATTGTACTTGAATTGGATTGATTTATTCTAAGAAAAGTTTGCTAGGTTTTCTCCCTATTGCGTTTCCTAGTGTAAAATCTTTATTTCTCTTGTGTATGGTTATCTTTTAGTGATCCTTATTTTATTTCCGCTGCAAGTGAATATTGAATTTTTCAGTGTAAAAATAGGATGATAATCATTAAGACATAATTATCAAAATCCGAAAATTGTATTGCTAAATTGAAAAAAGTGAAAATATTACTGAGCATTTATAAACAAGAGAAAAACCACCAATACAAAACTACGTTAAACACAAACCTTAAAAAAAACCACAAAATTCATAATTCATAAAATAAAAAATAAATGTTGCAATTCATAAAATAAATAAATAAAATGTTACAAACATTTGAAGTATTTGATTCATCAATTAAAAATAAATTCAATCAAATATCAAACTACAACTTAGGTTATTATTATGAATAATCAAAGCATGAAATAACTTTCAATATCAAACTAAAATTTAGATTATATGGACAATCAAAGCATAGAGTTAAATATCAATCTAAAAACTTATATGTATAATCAAATCATAGAGTTGCATGCAAATTAATAGAAAAACACAAAGTATTATCAAACTAAAACTTAGATTTTCTGGATAATCAATGCATGGAGTTGCATAAAAACACAATGATTATTAGAGTTCTTCCCATAAACCATATCTTAATACATCATATACCTAGTTTTAGTTAAAAAATAATAATTTTCTCATCAATATATTATTTAGTTAATTTTAAAAGATAATTTTATTTTTAGATTTAAAAAATTATTATAAATGAATTAAAAAATATTTAAATATTTTTCAATTCTTGCTGTTATTTGCTTTAGGTATGGCTTATGGACTCATTGCAGTAGTTATTTTGAGTGTCTATGTTTCAAACCTATATTAAAGTTTATGTTATATAGGTTTGAAACGTAGAGATTCAAAATAACTACATGAACCAAGAAGCTATATTTGAAGAAATATTTTAATATGATATTAGATGTTCTATAAATTTAAAAGCGCTTTCTTGTCTATTGGATGTAGCTTGGGTGCCTGTGTGTGTTTTGTTGGGGAACCTCTTCACATTGAACCATAGAACATAAAAGAAAATAACATAAGGGAGTTGTATTCCAAGAAAAGAGGTGGCATCTAAAGACATCGTTACAACACTTAGGTTCAATGCATTATGATAAGAACATCACAATGCATCCTTTAATATAAATTTTTTATCATTGGGATATCAACACAACCCAAAGGGTCATCATTTTGTAGTCTTCAGATTTATCAAACTTGCTTGAAGTGAGGATGGTATGGTCCACAAATAATGGTCGTTGGTTCTAACCATTTCCATAAAATACGTAATGTACCATAGATTAGTCAGTTGTTCTAGTGGAGTCGAACACCACCTCATCAACCTTTTAGTTGACTAATCGATCGACCACACAGTCAAGCCTCCAGTTAACTGCTCTGCTAGTCGATTGACTATCTCCAGAAGATCCAGAGGTGTGATGAACTTGCATAACATTAGGTTAAAACATGTTAAAGAAATGTAACTTTGGAATATATTCTATTATTCTTGTTATTATTATTACCCCTTCCAGAGATGTTGTTCCTACGATTAGGGATGTCATTGATGTATTTGGCCATGTAAAGTCTTGAGGTAAAACCTCCATTGTAAGTCGGGTGAGTAGTAACTACAAAAATATTATTAAAATGTATTTTTGAGTCTTCCAAGGAAATCGACACTAGAAGTAAGAAGAAGTCAGCCCTATTGGGTTATTAGGATTCTTAGCTGATTAGTATAAATAGGAGAGACACCTCCCTCATTTGGACAAGTAGATCACTCAAGCAAGTTTGTTATGGAGAGGAGAAATAGTGCATCTGAGGAGGAGGAATATGTCTAGTCTTATTCTTTAGGTTTTACACTGTACTTGGTTGAATTCTATATCGAGGAAGTTTTGCTGGGTTTTTTTCCCCATGAGGGTTTCCTAGGATAAATATTTGTGTTCTCTTTTGCCCTGTTGTGCTTGTTATTCTTTCAATTATCCTTTTTGTTTTGGCATAACAACTTTTAAAACCTTAACATTGTATCAAAGCCAACATGAAAGAAGACATTGTGCACCAGTTTTCCCATAGAAAAACAAGTGAGGGATCACTATTTCGGACACCTCCTTCCACATATAATTCAGAAAATAAGAACCATTCAAATCGCCCTAGGAGGGTGCATATTTCTGTCGAAACAGTTTTCAATTCTATGTATTTTCATTTTTTGACCTACCACTACTACGGGAGAAACTAGGGCATCAAAATTTTCAAGGTTACATCCACAGATTCCACAAAAGAAAGATACAGTCTAGCTCGCCTTAGGGAGGCACATCTTTTCTCCAATCATCTCTACAAGTGATCCCAGTTGGAAAATTAGGGTTTTCCAGTCAAACCCTAGGTCATCCTGAAGTAGATTCCAGAAAAAGTACTCAAATTGGTAAGTTCTATCTCCTATATTTCCATTTGAGGTTCTCTTTCATTAAATATGGAAAACAATACCAAGCTTGATGAAAACCTTGAGGGAGCAGAGAACTTCAGAGCATTGAAGTAGAAAGTCATGCTCATCCTTAAAGAACATGAACTAGAAGGCTATATCAAAGATGGGGTCAAGGAACTAGAGGGGTATGAGGCAAAAGCCAAGCATAAGAAGTATATGATCAAAGAAAAGAGGATCATAGATGATTCTATCAAGGATCATTTGATCCCCCATGTTTCTTCAAATAATACTCCAAAGGAAACGTTTGATGCATTAACCAATCTGTTTGAAGGCAAGAACATCAACAGAAGAATGACCTTGAGAAACCAACTCAAGGGTGTAAATATACAAAAGAAAAAATCTATGGAATCATACTTGTCAAGAGTATCTCAGATGACAGAATAGTTAGAATCCATTTCTAACATGGTGGAAGAAGCATAAGTGGTGATGACCACCCTAAGTTGTCTTCCAAGAGAATGTGATTCCTTCATTAGAGGAATATGTTCTAGAAGAAAGTTAACCAAGTTCGTCAAACTATGGGAAGAATGTGTACAAGAAGAAGGAAGGGTAGCAAATAGAGAAGAGAAGCTAAATGATAATGAAGGTCAAGCTCTAGCATCTCATGCAAAGAACGAAAGAAACAAAAGGAAGAGTCAAGGATCACCTTCCCGGAGACCACCAAACTTCAAAAGAGGTAAGAGACCTTGAAATGATTACTCATCCTTTGAATGTTAATCATGTCATAATATGGGACACATTGCTAGAAATTGTATAGTTAATGAATACCAGTTCAAGAAGAAGAACCTAAAGTACCATGCCCATAGAGCTGAAAAAAAAGAATTAGATAAGGAGAGGGCTAGAGAAAATGAAGATTCTAGTGAAGAGTATGTCCTGATTTCAGCTCTCACAGGATCAATCTCTCATGCAAGTGACACCTCTCTTATAAATAGTAATGATTCCAAACATATTATGGGTCACAAATATTATCTATCATGTCTTACCCAAAAATACTATTCACACAAGATACAACTAGGAGATCATTATCAATACCCCATCAAAAGAATGTGTTATCACTCCATGAAACTCCTCTAGGTTATAGCTCGAGGATGCTTAGTAACTTACATATTTTTAATGGTTTTTATAAATGGATCAAGTTAGATGACCTAAAGGACCTTANTAAGGCTTCTAACCACCAATGTTCAGAGGGTTGATAATAAGGTGAATAAATGGAGAACTTACTATGCTGGCAGATTCATATACAAAGCAATCACATATGAATGGATAATCATAACAAGGAAAAATACTTGTAATTCAAATCATCAACACATAGATAGGATAACAACTATCTGACATTAGATAAAAAGAATGAACCTGAATCAAACATTCAAGCACAAGCATAGAACATAAAAGATATGGAGGCTGAACATATAATGGCAAAAGAGCTTATATTAAATGATGAATAACATGAGAAGCTTGAATATAATAAGTGTCTCACAAGTCTCTGAAGTCGAACCATTTATTCAACATCAGTCTTAGGATTTATAGCCTTTAAAAAAAATATTCAAATCCCGAAAAGTTGGATCTGATTTACTAAAATAGATAAAATAAATGTTTTTTGCAAAATTAGGTTAAAAACCCTAATTTAAGTACTAGTCGATCTAACGCTAACACTTGTTCACTCATTGAACTCTTTGATAATTGTAATGATTACTGAAGTAGAGCTGTAACCTGTTCTGTAAGGTCAACTTCTTGCTCCTTTTCTTCTTCTGAGTCTAAGTAGGGCAGGCGAAGTATATTTTCACTTTGTGTTGGGACTTCCTTCTCCTTTTCACTAAAGTCCAGGTTTATTTTTGCTTGATTAGCCTTAGAAGTTGGAGAAGGATGATCTACTGTCACCGGTGAAATGGCCCTCCTTTTCCTCTTTCCACTCCTGGGAGTGGTGGTCTTCTTTGAAGGGGACTTTCCTTCATCTTATGACTGTAAACTTATTTCAAAATCATTCCAAAATAAGAAATATGTCCATGCTATGTTTCTCCTCTGCATCAATTCTTGGACAATGAGTTGTATCAGGCCATGGTGAGATAACCTTCCAGCAATTTTGGTAGGCTGGGCCTTGACTTGGTGTGCCATCTTGGTTAGGCTCTTGTGGAGCTAGAAGGGTAGGTTTAAAGGGCTTCTTCCTGTAAAATGATTCATTAATTTAAAGTGGTTTATCATCACCTTGTTATACCTTCCTTCATAGGTTATGTAAACCAAGATTGCTTTCAATAATTGTTGCCACCTCTCCTTTAGCCAGGTGGATGGAACGCTTTTCTTCCATACTACATCTCTGTGTTCAGGTTTTAAATATGATTTGAACTCCACATTTTTAGTAATGGTGGTCTTGAAACATTTCTCCCCAGTTATTGGGAATTTGACCACTTATGCAATTAAGGTTTCATAAACTAGGAACTCTTCCTTTCCTATCAGCGCCTTAGAGCCATCAAAAGAAAGGGAAAATGCTTTTGCCACTTGCTGGTGTGAATCTTGGAATTTTTCACAGAACCTATAAAATCCTGCATCTTTGAAGAATTGGTAGACTTCTGGATGTGACTCAAGATAGCTAATGTACCCTAGTTCCTGGCTTAGAGCAGGTCCTCCTCCCTTTTTCATCTCTGGGCTGTGCTTCTTTGTACCTGCAAAAAAAAAACCAAAATTCGAACTCTGTGAAGGAATTTAGCGCGTTGGTTTCAGGGATGGCCTTGAGCAGTAAGAATGCATGCAGAGAATGTGGAGTGTACTGAAGATATGGTGCTGATTTTGAGGGGTTAACCACTCGATTGGTACTTGAGTAAGCTGATGGTGGATTCTGGTAATAACCATGAGATCGCCAGCCTAGTAATCATTTCCAACTGGGACTTGATGCTTCGTGGAGGTTTTACTGCGGTTGTGGGACAGATGGAGGGAAGGCTATGGTTTTGATTTCCATCATTCATTTGAGATCAATAACGACCTTTTAGCCACCAATTTATGGTTTACTGCAGTCCCCCGGTCTTTTCGGTGGTTTAAAGTGCTAGATTATGACATGCCTCATGCTGACGAGTTTGATTTTGATGGAAAGATAATTGTTTTCTTTTTTTTGGCCTTTTCGGTGGTTAAGAGAATCTAGGGTTTAATTCGCAAGCTACCAAAAGCCATGATTTTCAGTGGCTAATGACCCGTTGGTACGTTCGCCTAAGCCATCGGAAGTCTCCTTTCCAAAATTTATTAAAAACGACATGAATGAGCCTTTTGGTGGTTAATGTCTTCCTGGACCACCTCATTTAGTTTCCTAAAGGTGGGATTTTCAGTGGATAATGAACTATTGGAAAGTTCGCCTAAGCCATCGAAAGTTCCCTTTCCAAAATTTTATTAAAAATGTGATCAACAGGCTTTCAGTGGTTAACATGGTCCTGAGCCGAAACTGTTAGATGCCGAAAGTTAGGATTTTTGGTGGCTAATGAACTGTTGGAAAGTTCTCCTAAGCCACCGAAAGCTAAAAACTTTCAAATTTCTTGAAAAATAGATAACCCGATATTCCAACTTTGTTAATCACCAAAACATCTTTCATAGTATGCCCTGAAATCTTCATCACTATGCAAAAATTAATTGTCTGAGTGGACCTATTGAAAATTAATTTATTTAGGAGATAACATCTGGCTCCTACTCGGGGATGGGAACCTTCCTATGAGGTCCCAAGAACCCTAGACCAAAATTCCTTTCCTAAAAAAGAATAAAAATTAAACTTATATTCTACTATTCCATTGGGCATGGAGTTTATTTTGTAAAAACAAAAGCAATCAACTAAATAATATTTTAGAATAACAAGGCCTTAAAGCCTTAGATAAAATAGATTTTCAGGAATCACCCATTTACTGGGCCATCCAACACCTCCTCTCCTTCCAGACTTTGTAATTTGAACGTATTGTTCTATTGCACTTGAGCTATCACAAATGGGCCTATCCACAGAGAGTCAAACTTTCCATGTTTTCCCTTGTCTTTCCTTACAGTATCCCATTTGAGAACCCAATATCCAACCTGAAAGTTGTCCACATTTTCCCTTTTATCAAAAATAGCCTTGATCTTCTTTTGATGAGCTTCTAACTTTTCCATCACATGTTCCCTGACTTGTTGAAACTCCACCAAATCAAGCATCCTCCTCACCATGTCATTTGGTTCATCCTGTTCCTCCTGAAAGAATTTTGCAACTGGCAGGATCAGCTGAATGGGAAAAATGGCCTCAGTACCATAAACCAACTTGAAAGGAGAAGTCATTATGGATCTCTTATCAGTCACTCTATCATCCCATAGAGCAAACTTTAGCTTAGAATCCCAACTTTTCTGATTATTCTGTAGTAGTTTTCTGATGATCTTGACCAGGATTTTGTTGGATGACTTAGTGAGGCCATTGCCTTGGGGGTAATAGGAAGTGGAATGCACCAGCTGAATTCCCATTGACTCACACATGTTAACCAATGCCCCGGATTTGAAAGATGGTGCATTATCAGTCACTAGCCTTACTGGACAGCCAAACCTGATAAAGACGTTCTCATACAAAAACCTCATGATGACTTGGTGAGTGGCATTCCTTGTAGGGAATGCCTCTATCCACTTGGTGAAATAGTCTGTGGCCACTAGGATCCATTTGTGTCGACCACTTGATGAAGGATTAATTTCACCTATGAAATCAAGCCCCCACTGTTGGAAAGGACCATTCACTACAATAAGTCTAAGGGGCAAGGATCTGAGCTGCTACTTCCCTATGGATCTTTGGTACTTGTCACAGGCTCTTACAAAGGTACACACATCAGAGAAAAGAATGGGCCAATAGTACCTAGCCCTTAGAATCTTGTGGGTTGCAGTCTTCCAGTAATGATGGCCTCCACATGTGCTTGAATGAAATTGATGCATGACTTGAACTGACTCTTCTTTATCTAATCATATCAACAAAACACCAGATAGATCTTTCCAATACAACAGTTTATTGACTACACAAAATTTAACAGACTTAAGTTTAAGAGCCCGTGCTTGATTTAGAGTGAGTCCAGGGGGAACTTCTAACTTTTGCAGGAAATGAATAATACCTGAGTACCACTCACATGAGGACAAGTTCTCAACTACTTGTTGACTGTCATTCTGCTCTTGAACTACCTCTGCTGCTACTGTTCCTACTGTTGTTTCTGATGCTATCTCTGTCTGTAGGTTGGCTGAAGTTATACAAATAAAATTCATTCCCAAAAGATCACAATTTTCTTTAGCCATGAGTTTAGCTAGACCTTGGCCTTTCACTAGCTTGGTGGATTTTACTTCTACGTTGAACTCAATAAGCTTGGCAATCCATTTAGCTCTCTTTCCATCAATGTTAGGCTGAGTTAATACATCCTTTATAGCAGCTGAAGGGACATAGGAAAGGACCTTGGCATGTAGAATGTAAACCCTGAAGGCTTTCAATGACTTGATGATAGCATAAGCCTGCTTTTAAATGGGATCATATTTTAGTTTAGCATCCCTCAATGTCTTGCTAAAAAAGGCAATAGGGTGATCAAGGCATTCATCATCTTTTTGTAACAACACATCTACCACTGTGTCATAGGATGCAAAGGAGAAAATGCAGAAACCCTTGGTGTAGTCTATACTAATCAGAGTGGGAGCTTCCACGATAGCCTTCTTAATGTCTTCAAAAGAGCTTATTTCTTGCTCTGTCCATTTGATTTCAGCCTCCTTTCTTAACATAGAGGTTATGTGTTTTACCAGCTCAGAAAAGTTTGGGATAAACCTCCTGACAAAATTTATCTTACCCAGAAATGACTGAATATCCCTTTTTGACCTAGGTATGGACAACTTCTGGATTGCTTCAACTCGAACATGATCAATCTTCACACCTTTAGCTGAGACTATGTGACCTAGGAGTTTTCCCTCACTGAGTGCAAATTGAGACTTCTTCGGGTTCAGTGACATCCCACATTTTCTACATTTCAGAAATACCCTCCTCAAGTCCTGCAAATGTTCTTCATGGTTGTGGGAGTAAACAGTGAGGTCATTAAGGTATATGAGAACAAATTTGTCTTTCAATCCTTCAAAAGATAGATCCATGGCTCTCTAAAAAGTGGCCCCAACATTCATTAGCCCAAATGGAATTTTGGCATACATGAAGGTGCCCTAGGGAGTGGTAAACACAGTTTTTTCTTGGTGATCAGGGTGCACAACAACTTGGTTGTATCCAGAGAAACCATCCAGGAATGACATGACACTATCCCCTGAGACTCTTTACAACATATGTTCCATCTTGGGTAGTGGATAGTTATCTTTCTTGGAGCATTTGTTCAAGTTTCTAAAATCCACACATAACCTAATCTCCCCATTCTTATTCCTTACCACCACTAAATTTGCAATCCATTTGGAATACCTGAGGGGAATTATGATTTTGGCTTTAAGGAGCTTTTGGATCTCTTTTTCAATCATAGGCAATAGGAGAGGACTGATGGATCTGAGCTTCTGTTTGAAAGGGATGGTGTCCTTCTCTAGGGGAATCTTGTATTGGATGATACTAGTGTCATAGGTTTTCAGGTCACTGTATTCACATGCAAAGATATCAGCAAACTCTTTCATCATACTAAAAATTTTGACCTCTGATCAGCAGTCAACTCAGTGGACAGATTTATGAGTTTTGGATGAATTTGGCTACCTGTGTTTTGCTCTTGGACAGCAGGATCTTTCTCCTTTTTGGTAGGTTTAAAAGGGACATCATTATGATCAAATAGCTCTTCCAGGGGTACTATACCCTGAGGTATATAATTGCTAGGTAACTGAACAATGTTCTGATCACCTACTTTATCTTTTAACTTGAGCTTCTGGGATTCTTCCATATTTAGGTTTTCTTGATCAATATGCATATCATAGAATTCATCTACTACCTGGAGGAATTTACTAAGCTCATCATTATTCTCAAAAACATTCCAAAATTTTACATTATCAGGTAGGGATGGCCTATACTTGACTTGGATATCATAGATCAGCTTAGGAGGTAAAGGGGGAACAAACAGACTTGCAGAGACAGTAAGGAAATCAGCTAGATGATTCATAACCTTAGGTATATATGAGAGTTCAAAAAACATGAAGGAGTCCCCAAGTTTCCATACCTCATCTATGTATGCCTTCAATCTGACATTCTTTGCTTGAAAAGTATTGTTCACCTGTTGTATGATGAGATCTGCATCTCCAAAGATCTTTATGCACATGATTCCCATTTCTTTAGTAGCCTTCATTCCCAGCATAAATGCCTCATATTCTGCTATGTTGTTAGTAGTATTGAAATCCAGCTTATAAGACAAATGTATAGTCTCCTTTGAAGGAGAAATCAGGACTATTCCTGCACTGACTGAGGCTTGAGTACTGGCCCCATCAAAAAACATGCTCCAGACATAGGTGGTTACCTCCTCGAGTGGCTGATATGTGGGCTTTGTGAGTTGTATGGATGTTGGCTGGGAATCATCTATCTGCAGGATGCATGCCCCAAAGTCTGTGTCTATTGCATATATGGGATGGTTTATAGAGTTCTTGGCATTGCTGATGATGTAGGTGAACTGGTTCTCCCTGTAGAGTCTCTTGGTCTCCCCTCCAAACATTGGAATTGTAGCATATGTAAGGTCCATTCAAAGGGTACCACCTAGCCTTTTACTCCATGAGCGAGACAAAAGGAGGCCAAACTTAGGTGGGATATCATCCACCACTATGTCCATCACTATACTTTTTGAAGTAAACTGGGAGAGGTTTATGACAAGGTCTTTGATGAGGCCCAGGCATTTGACCTTCCTGGAGTCAAATGAGAACAGATCATGGTAGGGTTTCGTAATGCTGAGGCCAAGCTCATCCACCACTACTTTTGGCATTAGGTTATGGGAAGCTCCTGAGTCTAGCAAACAGTTATGAAGGATTTTATCATGGATATTCTTCGATATGTATAAAGGTGCGCAAGACTCATCCAACTCTTCAATCATAGGGCCTAGGATTATTGTGGGCTTATCATCTTGCAAGTTCACAAAGTCAGCATCTAGGGGAGTCCTTGGTTGAAGGGATTTCAATATGGATTCCTTGAAGGTCTTATTCTTCATCAGTTCTATCAAGGGAAAAGGGATTTTTAACTTCTAAATTTCTGACTCAAGAATGAAAGCATATGACAATTTGTCAGAAGTTTTTACTTCTTGTGGTGTGGATTTGATATGAATAGGATCATGAGATGATGGTTGTAATGGATTTTGTTGTTGTTTTGGAGGAACAATCATCTTCTTTGTAGGGACAACAATCTTCCTAGCCTGAGGAGAAGGTTTCTTTGTAGGGGCATGATTCTTCTTCATAGGAGCAACAATTCTAAATCTAAAATTATAACCTTCTTGATCATCTTCCTGATACAAATATTCTTCCATGATCTGTTCATTCATGAGGGCTTCCTCATAGTCTGCTTGTGTCAGGAAGGAGAGATCTACTTCATCCTCCATATAGTTGATATTGTCTTCTGCCTCTCCTTCTTCTTGAGTGAACTCTGGTTCTTCTTCTAGCACAACATTCTGAAAAGGAGCTCTGATTCTTTGGTCCTCAGCTTGATTCCTATCCCTTTGAAGGATCTGAGCTGGTTGGTTGTTTCTTCTGTAAGGGACAAAATTAGGGTTTCTGTTAGCAAAATAATTTGGCCCTTTACCCCTCATAGGTATTTTCCCTCAGTCTTTTAGTCTAAACATTTCAGCTGTCAGACTGTCCAACATTTTGGCCATTTTCTCCATCTTGTGCTGTGATGAAGAAGCCCCTAGAGGATCTGAGGGTTGCTTCTTCCTGTCAATTTTTCCTTTAACCTTATGAGATGCAACGATATTGGATTCAACTTCGAGGGCAACATCTTGCACGAGTGACAGAGAATTTGATCTTCTTTCTCTGAGAAGAAGACAAAATTCTGAATCAAGGGCATTAGCATATGTGATTTTGGCTGAAGTGTCAGTTGGCTTGATCTCAGCAGGGATATTGCTGAACATCTTATTAAATATTTTGGTGAAGTTAGAAACAAACTCACTATTCTCCCTCTTCAGATTACTAAATTCAGTGATATAGTAAAGGTGGTCTCTTCTCTCTCCCCAATGCTTCAAAAATATGCCATCTAGGGATTCAATGCCTACTATTGATCCAACAGGCAACTCTTTGAACCATTTCCTAGCCTGACGATCTAGACTTTGCACAAAAACCCTAGTCCACACATCTTCTTGTTCAATTTTTATATTCTTAGCGTAACTGTAGAAGGCCTCTAGGTGTTCTTCAACTGTGAAATCTCCCTCCCTAGTAAACTTAGGCATGTATTTGAGATAATCTCTAGTAGGCATAATAGCGAGGGGGTTAGGCAGAATTAGAGGGGCATATCTGGCCACAAGGATCCCTTCCATTTTGGTCAGAGGGACATTCATATTGAAAGTGGGTAAGGAAAGGGAAGAAAAAGACACTGCTAGTGTGAGTGGTAGCTGAGAGAGTATTCGCGGTGGATTTATCTCAATGGAGTCGCCAGGGATTGGATATACACAAGCAGCAGTGCTTGAAGATTCCTCAACCCTAAAATTTTCTGATTCAATTATAAATTCCTGAGAATTATATGTTTCAGTAGAAGGAGATTGAAACGGAGGTCTATTTGATATAACAACAGAAATACCTTTTGAAATACCTGATGTGGCTTCCCTTGCAGCTCTGGAGGTTTGTCTGAGTGAAGCCCTATCTCTTCTTAGAATCTCTTCTGGATCTGAAACAGGTGTTACTGGTGGCCCTTGAGGGTTTTCATTGGTACCTGGTCTTCTTGAAGCCATCTTATTCCAATGGAGTCGCCAGATAGATGATTACAACCAGAATAGTGTCCAGACTTTGTCTATCATCAAAGTAGGATCTATGTCATCTCCCAGGGAAGCTGAGCTTCAATCTTCTCTCCCCGACAATGACACCAATTTGTTATCACTCCAGGAAAATCCTCTAGCTTGCAACTCGAGGATGCCTGGTAACTTAAATATTTTTAATGGTTTTTCTAAATGGATCAAGTTAGATGACCTAAAGGATCTCACACACTCAAGACATGCATAAAAATCAATCAAATGATAAGTCTTCTAACCACTAATGTTTAGAGGGTTGATAATAAGGTGAATAAATGGAGAACTTACTATGCTGGCATATTCATATACAAAGCAATCACATATGAATGGCTAATCATAACAAGGAAAAATACTTGTAATTCAAATCATCAACACATAGATAGGATGGCAGCTATCTGGCATTAGATAAAAAGAATGAACCTAAATCAGACATTCAAGCACAAGCATAGAACATAAAAGATATGGAAGCTGAACATATAATGGCGAAAGAACTTATATTAAATGATGAATAACATGAGAAGCTTGAATATTATAAGTGTCTCACAAGTCTCTGAAGTCGAACCATTGCTTCAACATAAGTATTAGGCTTTATAGCCTTTACAAAAATATTCATATTCTGAAAAGTTGGATCTAATTTACTAAAAATAGATAAAATAAATGTTTTTTGAAAAATTAGGTCAAAAACCCTAATTTAAGTACTAGTCTATCTAATGCTAACACTTGTTCACTCATTGAAGTCTTTGATAACTACAGTGATTACTGAAGTAGAGCTGTAACCTGTTCCGTAAGGTCAACTTCCTGCTCCTTTTCTTCTTCTGAGTCTGAGTAGGGCATGTTAAGTACATTTTCACTTTGTGTTGGGGATTCCTTCTCCTTTTCACTGAAGTCCATGTTTATTTTTGCTTTATTGGCATTAGAATTTGGAGAAGGCTGATCTACTGTCACCGGTGAAATGGCCCTCCTTTTCCTCTTGCCACTCCTGGGAGCGGTGGTCTTCTTTGGAGGGGAATTTCCTTCATCTTCTGGCTGTAAACTTGTTTCAAACTCATTCCAAAATAAGAAATATGTCCATGCTATGTTTCTCCTCTGCAACAATTCTTGGACAATGAGTTGTATCAGGCCATGGTGAGATAACCTTCCAACGATTTTGGTGGGCTAGGCCTTTGACTTGGTGTGCCACCTTGGTTAGGATCTTATGGAGGTAGAAGTGTAGGTTTAAAGGGCTTCTTCCTATAAAATGATTCATTAATTTAAAGTGGTATATCATCACCCTATTATACCTTCCTTCATAGCTTATGTAAACCAAGATTGCTTTCAATAATTTCTGCCACCTCTCCTCTAGCCAGCTGGATGGAACGCTTTTCTTCAATACTACATCTCTGTGTTCATGTTTTAAATATGATATGAACTCCACATTTTTAGTAATGGTGGTCTTGAACCATTTCTCCCCAGTTATTGGGAGTTCTTCCACTTCTGCAATTAGGGTTTCACCAACTAGGAACTCTTCCTTGCTTATTAGCGCCTTAGATCCATCAAAAGAAATGGCAAATGCTTCTACCACTTGCTAGTGTGAACCCTGGATTTTTTCACAGAACCTGTAACAGCTTGCATCTTTGAAGAATTGACAGACTTTTGGATGTGACTCAAGATAGATGATGTCCCCTAGTTCCTATTTGAGAGTAGGACCTCCTCCCTTTTTCATCTCTGGGCTGTGCTTCTTTGTACCTGCAAAAAAAATAAAACCAAAATTCGAACTCTGTGAAGGAATTTAGTGCGCTGGTTTCAAGGATGGCCTTGAGCAGTAAGAATGCATGCAGAGAATTTGGAGTGTACTGAAGATATGGTGCTGATTTTGAGGGGTTAACCACTCGATTGGTACTTGAGTAAGATGATGGTGGATTCTGGTGATAACCACGAGATTGCCATCCTAGTAATCATTTCCAACTGAGACTTGATGCTTCGTGGAGGTTTTACCATGGTCGTGGGACAGATGGAGGGAAAGCTAGGGTTTTGATTTCCATAAGTCATTTTAGATCAATAATGACCTTTTAGCCACCAATTTATGGTTTACTGCAGTCCCCCGGTCTTTTCAGTGGTTTAAAGTGCTAGATTATGACATGCCTCATTCTGACGAGTTTGATTTTGATGGACAGATAATCGTTTTTCTTTTTTTGGCCTTTTTGGTGGTTAAGAGAATCTAGGGTTTAATTTGCAAGCTGCCAAAAGCTAGGATTTTCAGTGGCTAATGAACTGTTGGTACGTTCACCTAAGCGACCGAAAGTCTCCTTTCCAAAATTTATTAAAAACGACGTGAATGAGCCTTTTGGTGGTTAATGTCTTCCTGGACCACCTCATTTAGCTTCCGAAAGGTGGGATTTTCGGTGGCTAATGAACTATTGGAAGGTTAACCTAAGCCACCGAAAGTTTCCTTTCCAAAATTTTATTAAAAACGTGATCAACAGGGTTTCGATGGTTAACGTGGTCTTGAGCCGAAACTGTTAGCTGCTGAACGTTAGGCTTTTCGGTGGCTAATGAATTGTTGGAAAGTTCTCCTAAGCCACCGAAAGCTAAAAACTTTCAAATTTATTGAAAAACAAAACACCCAATATTCCAACTTTGTTAATCACCAAAACATCTTTCATACTGTGCCCTGAAATCTTCATCACTATGCAAAAATTAATTGTCTGAGTGGACCTATTGAAAATTAATTTATTTAGGAGATAACAGAATGGGAGAAGCCTCTTACAAATTAAAATCTAGAAATTCCATGAAGATGAAATAAGTCTTATATGTTCTAGGTTTGAAGAAGCTGTCTATTTCAACTCTAGATAAGAAAGGTTTTAGAGTTTCCTTTTTATATGGTGAAGTTCTTATGTGGCCAAAATAAAACACAATAGATGATGCTACTATAATTAGTGTTGAAGAAGGAGGACTCTACAAATTGAAGTGGCACACAGATTTAACACTTACAACCAGTACTATCAACACATGTGAACTTTGCATAGAATACTTGCTCATGTGAAATACAAAGCATTGCCAATTGTGAGCAAGGTAGTGACAGGTCTACCTGATATTTAGATCAATTATGAAGGAGTATGCAAAGGATGTTCTCAAGGAAAGAACACCAAGAACCCATTCCTAAGCAGTAACAAAAAAACAAAAGGGATCTTGGATATTGTCTAATCAAATGTGTGTGGACCAATGTCAACTACTTCCTTAAGCGGGTATGTGTACTATGTCTTATTTATTGATGACTACTCTCGTAAGACTTGGATATGTTTCTTGAAAAGAAAAGATAAAGTATTAGGAAAGTTCAGGGAATTTAAGGCTCTTGTGGAAAATCTATCCAAAAATAAAATCAAGACCTTAATATCAGATAATGGGGGAGATTTTAGTTCAAATGAATTCAAGGAATTCTGTAAGGAAGTTGGGATTAAGGGGGATATTAACACACCATATAATTTTCAACAAAATTGAGTGGCAGAAAGGAAGAATAGATCCATCATGGAAGCAGTTAGAGCAATGATCCATGATCAAGATCTACCTATGCATTTATGGGCCGAAGCAGCAAAAACCACAGTCTATGTACATAATAGAATATCTCATAGTGATCTTGGAAACAAAACCCCAAAAGAGGTGCTCACTGGTGAAAATATGAAGTCATCCACCTGAATATATTCGACTATCCCGTGTACTTACATATTCCAAAGGAGAAAAGATCAAAATTGGACTCTTCAAGAAAGAAGGGAATATTTGTTGGATATAGTTATCGATCAAAATATTATAGAATCTACATTCTAGGTTTCCTTCATATTGAGATTGATAGAGATGTTACATTTGATGAAGATACAACATTCACCAAATCCGGAAAGGCTTATGCAGATGAAGTTCACGAAGAAGAGGAGGAGGATCTTAGAACCACATAAGCTACCAAACCACTAGTTAGAGACATTAAAGAAGATCCTGTACCAGAAGATCAAGACATGGCAAAACCCCAAGGACCCATGGAAACACCCCAAGAGATGATTTCAACAAAAAGAAGATCACCTTGGGCTCATGATATAATCATATAAGTAGAAATACATAGTGCACAAGAAGGAAGTAAGAGACAAAGAATCTACTCTAACTATGTGGCCTTAATGTGCAACCTTGTAGATGAAGAACCCACATGTTTTGAAAAAGATTCAAAGAAGAAGGAATGGATGGAAACCATGATATAAGAATACCAATCTATAATAAAGAATGATGTTTGGGACGTGGTTCCAAGACCAAAGGACAAGTTAGTTGTTTCTTCAAAATGGATTTTCAAGACAAAGCATTTAGCAGATGACAGTATTGAAAAGTTCAAATCAAGATTTGTCGCATAAGGATTTTCACAAAAGGAAAGATTTGATTATGAAGAAACCTTTGTACCAGTAGCAAGATATACTTCTATCAGAACTATCCTTTCCTTGACATCCAAGGTGAAATGGAAGCTACATCAAGTGGACATAAAACCAAACTTCCTAAATGGTTTCATAGAATAAGAAGTATATATTGAACAACCACCATGGTTTGAGACTCACGACAAGGGGACACATGCATGCAGACTAAAGAAAGCTCTATATGGGTTGAATCAAGCACCTAGAGCATGGTATGGAAGAATTGATGGATTCTTGACGAACTTGGGATTTATGGTAAAGTTTATTCCAACCTTTACTATAAGGTTGTAAATAATGGGATCATGATATTACTATTATATGTTTATGATTTATTTTTGATAGGAGAAGAGAAGCTCATCAACGAGTGTAAGAAGAATATTCCAACAAAATTTGAGATGAAAGACCTTGGCACGATGCATTATTTCGCAGGTCTTGAAATATGGAAGTTTCTAGATCAGATTTTCCTAAACTAAGTAAAATATACAGTTGAGATCCTAAAGAGATTTTGGATGTTGGATTGCAAGGAAAGGAACACTCTGATGGTGACAAACCTGAAGCTCCTGGATGATGACTCTTTAGAAAAGTAGATGTCACATTACATGGACATATTATTGTCTCACTGATGTATTTGACAAATACACAACTAGATATATGTTTTGATGTGAACAGCTTGAGTTAGTATATGGTGGAGCCTCAACTTGTTCATCTAGTTTCAATAAAGCATGTGATGAGGTACCTAAAGGGTACATTGGATTGTGTCCTCAGATATGCAGCCAATAATTATTTTAGATTGTATGGCTATGTTGATTCAAATTGGTTAGGAAGTGCTAAAGACATAAAGAGAACTTTGGGATGTTGTTTTAGTCTGGGATCAGGTGTGATATCATGGATTAGTAGAAAGAAAAACAATGTTTCCCTTAGTACAGTCAAGACTAAGTACATTGCAACATGTTCAAACTGTAGCGAAGTAGTATGAATTTGTAATTTATTGGCAGTATTGTTTGATGCTGAGATGGATGCAACTGATATTTATTGTGACAACCAGAGTTGCATCAATCTAACAAAGAACCCGATGTTTCATGATAAGTCAAATCATATAGAGATAAAGTATCACAACATCTGGGATATGGTGCAGAGAGGAGTCGTGAAGCTCTAGTATGTTCCTATAGAGGAACAAGTTGTTGATGCGACATTAGAGGAAATTTGAGGTCTAAAATGGGCCTCCTCAGGAAATAATAAAATAGTAGTTAAAATAATAAAATAATATTTATTAATTTTGGAGGAAGAAAGAAAAAAACTACTTTTTTGTTCATTTTTTCAGCATATATCCATTAATTTTTACTCAAATTTTGATCATGACAGCTTTTTGGATGCAGAATTAAATTATGCATCCAACAAGTACCCACACTTCATACTTCTGACAGACCTTGCTACATCATTATCACATTTTTTCAGGTATTTCTTGTTTTTGGGGTAGTGAGGTCCGTCAGAAGTATAATGTGTGGATACTCATTGGATGCTGAATTTAATTCCACATCCAAATATCTCTTCCGCTCAAAATTTGAGTAGACACACAAGGAGATATGCCAAAAATATGAACAAAAAAAAGGAGTTCTTTTTTATGACAAATATGTCAATTCAACCATGATGGTTGACTCATATTATTGAAATTCTATTGGCTCTTGAATTCCAACTCAGAAGAATGTATTGTTGGCGTGTTTTCTTATAAGGCCCATTTTAGACCCCAAATTTCCTCTAATGCTACTAAGCCTCTGTCTCATGTAAAGTTTGAGCACTTTCGAGACAAGTTCGGTGTAATATGAAAGGACCTCGCTATAAAGAGGGAGTGATGATGAGATTATTATTGAGGATGAGATGGAAGTGGTATGAAATTGCAGGGAAGGGAATCCAAGTTTATCAGTATTCCTACAGATATTGATGAGGTCCAACATTCATTTGTAGATAAGTGTTTCCTAGAGTTCACTTGTTGAGGATGGTTTTGTAGATAAGAACACTCTCTTGATGAAATGGTCCCGACACTTTCCGACTAAGGATGGTAGTGCAGATGAGAGTACTCTCATATAGAGAGTGGTTATACATTCATTTGGGGATGAGATCTTGCATTTATTTGTGGGCGATGGTGTCATTGTTGAGGATGGTCCTGTGGATAAGAACACTCTCTTGTTGAGAGTGGTCCTAGTACTTGCTGCTTGAGTATTGTCTTGCGGACGATTGTACTCTCATATGGAGAGTGGTCCTACATTCATTTATGGACAATATATTTCATTTATTTGCAGAAGGTAGTATCATTGTTGAGGATGGTCATGTAGACAAGACCACTCTCATGTTGAGAGTGGTCCTAGAACTTGCTGACTGAGGATGGTCTTACATATGATAGTACTCTCTTGATGAGAGTGGTCCTCCATTCATTTATGGATGAGACCCTACATTGAGTCATAGATGATGACGTTTCAACATTGGTTATGTTGTGGGTGATTCAACTCAGTGTTTGTATACTAATGATATTACACATGATGCTAGAGATGATGCCAGAGATGATGCTCGAGATGATGCTAGAGATGATGATGCTTGACATGATTCCAGAGATTATGATGCTTTAGATGATTCTATAGAGGATGATGCCATAGATGATGATGATTGAGATTATGATGCTCAAGATGATGCCAGAGATGATGATGCTTGAGATGATGATAGATATGATGCTATAGGTATCCATGATGATGATGTTTCATGGATGATGATGATGATATAGTTTTCCGAAACTTCCTATGACATATAGACTCACTAGTCAGTTGTACAAATGTATTATTATTGTAGAATACCTTCCTTGTTAAGAGGGAGTGTTAAAGAAATGTAACAACGAGAGATACTCTATTTTGTATTATTATTAATATTATTATTACCCCTTCTGAAAATGTTGTTCCTCTTAATAGGGATTTCATTGATGTATTTGTTCATGTAAAGTCTTGAATTTAAACCTCCATTGTAATTCAAGTCAGTAGTTGTTGTAATCAATCAGATTGCAAGGTTACCAATGATACATATACAGATTCATATAACAATGATATAGACGAGAGACACGAAATGGTAGACAGAATAATAGCTTATATTAATCAAGAACACATGTGGGTTCATACATAAAACTGAACCGAGTTTCTATTTGACTCTACAACCTATACATATGATTTAAAAAAATTTACATAAATACTTGTCGGTTCAACTAACCGACACGACCTTTGAGGTCGAACTAGTCTAAAATTAGTTGACTAGAGGATCTAGTTGACTTGGTCGACTAGGCCCCTCCAACGTCTCCCCTAGCACAAAATATTTCGTTGTCCTAAAGAAATGAGGAGATGTCAATCTTCTGTCTTTGAGTAGCTACGCTTTTGTATTAATCTTTATTTACGGATTGTGCCGCCTGATGGATGGTTGCTCCTGAACACACACTTCTTCAATAGCTTATGCAGTGACTGATAGTTGATGTTGAAATTCCTCCCAAGTGTGAAGTGCTTTTTGTATGTCTATGGTCAGGTGGTGATGCTTGACAAGTTCTCCATATTTTGATGCATATCTAGGCTAAGTGTGATGATCATGTCGGTCCCAAAAAGTTGTGTATTTTCTTCAGCAGCGGAAAATAGTTGTTGCAACTATGCCCTGCTTTTTTTGAGACTGGTGAGACTAGTTCTGGTTGGCTGATCCATTGATGCTCCTTGTTTTCTAGTTTTTCTAGTTTACTCATTTACAAAACGAGTTGATCATCAATTGTCTCCGCCATTGCTTCGCTAGTGTTTGGTTGGTGGATTTGAAGTGAACTGATGAGTTCATGGGTCTTCTGCATTTTTTTAAACACTTGGCAATAATAAGTATATTAGTTTCGCAATACCTCAGTCGTGACAACAGATTTACAATGTACTGAATCAACATTTTATAAGCTTCAGTAAATGTTGTAAATTGATTTCTCAGTAAAACAATAGTCTCCTCGTCTTGCTCCTGCCATATTTCCTTTAGTTGTTCTTTAAAATTAGACACAACACTTTCAAAAAGATGACATGCCTTGTCGAGGGGTTTGTCAGAGTCGACCCCTTTTGGAATTGTAATAAACTATCGTGCTAAACTCTCACATTTGGTAAAAAATTATGTCTTTTATGTATTTAGTTTCTTGAGCTGTTCTTTTATTTTCTCCTTCATGTGTCTAGATTCTTTATTAATAGCATCTACCAATAGCTCTAGTTTGTCTTCTTTGGCCTTCTATGGATTAATTTCCATTGTGGAACCAAGTTGAGCTAGATGAATCAATGAAGGTACCTACTGTTGAGACTATTGTAGTTGTCTTTGTTGTTCCTTTTCCTTTTTCTTATTTTCTCTCCTATGTTTTCTTTTTCTTCTTTCTTCTTCTCCTTTCTGTATGTCTGTTCCTTAAACTTGTTTTGTCAGTCCTTCTGCTAGAACTACCTGGATTTGTGTGGTAACTGAGGTGATAACATGCCTAATATGAGCAGGGTGGATAGTTTCGGGAGACTGGATGAGAATGGTGATTTGTGGTGACTGTGGTAGAGGTGAGATAGGTGAAGAATGTAAGTTGATGAGTAGACTTATTTATTCTTGTGACAGTGGTTGGTCGATGGAATTATAGGATTGACAGACTTGGTAGGTTCAGCAGTCATATTGACGATGGGTTGTGCAATGGGTGGAAAGTTTTGTGGTACATTCGACGATGCAATAGGTCAAAGTATGAATGATGAAGTGTGCTCTACTACAATGTATATAGATAAGCTGGGATTCTTCTGAATGGTGGTTTTGGTATACCCGACAACTTGTGTTTGCAGAGTGGTCAAGTGTGGGGGATCAATACTATCAAGTGTGGCTAAAATGGGTTGTAGAGCGTCCATAATTATAAACAGGGTTTTGACTAACAACTTTTTCAAATCAGGAATAAAAGAGGGTAATTGGTTTATAAAATATTGGATTTCATTGTCAAATTGAAGTCGTGCTCAAGGCGTGTGGACAATGTCTGATGGTATGGATTTGTGAGGGAAAGTGGTGTAATGGTTGTCAAATTTGATATGAATTCTTTGATAACTAGGGTCGGATATGGAGGTGGTGGGGTGTGGGCTACATCAACATACGTTGGTTTAATGAACTTTACTTTATTTTGACTTGTGTCTGGCTTATCTGTTCGATGTTTCTCCTCTGTGGTAAACTTGTGAAATTGTTCATCAACTGGGGCTTTGTTATTGGTGGCCTCTTCCAATATCAGGGTCACACTATCATATAATTCGGCATCATCATCTTCAGTTGGTTCTTAAAGGATGAGTTTGCGTTTCCCCTTTCCTTTGACTTTGCTCTTCCTTTTATGTCGAGCTTTAAATAACTCATCACCTATTCGACATATAGTTTCTTTAGTTAGTGCATATTCTAGAAAAGAAGTATTAGATTGGGTATTTTCATCAATTGGATATTCTTCCTCTCGTGGTTGTTGTGAAGTTGTTAACACGGCCCCAAATGAGTTGACCTCACCAGTATTGTTGCGGTCAATAGTGAAGGTGCTTATATGCAGTCAAACTTGAGAGTACTCTTCTTTTTCGTCATCAGCTGAGGGTTAGACCATTATCTGATTTGTTCTTCATGGTATGGATGGAATATCCAATGTGGTATTGGATTTTCGACTAGTTCATTGAATATTTACTCAATCGATGGGTAAAATTCAAGTTCCCTGGCAATACCCCTAGCACCCTGCATATACCAGATCGAAACGTGGTCCAACCTGAGTTGGATATGTGCAGTCAGCGACAAACTCCATTGGATGTTTTGAGGTACTCGCCAGCACGCAATTTTGAGTTTTAGTGCTTGAAACCATGTGTCGAGCTAGATTTTCGTAGTTTGTGCTCCTAGTCGACAACCATTTGGCGCAAATGATTTGAAGTTCCATATGGCCGACTGATTAGGTTTAGTAAAATACTTGGCACCGATAGGATAGAGATGGTACATGGATATCCAGATTATCAATGAGTGGTACCCGATCTGAGCGCCCTCCTCCTAACATTTGACGCAGATGTGCTTAATTATCTCGACTAAATGTTCATCCCAATGATAGATTTTCCCTTTTGTCGACACATTTTGAACCGCTTCAAGCATGTCAATATTTAGGTCGGAACCTCTTCTTGTGCTTGTTAAAGCCATAGAGATAATTGTGGCAGCTATCTACAATGTGCCGTAGATGATTTGACATATTATCAGTCCTCTTGAGTTTTTTCTTGCTTTTATACTTGTTAGTTCTTCAACGAGGTCTGGGTTTACTCTAATAGGAATCGGATCCCCTTTATTTGATAATTCAATGATCCTATAGAATAGATCACCGGTGATTTCTATGGGTGCATCGAAATAGAATTTTCTGTTATGGTACCTACTTATAATAAATTGTGCAATTAGTTCTTTTGCTCCAACGAAACTATCCATAAGTGGTGCATGCATGTAGGCGAGGATTATACTAGCGCTCAATATTTGAGATTCCTCTCTGCATTTTACTTCTTTGTCAGTTCCTCATTCCTTAATTTTCTTCTAGGTCCGCTTTGAATGTGGTTCATAGACTTTGGCATTGCGAATATTGTGTAGTCAGATCTGTAGTGGTGTGCTGGATTTTTCCAACTCTTTAAGATTCATTGTGACAGATCTGGTATTTGTGGTTGAATTTTTTGGGCCCATTATGTCGGTCAGATTCTATAGATCCACAAAGGTTAGATTGTGCTTTGGAGTTTGGTTGCTATGGTGTTCAAGCTCTACGTGGAATGAATTCCAAGTTTCTTCTAGTGAGATATTTATAGTAGATTTATTTGGAGTGGGAGACTGCGTAGTGATTGGTGGTATTAATGACGATATTAATGGTGGATTTGACTCCGAAGGAAGAGTTGTCAGTGATTCTCTCGAGGCATGTCGACTTTTGTGCTCCAAATGTTGGTGTTCATCATGACTTGATTGGACCGTTGGCCCTTCTTTATGTCAGTGGATTTCTCGATCCTAATGGTGTTGGTGATGTCGAAATGGTCGGAATTCCTCATTCCTTTTATGTTGATGGTTATATGTCCCAAACAGTATTTTGTTG
>LPNX011044800.1:261215-300521 GCA_001517045.1 Pseudotsuga menziesii | reverse complement strand
ATATATATATATATATATATATATATCAATTTGTTTATAGTTATACAACCATTTTTTATTTATTTAGTCTTTGTACTGTTTTAGTTGGGCACCATTAACTAACTTTCGAAATACACTCCCCTGTAGTGTTTTTAGTCAGACTGATATGTTAACATTGATTTCTTCGACAATGTATGGACCCATCCATTCGGCATGTATTTTCTTAGGATTTCCCTTTACTCATATATTGTATAGTAACGCAAGGTCTCCAATTAACATGTTTTTACTTTTGATATTTCGATTGTGGCAAGATTTTTGCTGTTGATTTTAGATTTCTTGGTGTTGTATTGCAATTAGTGTTAGATTTTTATCAATTATGACAGTATGATCTTAGGATATTATTTGAGAGAATAACATGCAAAGCAATCAATCACAAGAGACAATAGACACAAATATTTTCCTCGGGGAAACCATAAAGGAGAAAACCCCACAACTTCCGCAGAGATAGAATAAGCACCAATGGCAGTAGTAAAACCCAAAGATAGTAAGATGATCTCCAACACCTATTCTCTCTCTTATCCCAGCTCCTTCTCTCTCACTCATGCGCTACAACTGAGTGTGAGTGACTGTGTGATAAATAGAGAGGATCACTCTCTATTTATACTAATTCCCAACTTGACAATAACTTACCAGGGCTGACTTCTCTAGGAGAGTCTAATAACCCTAGTGCCCTGAAACTGTGGGGACTTTAACCCTTAAACAATAAGGAGGGTTACCTTCTATGACTTTACATGACTTTTTTACATTATTGATTCTCCCGATAGGAACATTGAGGTATGACATGACTCAATTACATTAAAGATACTTCCTGTTAGGAACAAATACATCAACACTCCCTCTTAACTAGGAAGGTATTCTCTTAACACAATTCATCAGCACAACTCTTCTTATTTGGATCAAGTCTGTATCATCATCAACGGATCATCTCTGGATCATCATCACTGGATCATCATCAAAGTGGGATCATCATTGGATCATCATCAAAGCTGGATCATCACTAGATCATCATCAAAGATGGATCATCATTGGATCATCATCATCATTACTGCTTCCGCCATCTCAATCAACTGGTTCTATCTCTAAATTCTTCTCAACATAGGAAGTTCTACAGAACCAACCCTTTTTCATACTAGTTGTAGGCCTAGCCTCCATGTAGCTAGTCATATTCTTTGACACTTATATCTGACCTAGTCAGAAAGGCCTGCCCAACACTTATATATGACCATGGGAGGTCCCGACTTGCCCCCATGTTAGAACGACCTAGCCCTTACATATGACCATGGGAGGGCCCAGCCTTCCCCCATGTTAGAATGGCCCTGCCCTTACATCTGACCATGGGAGGGCCCAGCCTACCCCCATGTCAGAATGGCTCAACCCTTACATCTGACCATGGCAGGGCCCAGCCTGCCCCCATGTCAGAATGGATCTTCCCTTACATATGACCATGGGAGGACCCAACCTACCCCCATGTCAGAATGGATTTGCCCTTACATCTAACCATTGGAGGGACCAGATTGCCCCCATGTAAGAATGGATTTGCCCTTACATTTGACCATGGGAGGGACTAGCCTGTGCCCATGTCAGAATGGATCAACCCTTACATCTGACCATGGGAGGGCCCAGCCTGCCCCCATGTTAGAATGGATCTTCCCTTACATATGACCATGGGAGGGCCTAGCCTTCCCCCATGTCAGAATGGATCAGCCCTTACATCTATCCATAGGAGGGCCCAACCTGCCCCCATGTTAGAATGGATCAACCCTTACATATGATCATGGGAGGTCCCACCTACCACCATATCAGAATGGATCTGCACTTATATCTGATCATGGGAGGCCCCGCCTACCACCATGTTAGAATGGCTCATAGACTCATCACTTCCTCTTGGAAGGAACCTCGATCTGGAGAACACCAAGCTTCTCCCTGAAGTACTCAAACTTCACTCTAGCTAATGGCTTGGTCAACACATCAGCTATCTGCTCATCCGTCGCAACATATTGGAGCTTCACTGCTCCTCTCTGCACCATATCCCTGATATAGTAGTATTTGATCTCGATATGCTTCGAATTGTCATGGAACACCGGGTTATTTGACAACTTCACACAAATCTGGTTGTCACAATATATACAAGTAGCATCCAACTGGAGATCAAACAAATCAGATAGTAGCTTCCTTAGCCAAACTGCTTCACAACTAGCCGAACAAGCTGCAACATGCTCTTCTTCGGCTGTACTTAGTGCCACACAGGATTTTTTCCTACTAAAACAAGAGATCACACCCACTCCCATACTGAAGCAGCACCCCAAAGTGCTCTTCCTATCAATGGCACTACCTACCCAATCAGAATCCACATAACCCTCCAGGTTAATCTTTTGATCTGCCTCATACTTGAGCCCATAATCAACTTTACCCTTTAGGTACCTCAGAATATGCTTTGCAGTAATCAGGTGAACATGTTTGATATCCGTCAGGAACTGGCTCAATGTGTTCACAACAAAGCAAATATCAGGTCTTGTATTCTTCAGGGACATCAAGGACCCAATCATCTAACGATACATCGTAACATCAACCGAATCTGATGAAGCATCACTCAAAAGCTTTAGGTTTGATGCCATAGGTGTGGGCATGGCCTTGCCGTGTTCATCATCCCAAACCTCTTCAGGATCTTTAATGCATACTTCCCTTGTCCCAGGGAGATTCCCTCTGCATTTTGCCACACCTCCATGCCTAGAAAGTAGTGGATCATACCCAAGTCTTTCATCTCAAATTTGACAGCAAGCTTCCTCTTCGTATCAGTAATCAACCCATCCTCACCTGTTACAAGTAGATCATCTACATACACTAGGAGTATCACTGGGTTCCCTTCTTCAACCTTGTAGTAAAGGTTGGAATCTGCTTTACTCTTGGTAAAGCCCAAACTGGATAGGAAGCTATCAATTCTGCCATACCATGTCCTGGGTGCCTATTTCAAACCATATAGGGATTTCTTCAATTTACACACATGAGTCTCCCTGTCATGTGTCTTAAAAATGAGTGGCTTCTCCACATACACTTCCTCTTCCACTACACCATTCAAGAAGGAAGTCTTGACATCCATCATGTGTATCTTCCATTTCAATATTGTAGCTAGAGCAAGTATTGATATGATGGAAGTGTATCTGGCTACAAGTGCAAAAGTTTCTTCATAATCTATTCCTTCTTTCTGGGAGAAGCCACGAGCCACAAATATTGCTTTATATTTCTCTATGCTACCATCTTCAGCATGCTTGATCTTGTAGATCCATTTGGAAGTCACAACAGACTTCCCCTCTGGTCTTGGGACAACATCCCATACATCATTCTTTATGATCGACTGGTACTCCTCGATCATATCATCCTTTCACTCTTTTTTCTACCGCTTCTTCATAATTGGCAAGTTCTTTATCAATGATGTCACATACTAGGGATACATAACTGGAGTAGGACATGGTTCTTTTCCTATCTCTATGTATCTCTTCTAGAGCCCCATATCTTTTTACACCTTGGACAAACTCTCGTACCCATGCAGGTTTCCTCTTGTGAGGATTCTTCTCTTGGGGTGGATCTACAGGTTCTTGTGGTTCTTCTATTTCTCGATCTTCTTCTTGAGTTGCATCATTTATGGTTGTGTCTCGAATCCTGGGTACTTCTGTTTATTCAAAGTCTTCAACTGGTCTCTTTCTAGATTTGTCGCAAGCTGATTCTTCGTCGAATGTTACGTCTCTACTGATGTCGATCTTCTTGAATCTTGGGAAGTATATCCTGTAAGATTTCAAGCTTTTAGTATATCCCACAAATATACCTTTCTTTCCAGAAGGATCTAACTTTGTCCTCTTTTCTTTTGGAATGTGTATGTATACTAGACAGTTGAATATTCTGAGATGGATGACCTCTAGTTTCTTGCCGAAAAAGACTTCTTCAGGTGTCTTGTTCTCAATTACTCTATGTGGAGTATGGTTCTGAACATACACCGCTGTCCTAACAACTTCTACCCATAGATTCATGGGAATATCTTGATCATGAAGCATTTCCCTTGCAGCTTCCATGATCGTTCTATTCTTCCTTTCTGCAACCCCATTCTGTTGTGGATTATATGGATTGGTCAACTCCCTCTTAATCCATGAATCTCTACATAATTCTTTGAGGTCATTTGATGTGAATTCTCTGCCATTGTCTGATCGAAAGGTTTTGATCTTCTTTTCTGTATTGTTCTTGATCAAGGATTTGAATTCCTTGAACTTGCTGAATACTTCATCTTTGTTCTTCAAGAAGTATATCCATGTATTCCTAGAAAAATCATCAATGAAAGAAACATAATATACATATCTACTCAATGAACTGGATGACATCGGACCACATACATCGGAGTGGATTATTTCCAAGATTCATTTTGCCTTGCTCTCACTACTTGGAAATGTCTTCTTTGTGTTCTTTCCTTTTGCACATCCTTTGCAGACACCGTCATGTTTTGTGTATATTTCTGGAAGACCTTCAACAAATTTGCTTGCAAGTGGTAGTGCTCTATAGTTCACATGTGCAATCCTTATGTGCCAAAGTTCATTTGGCTCTACTAAGTCATGGACCAAATCTTGTTCTGGTTGGCCCTTCAATTTGTATAGTCCTCCCTCTTGCTCTCCAATTACTACTGCATCATCTATAGTCTTTCCCTTTGGCCACTAAGGACTTGGCCATCTACAAATGAAACCCTCATGCCTTTTGCATCCAATGAAGATATGGAGAGGACATTCTTCTTTAGTCTTGGTACAAACAAGACATCCTTCATCTTCATAGACTTTCCAGAGTTTAGTTTATAGGAGGATTCACCACTACCTTTTATTGGATACTGGTAATCATAACTAAGTTTCACCTTCTGAGGTGACTCATGTTCGGATAGTTTCACAAAGGATTCTTTGAATCCCATCATATGCTTGGAAGCCCCACTGTCTATAAGCCAATCATTTCTTCCATGTGTGATAGTTCCCGTGAGGGAAAAAATCAGAACATACTCTTCATCACTTGAAGAATATTCACTTTCTTGTTTGACTCTTTTCCTGGGAGGATCATCATCCTCTACAGTGTGAGCATGATGTTTTCTTTTTTCCTTCTTCTTGTGAGAGTTTATTTTGTTTCTAGGACAATTTCTGGCATAGTGTCCTGTCTCATCACAAGTGAAACATCTGAGTTGAGTTTTTCTGGAGTGAGGATGCTTACCTTTAGAATGATGATAGTCCCTTCTATTTTTGTTGGAGTGTACTGTGAGAGCTTGATCTTAACTTCCCATATTTTCTTCTTAGGCTACTATTCGAGATTATTCTTGTGAGAATACCTCCCACAGTCTACAGAAGGTGACTAGATTTCTTCTAGCACAGATCCTGTGAATTAAAGAGTCCCATGACCTAGGGAGACCATTTAAGGTAGTCATCACAATTTCTACATTCTCTACTTCTTCATCCAATGCTTCAAGTTTTTCTTTGATCTGGGAGACCCTTGTAAAGTATGACTGTATGGTCTTCACATTCTGGATCTTTGCACTCTTCAACTAGTTCCTCAAAGTCATCTTCCGGTTTATGTTCTTTCCTTCAAATAGCTTGGTAAGGGCATCAAACATTGCCTTAAGTGTCTTTAGGGAGGACACCTATGGTATGAGGTGATCCTTGATTGAATCAGCAATAATCCTCTTAGCCATGACCAATTTCCTTTTGTGTAAGGCCTTAGCCTCATCTCCCTCTAGAACTGGAACCTCTTCACTGATGTAAGAGTCCAACTCATTTTCTTCCAGGACCAGGGAGATCCTATACTTCCAGGTCCGGAAGTTATCAGCTCCCTTAATATTTTCATGAATCTTGGTGTGATGAGACATCTTAACAGATAACCTCAAATGGAAATACAAAATATTTAGATCTTACCAATTTGAGAAGCTGGAAATTGGATATGGAGCTAATCTTCTGCAATGCTGGTTTTCCGGTTCCAGGGAAAATTAGGGTTTGACTTTCCCAGAGTTCTACACAACCAAAAACCTTGATTCTTGTCTCTAAACTTCGATTTTGAGGAGGAGAGAAATCCTAGCCTCGGCTCACTCAAAAATTCTTCTTTAGTGAAAAGCCCTAATTTCCCAATGAAGTGGTAGGTCAAAAACTGGATTGTGGAGAGAGACCCAAAAAGTAAGAAGCCCTAGATTTCACAGTTGCACAGTGTCTTGTTCTCAGGTTAGCTCTGATACCATGCTAGATTTTTATCAATTATGATAGTATGATCTTAGGATATTATCTAAGAGAATAAAGTGCACATCAATCAATCACAAGAGACAATAGACACAAATATTTTCCTCGAGGAAACCATAAAGGAGAAAACCCCGCTACTTCCTCAGAGATAGAATAAGCACCAATGGCAGCAGTAAAACCCAATTTAGATAGTAAGATGATCCTTGACAACTGTTCTCTCTCTTATCCCAGCTCCTTATCTCTCACTCATGCGCTACAATTGAGTGTGAGTGGCTATGTGATAAATAGAGAGGCTCACTCTCTATTTATACTAATTCCCTACTTGACAATAACTTACCAGGGCCGACTTCTCTAGGAGAGTCTAATAACCCTAGTGCCCCAAAAATGTAGGGAATTTAACCCTTGAACAATAAGGAGGGTTACCCTTTATTACTTTACATGACTTGTTTACGTTATTGATTCTCCCGATAGGAACATCGGGGTATGACATGACTCAATTACATTACAGACACTTCCCGATAGGAACATTGGGGTATAATACATAAGATATACAAGTGAATACATTCCAAAGTTACAAATACATTAACAATTAGTTGGTATTCTTTTAGTTTAGATAGTTGTGTTAATCTTTCTTTTCTATAATTCCCGACATCGATGTGCAATATGTCAGTGATTAGAGGGGTTTTTTGTCGAAAGTGTAAAGGTACGACTGCTTCCTATACATAGACAAGTCAGAATGGTGCCTGACCTGTCGAACGTTTGTCTGTTGTTCTGTATGCCCATAAGACAATGGGAATTTTTTCGTCCCAATCGTCTTTGTTAGTGTTACATATTTGTGTTAATCCTTTGGTTAATGTTTTGTTAAAGGCTTCAATTGCACTATTAGATTGGGGATGATATGCTGTACTCTTCTGATGCTCGATCATGAATTGTTTTGTCAAAGATGTGATTTTTTTATTTACAAAATGTGAACCCTGATCACTGATCAAGGTCAATGGACATCCAAATCTAGTGACAATATTCTCGTATATGAATTTTGTGGTTATCTCACTTGAGTAGGTTTTGACTAGTTCTGCTTCTTCCCACTTAGTGACATAATTGATTGTTGTGATAATATATGGTGTTCCTGTTCATCTAGCAGGTATTGGAAATGGTCCTATGAAATCGATCACCTGAATTTCAAATATTAAGCTTGGGTTTACTAATATTAAAGGAATTTCAGTGCTTAGTATAGGCCGACCTAGTCGTTGGAATCGATCACATTTGTTCACAAATTATTTACAGTTCTAGTGTATTGTCGGTCACCATAATCCCAACTGTTGGATTTTTCTGGCTGTCGTGTCTGCCTAAAAATGTCCTCAAGATAGACCATAGAGTGCTTCATAGATTATGTTTTCTCTTTCGTGGTCAAGAACACATCATTGTAGTACATCATCTAGTCCTAGTTTATAGAGAAATATGTTTACTATGGTGTAGGGTGCATCTCGTCCTTCCTCTAGGAATTGAGCAATTTATGCTAAGTTGGAAGATACAACTTCAATTCAAAATAGATGTGCATCTAGTAAATCAACTTCAATTCCAGTCGGTTCTTCCCCTGTGTCAATTCTTGACAAGTGCTCGAGTTTGATATTTTCTTTTCCCGGCCGAACTATGAATTCAAACTCAAATTATTGAAATAATAATAACCATTGACAAATTCTTTCATGATGTAACGATTTATTGACTAAATATTTTAATTCCTGATGGTTAGTGTAAAACACAAATGGATTAGCAAGTAAGTAATGTCAGTATTTTTGAAGTGTGAACACCATTAAGAGTGCTTCTCTTTCTGTTGTTGAATAATTCCGTTCAAATTTATTTAATTTTCTACTACTGTATGAGTTTGGATAGTCCTTTCCATCATCATGAGGTTGTGTTAATATTGCTCCGATTGCTATGCCAGATGCATCGATATGTACATGAAACTTGATCGACCAATTTTGGAAATCGTAATATGGGTGCTTTGACTAATTTTTTCTTAAAAATGTCGAATGATGTGGCGCATTCATTAGTCCATTCATATTATTTCTTTTCTTTTAGTAGTTCTTCTAATGGATATGTCATGTCAGATGAACTTTCTATAATACCTTGTATGTCCAAGTCAGATTCTCACTTGTTTAGGATTTACTAGCGGTTTTAAATCTAGAATGATTTTAATTTTTGCGAAGTCGACTTTAATGCCTTCCTTAGATATGACATGTACTAGTAATATTCCTATTGGAGTTGCAAAGACACACTTTTTGATATTGAGGGATAATTGAATCCATCAACATCTTTCTAGCATAATTATTAGCCATTTACAATGGTTTTTTAGCATAGAATAGATTTCCCAATCGTCGTAATAGACAACCATAGTTTTAAATAACCAGTGCATTTTCAGTCCCAAAGGCATGACTTTATATGTGAATTATCTGAATTCACAAACAATTGTCATTTCCTTTTGGTCTTCTTTAGCAATAGGTACTTGATTATATCCTGAGAATTCATCTGTAAACGAATAACACTCATGGCCTACAACTTTGTTAAGAATTTCATCTACAAAAGGAGTCGGAAATGGGTCTATGAGTGTTACTTTGTTAATTTCTTGAAAGTTGATGCAAATTATTAGTCATGTTGGGTCATGTTTCTTTGGTTGAACAACCATTGGAATTTCCCATTCTGATTGATCGATAGGGTAGATGGTTTTGGCTGCCAACATGTTGTCGATTTCTTTCTTTACTATTTCCTTATATTTATGCGCAACCTTATATGGTCTTATATTTATAGGTTTTGCCTCAGGTTTTATGTCGATTTTCATTTCATCCATTTCTTGAACTAGCCCTTTGAGATAATTATAGTCCATAGCAAAAATATCCTGAAATTATTTTAATAATTTGACGATTTATGTTGTTTTTTCTTCGTTCTAGTAGTCGCTAATCTTTGCAATTTTAGTCTTATCATCATTAGATATGTCTACTTCTTTTATATTAACTTTTGCATCCTTCCATTTGAGTGATTTACTTTCATTAATTTGTCGTCTACCTTCTTTAAACTAAGAAAATGCTGGCGGAAAATCTTTCACTATTAATCGTTCAGGGTCGTCTTATTCGGTTGTTTCGATTTTGAATACTATATTAACTAGTTTTGAAGCTTCAAGATGATCGATTTTCCATTAGAAAAATTTCTCAATTGTGGTTTTTGTTTCTAGTCAAAGTCTTGTCGAATGCTGTAATTTTTTCGACTGAATATTATGACACGTAACGTTCTATTGGTTATGTCAAGTTTCTGTTAATGTATTGTTGCTAGTTAGCTGTAAGAAGGTTTTCATTTGTTTAGATGCTTCAACCAATAGTTTATCTTCAGACAATAATTTGAAATCTTTAAGGAAATTTTCTTTTAGTTCATTCCATGTGAATGTTTATCCTCTTTCTTCTTCCATTTTATACCACTTATTTGGTAAATTATCTAACGTGTTTGGGAAAGGCCATACTCGCTCATCCTTTTAACCTACTGTTCTCAATTCTTTTTCAAATATATCGATATGTTTCTTAGAATCCCACCCTTGTGTGAAGAATGGTATACTTGATTGTGTTATTAGCTTCTTCCCTCCAAATATTTCGATAAATTAAGTTTAAGTTGTCTTCCATGTTTGTAGTCTCGATTGGTGGGTATCCGACCATCGAGCAACTTGCCTTTTAAATGTCTCAACTAGAATTTGGAGTTGACCTTGTTCACCTATATTTTTAGAGACATGTTCAACGTGAAGTTTTGGTGATTCATGTTCTTTGTATCAAAGTGTTTTTTGGCTAGATTCTTCATTCTTTACTGGTGTGAGGGATGAATACTCTCTAATTTTCCTTTCAAATATTTTAGGAATTGTAGTAACAGGAAAACATTGTCAGGTTTACTTTTTAGGAATGGCTTGGATAGTCCAACATTCCCGATATTGTAATTTGTAATTTTCTAGTTCCCAATCATATAATTCTGCATATGAGTTATAACCGATCAAATCAGGATTCCCTAAGTGGAGTTCTCCATATGCATTAGGTTTGGTATAATATTCATTATTCTGTATTTGGTATAACTGTCGAATGTAGACATCTTCATCTATGGGTTCAGTCCAAGGTTCTCCTTGGGATGGATGAATTTGAACAATGACTTTTTTCCCATTACCCTTAAGTTTGATTCTTTATTTATCTAATGAAATAGATGCCTTCATTTTTCGTCCCCATGGTCGACCTACTAGGGATGGGAAGGAACTAGATCCTTCCTTGGGGTTGATGATTTCGAAGTTGAATTTAGTTGAGATGTCTTCAATAGTTGTGTTGAGATTTTTCCAGACACCAATGGGTTATATTAATCCTTGATCTACTAATTTTAAATATATACCAGATTCATTTAGTTGAGGTTTACCAAGTTATTCCCATGTGTCTCTGGTCATTATGGTTACTTGCGATTCGAAGTCGAGAATGACTTGTCGGACGTGGTATCCTTCAATTTCGAGATCGATTAATGGGTTGACATCATGTTTATATTTTTTATTAAGGCTACATCTACATTTAGCCTTTTTATCTTCTCTGGAATTACTTTTATTATTTTACATTAAATCTATTATCTTTGAAACACACTCATCATTATTGATTAGTTTAATTAGTTCGTTAGTAGTATTTTGTTGAGCATTATAATTTTCTTCATGTTCTGCTAGTTCTTGGAATGTATTTGATGCATCATTATATAGTAATTTTTGTTCAACATGGTTAGGATAATATTCTTTACTTTTTATTTTACTAATATGTGGATTATCCATGTCAATTTTTGTTCCTTGTCGATTAACAATTTGTAAATTCTTAGTTTTAAAAATATCACACTTCCGAACACTAGACAAGACATTAATGTTCTTTTTATTATTATTTTTTTTAAATATGGTAGGTCAATCCTCCAAAGATTGATCACCTACTCCACAACTTGTACAAAATTTCAGGTCAGTCTGATCCTTGTACGTACAATACGCATATCGATGTCCTTCATTTAGGCATGCATAACACTGGATGGGCTGACGCGGTCTGTTTTCCTGATTTTCGAACGAGAACCTATGAGTGCATGGTAAGTTTATCTTCAAAAAGGGGTAATGCTAAAGTAGTGAGTATGTATCAAGGATCACATCCATGTTGGTCACTCTATATTCTCATTAATTCCAATAAACAAACATAGTTCTCAAAAAAAATTGTCAACCCAGGAAGTCTGGTTATCTCAAAGGTAACTAAGAAAAATATATGCATAAACACTTTAGCAACTGACTTATCAAATGAAAAGCATATACCCTACTTAGCTTCCCAACCAACTCAACTCCCTATGAAAACCAAATTCAATTATCAATCTAAGAACTCAGAGGATTCCTATTTGCTGTAGAATCAATCCTATAAAAACTAATTAAGAATAAATTGACTAGAATTACTTTTACAAGAAGTTAAATCCTAAAGCATCAAATTAAAGAAATCCAAACCATTCACCCAAAATATTGAATTCATGAAAATAACAATCTCTCTAATTTAACATATTTTAAGAAAGATAAATAATAATGATGTCACATGTGCAGGAGCTGAGCGTAACTATAACTTTAATACTAATAGCACACTTTCATAAGAAACTATACTATCCAGTCGACTGTTCACACCACACTATTGCAACAAACTATAGACAAGTCATAACAATGCATCTATGTCATAACTATTGTTGCAACAATTGGAAAATAATCTAAATTGTAATTCCACCACACATAGCTAAAAATATAAAACGAAATAATTGCTAACTAATCTTAACACCTCTAGGAGAAGGTGGGTGCTGACTTCCTGACATAGATGCCGCTACCAGATCTCAACACACAATAATCTGGAAAATGTCATTTCTTTAATTAACAATAGATTTAATTACAGATTTCCTAACACTTTCTTATAGTTCTCTCCAACTCAAGCCCAATATTCTTTCCCATTTCATTCTTCCATATATACTAAAACAAATCAGTTGGGTTCATTAATTCAAGAAGACATGAAGATTGGAGATCTTCAGACTGTTGAATATATAGTGTAGTAGAAATTGTTACATTAAAGTAGATCCAATTTTGATAATCAGTTATGCCTTATACTGAAACTGATTTATTGCTTGAGCGAGTCTTAGATGGTCATGTGGAAGAATAACCTGTATTGTTTCAGTGATGACTCAACCCGCACCCTGGAGATGCGCAGCTGCTGCCAAGTACTTACAAGTTCACGTGTATCAACATGTTGATGGTCTTGGATTCCCTGAATAATTTACTTACTCTTCGTAATTTCATCATAATCCAGTATTACGAAGAATGAAACCCAAATTCACAAGTATTTCTAAGCATTAATGTAACAAAATAATAATAAATTATACATGTTCGAATCCATGCTTATTCTCTAGGAAGATAGTGACTTGGTTATAAATGAGAAGCAAAATCAAGGAAAAGGGGATAAATAATATTGGGAAAAAAGGGGCATTTATGGAACCCAGCATATCCTCCAACTATCCTATTGCATGTCCTCATGCAACAACCTCCATCTAGTCCGAATTTGAATCCGACTCTAAACTTTTCCTGTGGAAATTGGTGAAGTTGAAGGAAGATTTAGGTTTTTCTCATGTCTGCAGAAACCCATTGCTTGCAACTAAGTTGGTCCAACAATCCCTCTATGTTTTCTTAGTCAACTTATAAATGCTCCTATACCTCCTCTCTAGCAACCAAATGAGTGAAAATTTGAACTTCAACCCCAACTAGCTTGGTCTACATGCCTCCATACATTTGAAATATCCTGGCACCTGAGATAAAGCATGCTTAAAATGATCAAAGCAATATGGGTCCTTTGACCTTAAATATATGGAAGAGGATTTCCATTGATAATTGCTTCCTTTCAAGGCATAAAACTCTTGCTGAGAAATCATGTTGACACAAGTAGAAATAATCCCCTGCTAAAATGCAATTAAATGATTAACCTTTTCAGGAAATGAAAGATTTATTTTAAGTATGGAAATCATGGGCACAGGGGGCTGAGCTTCACTTTGAATCTACAGAGTGGAATTATCCTCATTCCCATGAAGAGTCTGAGAAGCATTCCACCAGTTCATATTGTTGGTGACAAAAGAAGTGAACGCCCTCAAGTGAATGTCCCCGATGTGAGGAACATGATTGGAATGGGAGTACATAAGACATGCCATTTCATGCAGGTATAGTTCACATAATAGATTCTGTTCGGAAAAATCATTTCAAGTAAATGTTTCTATAAATTGAGGGGTTTTCATGATCTGATAAGGCTTGCCTTATTTCAAAGCCCGCATTTTGAATAGAGTCATCTATTCAAAGAGAAATATAGGATAAGATGGTTATGGAGCCCTACAGCTCAACAATTCTTGATTTAAGGTGTACATTTTCTCCCTTTCTTTTTGTGTATATCTGAACCTCCTTAACTCCTTGAGCTCTTCCTGTAACTTCTCCCAATGAATTTTCTAGAAAAAGAGCTCCACAACCCCCTTTTCCTTAAGTCCTTTAATAGCCTTCTTGTTCTCATAAAGAGGCATCATTCCTTTCTCACACTGGACAGTATGATATTTCCACTTACTTAATTTGAGCTTTAACTGTGAAATAGCTATCGGCATCTCCTGATTTCCTCTATTTCTTGCATCTACTTTGTCATCAATATCCAACTCAATGATTTCTGCCTTACCTTTAATCTTCCCAAGAAAAGGTGAATTAAAAGTTTCAATGACTCTATCATGATTTATTAATTCAGGATTCAAAGCAATTTCTTGCTGAGCTACTGTCTTAGCATCATCTTCTTGAATCAATGATTCAGGGTCCATGGCCATTCCTTATTGTGCCACTGTTTCAACCACTTCGCTTCGACTCCCTGGTTCTTGTGGATCAACATTTCCTTTTAGGAATGTTGGTTCCTGTGTAACAACATCCAATTATTGTGTTCCAATCACAACATCTCCAGTTTTCATTGCTGCTTCAATGACTGATTTTGGGGATGTTGGTTCTTATGTAGCATCATCTTTTCTTTGTGCTCCAATCTCAACATCTCCAGTTTGTGTTTCTACTTCAGTGGCTGATTTTAGGGATGCTGGTTCTTGTGTGGTATTATCTTTTCTTTGTTCTTCTGTGCCATAAACTTCTATTTGTGTTGTTGCTTCAACAACGCATTTAAGGAATGTTGGTTCTTGTGTAACAACATCATGTTCTGTAAATACTTCCGTGCCTTCAGGCTGCTGAGATTGTCCTTGGAGCATTTTAGTATCTCCTGATTGCTGAGAATGGTCTGGAAATGATTCAGTCTATTCCGACTGCTGGGATTTTTCTGGAAATAGTTCAATGTCCCCTGACTGTTGAGTTTGTTCTTCTTCATGATCATGTAACTCATGATCATTTTCTTCCATTAGTTCTTCTATTTTCTTAGGTGATTCATTTCTCCCTTTCCTTGATTGTGCAAGCTTCCATGATGGCACTTCCATCATTGTAACTTTATAGCCTGAAATTCTAAATAGATCTCTGCTTTCTGGACATAGCCGTTTATCATGTTCCCTAATCTTTGAAACATAGGGAGGGTTTTCCAATTGACCAGCAACTTCAACCAGTGTGCTCAGGCTTCGTGCTGGTGCTTTTGCATGCTTCTTTCCACTTCTCCATTTCTTCTCTAAGAGTTTGTATGTCGCCTTTTAACAACTCATTATCGAAAAGAAAATTTTCAATTTGGGCTTGATTCGTAGCAAGTTCTTGTGGGTTGTCAAATTCTAGAATTATGTTACCCTCTGGTTCTTGTGCTATAGTAGGTGATCTAGGTTTTAGAATAGGAATTTCAAGATTTACCTTGATGGTACGTAACACCTATGCTGCAATAGAATTTCCAATTATCCTTCTTTTTTATTACTATTTTTCAGTACTTGAACTCTTCCTCCTCCTCTATGCCACAGTTGTTGTAAAATCTTCTCCTATTTCTGTAATAAATTCCTCTTCTTGAATTATGGTTGCCCTTATTTCAAGGGAAGATTCTATGTTTAAAATTTACACATCCACTCCCCTCATCGCCCCTTCATGATGTTATGTTTTATGCATTGGGATCTCATTCATATATTGAAGGTTTAACACCTATAATTCTTCTTCCATTATAGCTTCTTCTTTTATTTCAACTTCCACGACTACAAATTACACTATCGCAGCTTCTACAACTTCTCCAGCTTTAGCGTCAGCTGCTAATATTACAGTTTATTTTGCTCCTACTGCCACATCTTTGACATGGTTTTCCCTTGTTGTTTCTTCCTCTAAACCCCCTGCTTCAACATTTTCAGCTTCTTCAACTTCTTCATCGTTCCCCCCAACTTCATCTGACAAGCTTCGGTTGTCATCTTCCTCCCCTATAATCATATGACCTACCTTAGGTCCAACATGGAATTGTTCTTGAGTCTTGCTCTTTGCCTAAGGTCTTGAAGTATTAATAATTCAACAAGGCTGTGGTTAGTGACAGAGGCCTGGGGATGCTGAGACCCTCCACCATAATGTGCCATATTTTGCAATGTTCTCTTAAGATAATAAGGAATATTAATCAATGAGACATGGAGTAAATGAGAAAGCAAGACAAATTCATATGTATACACCGTTCGATACCTACCTTCACATGTAATTTACTTGTTTAAGAACATAGCCACTAGGTCCCATGTCCAAGGTAAAATTTCCAACGTTGTTCCCCTTCCTCGAGGCCGAACACTCTCTCTAGCTGTAAGGAAATTTTCTATTGCATGTAAATTGGGTTTATTTATGCCAAACCACTTTCTCCCAATTTTGGGAGGCCTAATAAATTTTACTATTGCACGGTTAGAATCTTCAACTCTCAAGCCCCTAACCACTGAATGGCCCCCTCTCAAATTCATGGAAAACTGTAATGTCATTTCCTCATGAAAGTATTTCATTCGCTCAAAGTATACCACCCATCCAACTTCCTCAAAAATAATGAAGGCTTCTCTATTCCGCTGCAATGCGTCTGTTGTCTCAGGCTCATGACAGACTGCAAACCCACCCATAGTGTTCTTCCTCTACAATTTTCATCGTCGAAAGCAAATATTCACAGACTGGACGTTTGATTTACAACAAGTAGGATCAACAATGAACAATAAGGAGTTATTGGATATTTTTGGAAAGTTGGTACAATAATGGAATGGTTTCATGTTAAAATTTATCATAGATATGGCAGCGGTCAATAGATATGGAAAAAGGGTAATGATATGGCCTTTTACTAAGAAAATCGGTCAAATATTGTTGATAAGGATGTACGAACATAATATAACCATATTTATTCTGCTACTTTATGCCTAGTCAGACTTATGCGCGGGACTCATACCTCCATATTTACCGTGATGAACCATCAATCCTTGCGGTAGTCTATCCTTATGATCAAATCAAATGATGAAGATAGGTTTCACATGTGGCTTCCATAAACTTAATTAGCCCGTATCCCAGATTGTCTCCATGTCAACATTAATTGAATGAGTAACCGTTCGGTGGAGAAATAGTAGAGTTTTAGCAAAAGTCAGAGATGTTAATAAAAATTTAACTGAAGATATGGTGTAGTTTCAGCTGGAAGTTTAGAAAGAAGCTGCCACAGGAGTGCGAATAACACTGGAAAAAGCGGAAAAATTGGTGGAGTTTCAAAAAAAAGAGGAGAAATTAATGGAGTTTTATAAAAAAGCAGAGAAATTAGCAGATGTTGGAAAAAAGAGGAGAGTTTAGCGGAGTTTTGACGGATGGTAAAGAAAGTGGCAGAGTTTTAGCAGATGGTAAAGAAAGTGGCAGAGTTTTGGAAAAAAGCAATGCCTGACGAGATTTGTCAGAGGTCCATGAGTTTTCCTCGTCTATATTCCTAAATGATTATTCAACACATGCAGAGGGTTGTTTACGATTTTTTCAATCGATTGTCCCATTACGAAAGCTCAATTTCAATTGGATCTCTCACTTTTATTCCTGTGTACAAATCACTAACCAAACCAAATCATAGCTTAACTAAAAAACCATCAAGAAATATATGAGACCAAATAAAACAAATTTATTGATGTACAAATTCTTGTGGAAAAATGAAAAATATTAAGGAACATCAAAAATAGGAGGAAACCCTTGTCCTTGTACCAATTGACAATTTGGATCAGTGGCAACACACGAGACAAACACATCTCTTGAAAGTGGATTATGATATAGCTGTAGCCGATGACCATTAGCAAATAATGGAGTTGATTCTCATCAATCGTGGTCAATCCAATAGTCCCATTATCAAACACTGTATCCACTTGGTAAGGTCCTAGCCATCTTGTGTACAATTTACCCTTGAAATCATTCTTGAACTGTGAATCATATAATAAAGCCCAGTCTCGACCTTCGCATTTTTTTTTACGAACCTGTCATGTGACTTGGAGCATTTTTATTGAATTAATAATGTATGATGTACAACAAATATCCACTTATCATCTAATTCATTCAATTGATTCATATGGTTCCTCTGAGCCTCTGTTCAGTCCACATTTGCTTCTATGGCCATCTTCAGTGTTTTGATCTCAAATTCAATAGGAAAGATAGTGTTCTTCCCGTACACCAGTTCATATGGAGAGAAACCTGTAGTATTGTTCCATGTAGTATGATACACCCATAGTGCTTCTGGAATATTTTCAGCCCAATCCTTGCGATGTCTCTTCACTGTCTTTGTGAGGATAGCCTCGATTACCTTATTTGTGATTTCCACTTGACCATTGGATTTTGGATGATATGGGGAGGTTATCCAATGTTGAATATGATATTTCTGCAGTACAACTTCAATATCGTGGGACACAAACTGCGGCCTTCCATCTGTTACTATTTCCTTAGGTACCCGAAAGCGGGTGAATATCTATCAATATAAGAAATCTATCACATCCTTATCATTGGCTTTCACCAGAGCCACAACCTCCACCCACTTGGTCATATATTTTATGCAAACAAGGATATGATCTTTCTGTTTTGACGTAGGGCTGATAGGACCTACAAAATCCAGAGCCCACGTATCAACAAGTTGAACCACCAACTATGGATGAAGTGGAATTTCATCCAATTTATTTGGGTGTCCTATCCTTTGGAAGCTATCAGAGGTCTGAGCATATTTCTTCGCATCCTGGAATATGGTTGGCCAAAAAATCTCATCCTTAGTTCCTTATGACCATTCTTTTTGTCACAAAATGTCCCCCACAAGCCTCATCATGACATGCTTTCAGGATACTGTAAATATCATCCTATCTCACACATATTTTGATTTTCAAATTTGCTCTTGTGTGAAAGAGATGTCCTTCTATCGAACAGTATCTATCACGTTGTTGTATGAATCTTCTTCTTTCTCTTTTTGATAAGTGCATTGAAAGATTACCTACAACCAAATAATTAGCGATATCTGCATACCAGGGTGAATGAACTAATACTGCAAACAAATTTTCATCAGGAAAAGAGTCCTCGACTGGAGAATCATCATCATTGTTTGTTAGTTGAGAAGGAAACTCAGCAACAATATTTTCCTTTCCTGGTATATCAACGATAGTAATATAAAACTCTTGCAATAGAAACAACCACCCAGTCAATCGAGCATTAGTAACAGGTTTATTAATCAAATATCTAATAGGTGAGTGATCAGTGTGTATAAAAGTAGAATACCAGGTAATATAGTGTCGGAATTTATTGATGGCATAAATGACAACAAGAAATTATTTCTCAGTCACTGTGTAATTGAGTTCAACAGGGGCCAAATTCTTATTGATTTAATAGATAGCATACATACTACGACCTTCCAGCGATCCCAGCACAGCCTCAATGGTAGTATCTGAAGCATTAGAAGAAATATGGAAAGGGAAGGCCCAATTAGGCCGTCACAAAATAGCTGTTGTGGACAACCTTCTCTTGAGTTCTGCAAACGTTGTCTGGCAAGCATCTGTCTAATTAAATTGTGCATCCTTCATTAATAGAGTGAATAAGGGAGATTCCAACTTAGAAATTTTTTCAATGAAACGTCTATAATAACCAGCATGCCCAAGAAAGCTACATACCTCTTTTTGCATTCTAGGAATAGGTATATTTTGAATTACCTTAATTGTGGTTGGATTTACCTCGATTCCTGCAACCGAGATAAAATTCCCAAGAACTATACCCTCACTCATCATCATGTGACATTTCTCAGTACTCAGGGATAGGTGGGTCTGTTCACATCGTTCTAAAACTTTTTCCATATTTCTTAAGGATTCATTAAAACTACTACCATATAGAGTAAAATCATCCATAAATATTTCCATGCAATCATTGAACATTTTAGAAAAGATTCCGATTACAGCACGCTGAGATGTAGCTGGCGCATTAAATAACCCAAAAGGAAGCACCCTATATGCAAAGGTTCCCCAAGGACAAGTGAAAGTGGTTTTAACTTGGTATTCGGGGGAAATTTGGATATGATTATATCCGCTAAAGCCATCTTGAAAGGAAAATATTTTTTTCCAGACAGGGTATCTAAAACCTGATCGATAAATGGTAGAGGGAAATGATCCTTTTGTGTAGCCTTATTCAATTCCCTATAGTCTACACAAAATCGCAACTTCCCATTTTTCTTAGGTACGATCACTAGGGGGGCAACCTACTTGTTGTCCCAAATAGGATTAATGAATCCTTCCTCCCAGAGTTTTTGAATCTCTTCTTTTATGATATCTCTTAATTTTGGGTTCATTATGCGTTGAGGTTTTAATACTGACCTAGAATCATTTTTGATATAAATGCAGTGACTGAAAAATCCTGAGGGAATACCTCTCATATTTGTATACTCCCATGCAAAGCCCCCCTTATGATTTTTCAGCAATGTGATCAAATGATCTCATTCGTCGGGTACAATGTCGGGGTTAATATTAAGATTCCTTCTTGGTTCAATATCTACTGAGACACTTTTCAATTTTCAAGTATGGGAACAATTTCAAAACTCTTATCTAGGTTGTCTTCGATCAATTATTCTTGCTCAAGTTCACTCATGGTGCTATCCAGGATTTGATACACATGTTTAGTAATAGACATTGGTTCACAAATGAAACCTAAGATAGTATCATCCTCAGTTTCATTTGTAAAGTTCAACGCGCTTCCTATGGATAAAAACGGTTTAGCATTTTCTTCTTCCTCCAGATTTACCCATAATGGAGTATCTATATCTGGACTAGTCCTGGCTATAGGGTATAAAGTTAAGCTTTTGGTTTCGGTTCCCTCAGATATTGTCGTAGAACCTGATCTACAACTAATATATGCATATGTTGTTTCCAACCATGGTCTTCCCAGAATTAATTGATGTCCCCCCAACTATGATTTAGGCTATAGGACAAGAAAATATACAGGGTATTTCCATGAATCAACAGAGACTACCAAGTCATCCACACTTCCCTCAGGTTTAATGGTTGATCTATCGGCCAATTCTAATATTGTGGGGGTTGGTATGAGGTTGGTGAGCCCCAATTTCTTCACATTTTCAATAGTCATCACATTTATTGCTAATCCTAAGTCTATCAAGACATTAGGAATCTTAGTATACCCAATATATACCGTAACAGTGGGATTGCCAGGATCATCATATTTGGCAAAAGGGGCATTTCCCATCATTAGCTCAGATAATTTCCCTACCACTTGAATCGTGAGAGGATATTTAGGTTTCCTACCTTGATTATTTAAACACATATCTCTAACCATTTTAGCATAAATGGGTACATTGTGAAGGGCTTGCAACAAAGGAATTTTAATGTACAGATTTTTCAGTTCACCTAGAAGATAAAAACAAGGTTTCTCTACGTATTTTTGCAAGGCCAATCTCTCACGATATGGTGGATATCTCATATTACATACTGGAGTGGTTTTAATATGTGGTTCAACATGTGTTTTAGTAGGTGTTTTAGGATCCTCAATGATGGGGATCACTGTATTGATCGTATTCTGAAATTGTGCATTCATTCCTTCATCAGTCACAGAGGGTGGAACATCCTCAATGACGATAGGATCTACTACCCTCCCCGATCATAAGTGTAATTCATTGCATGCAATAGGGTAATAGAGTAAGCTGGCATGTTTTATACATCAAATTATCGCACTGTCTTATTGTTGGGGTTAGTGATAGGTTGATAAGGAAGATGAGGGAGAAGTGGTATATTGCTAGGTGCAACATTGTTCAAGCTCCCTGAAGGAAAGGGATTTCACCCTGAAAGCTCCTGCATGAAGAAACAACTTGATGTTATGAATATTCTCCTTGAGAAGAATAACATCAATCTTTCTGAAGGTACAAGGAAGAGAGAAAATCATGATTGGAACATCCATCCCGAAAGAGGAGTTTCCATCATGGAAATGTTTTGAAGCCTAGATCTCTCCTCATAGACTATCGTGCTTCGAACCATATGGTGGAGAGAAAAGAATCCCTTTCATTTTTGGACTCTGACAACAACATTCCCATCCACATGGGAGATGATTCTCAAATAATTTCAAAAGGAAAAGGTATTGTATGACTTGAACATTGTAGCTTTTATGATGTTCTATATGTGCCCTCCTTGGCTTGAAATATGTTGAGTGTATATCAAATGACACACAAAGGCTTGTCCAATAGAGTAAATTTCAACCCGAATGATGTTGAGATCTCAGAAATTGCATCAGGAAAACTCATTCACTACAACAAAATACCCTTTTGGGGGAAGTTTTGGCTTGCGACAGTTTTGCTAACCCCCCCTAAAAGTTTTTTAGGTCTTTGGGGGAAGTTCTTAAAAACCCCCCTCAAAAGTACCGAAAATTGGACTTTCGGGGGCTATTTTTAAAGAACCCCCCCTAAAATTTCAATCCTCAAGACTTTTGGGGTGTGGTTTTTTAAACCCTCACCCAAAAGTCCAATTCTCAATACTTTTGGGGGCGGTTTTGACCCCCCTGCAAAAAATCTAATTCTCAGGAATTGGGAGGGGGGAGGGGGTGGTTAGAAAGACCCCCCATAAATATGGCTTGCAGCGATCTTGCTAACCCATCCTCCCCAATTTTTTTTAAGGTATTTGGGGGCGATCCTTAAAAAACCCCGTCAAAAGGATAATTCTCAGGACTTTTTGGGGGGGATTTAGAAAGACCCCCTCTAAAGGTGTCTTGATGCGGTTTTGATAAATCCCCCCAAACATTTTTTCAGGTATTTGTGGGTGGTCCTTAAAACCCACCCTCAAAAGTATAATTCTNGGGGGGGGGGGGGGGTTAGAAATATCCACCCTAAAGGTGTCTTGCTACGGTTTTGCTAACAACCCCCTCGGCCCCAATTTTTTTTAAGGTATTTGGGGGTGGTCCTTAAAAAACCCCCTCAAACGTCTTGAGAATATGACTTTTGGGGGCGGTTTTAGAAAGATCCCCCCCAAAAATCGCAGGATGTATAGTTTTCCTTGGCATTGTGAAATTTTGTAGGGCCCTCCACATTGAACGGCAAGGATTAAAAAGAGGCGAAGATCTCAATTCGTGAAGGATTTCACGATGGGAGCATGTATGTAGGATAGCAAAGATGCGGATTGTGAAATCCGGTAGGAGCCACACCAGTGAATGTTCCAGATTCGTCGTAGGCTTAGAGTTATGGATGAAATGTTTTTTTGCGATGCAAATATGCAAGAGCGAGAAAGAATACAGAGCTTGTGGAAGGTGAATAAAGGTATAAATAGATGAATGATCCAGATCTGGTCGGGTATGGATCTACGACCTTTAACCTATTCGCAAATAGAAGATTCCCACTCTGAAGGTGCATTTCAATTTGAGAAATCAGTAAGGAAACAAGAAATCGACAGTTAAAAAGGATCCATGACAAGATCGATGGTTGAGATATAATTTCAGAATGCAAGCCGCATAGAAGTTAAGGGAAATGACAAAATTGAGGGAGAATAACGAAATCAAAATAACATAGAAGATTAATGATGCAAAACATATCGGGTAGAAATGGAAGGTGGAGAAAAGTTTTGGTCATTAAAGATGCAAGAGAGTTAAGAATATGGAAAATCATAAAAGACTATACATTATTTTATTCGCTTGCATCGGTAGAAGAAGATAAAATATAGTATAGAAGGATCCAACTCCTACAACGCTTATCAGGTACTTTTTTTACACCAGGTAGTTTCTTTTTGTCCCCCCTGAAAGTTGTATAAAGGGTTCAAATGGAAAATATAGAAGCTCAGGGCTTAGAGTACTAAAAAGTAGAAGAAATGTTGGATGATATGAATGCTAATGTTTTTGACCCTGTCCTTTTAAATGTACCAATTGTATCTGTGAAACAGAAATTGAATTTTCTAAGGGACGAGGGAACAGACCTTCATAACATCTATCAGTCCTTTTTTCACCTTTTTGCTAGTGTAAAAACCCTTGGTTTCCCATAATTTATGGATTGGTGTGTAAACAACTATTCTCTATCAGATAGATTCATAATGAACCTCAACCTCTCCACCATTCTGTGTTTTGTTAATTCCTCAATTGTTAGGAAAACCCTGTCTGTCCCTGAAGAGTTTACCTTAAAGGCTAAATATTACAGTGAAGAGTCTATACTTTGATGTTTTAAAGAGTCCACCATTGAAGGAAAGCAAGAGTTTTTTAAGAGATGTTTCAAGTCAGAGGACGAGTCATCCAACCCATCATTCCCAGTCAATGTAACCCTGTTTAATGAAGAAACCAAGTGTGTAGTAAACATGTTATGTCAATTTTTGGGGTCTATAGACAGATAAATACATCCTTGAAACCCTTATGAGTCTCCTCTTCTTTTTAAGCACGTGTACTATTGAGTCAGACAAACCCGGTCAGTCATTACAATTGTCATGCATTAAATTTGATGAGTTCTTAGTTGAGAATATTCAATCTTAGCTAATGGAATTCGACAAGACCAAAACTTTCCAAGTTCCAGTCATATCTATTGAATATGTTCTTTTCTTTCAACAAGGATAATCTATAGCTACCAGAAATGGTATTAACAAATGAACTGTACAGGGATTATTCCAAGTTCATGAACTTCCTCATGATAGATATTTATGCTTCCATTTTCCAAAAGAGGCTACCCTGGGTGCTGCCATATATGTAGGATCTATTGCAAGATTCTATAGAAAAGAGAATAGGAGATTGGTTCATATCTGAATATTGAACATTGATTTGACTGTATGGTTTCACTCACTCACCTTACATGTTACCTGCCTTCTTGAATCAAAGAGTTTTTTCAATGGAGTTCATCGGACAAAAGCTGTTTGTAGAGATTGAACACTTCCTGAAATATAAGGAGTCAAATGACACCAAATACACTTGGGATGTAGGTCCATTTACCATCAAGAATAAGGGTGCTTTTCTAATGTTGGAAGGTTTACTTAGAGAGTTAGGATTTGAGACATAACCCACAATCAACTATGACCCTCACCAGGTTATAATCTCAAACAGGAGAAAGGATCAAAAGAGAAAGCATTTTAAACACAAAGAGGTTGTGGGATTAACAAAAGCTGCTAACTAGTCTGATTACCCAAAGGAGGCACCAAAGATTGTTGACTTAGATGAAGATCCAATCTCTCATATAGGAGAGGTTGTATCTTTATTTCTTGATATATCCAATTTGGTTGCTGCAGCTGAGAGCATTAGTCCATTGGAAATTCAATCAAAAGGAAACAATAAAAGATATTTTCCTGAGGAAATGGATATCGATGAGAAGGACATTGCTGAAACTCCCAAAAGGCAGAAGGTTGAAACTGAAGGACAAATTGTCCTAGATACAGTTGTAGACAAAAGGAAAAGGAAAATGAATATATCAGGCCCTCCATTTGAGGTAACAGAGTATACATTTCCAGATAGTACTGCTGTCGATTCCTCCTCCCAGCCAAAGAACAAGGAAGAGTCAATGGATAAATACAAAGGCATGAAAGACATAACTTCAGAAGAGACTCTGAGATTATATTCTGAAGTACGAAATATTTATAATAAAGATATTTCTTTGGTTTCAGTCAGGGATTATGTCCAAAACACTCTGAACTTGGCCTTGGAAACCAAGAACAATGTTGCTAAAGTAAAAATGAACCTGAATGATATCCCCATACCTGACATGATTCATCTGCACAAGCAGACAAGATATATCTTGTTTACTCACTTACTGAAGATCACTATGGAATTATCCAAGTTACATACCCTCAAAGGTAAAATTGAGAACCAATTGAGTCAAGAAAAGGTGAAAAATAAGGCCCACCAAACACAGATAAAGAAGTTGAAAAATTGAGCTACTGGCTGCTGGAGGCCAATATGATAAGGGAGATCGGATCCAAAGGTTGCTGGATGAGAAAGAAAAAGACATTAAGTTATTGAAAAAGAATATTATAATACCCGCCACCCAGCTAATACAAGTTCCTGAACTAGCTGAGATAGAAAAAGAAAAGGAGAACCTGAATAATGAGCTCACTGATTGTCAAGCAAAATTATTGAAGTTTGCTGATAAAGAAAATCAATGGCAAAAAGGCATGGCCTTGGTAGTAGAAAGTGAGAAATCTATGAAGAAAAAGTTTGAAGAAATGGAAGGAAAGTTGTAGGAGAAAGAAAAGCAGCTATAATTGAGGATCATTCCTCCTGTGGTTGGATCTAGTGAACAGGGCATAGTCCAGGCTATTTCATAGGTAAGTCTTAAAGAGTTGGAAATCCCTGGTTTGAAGAACCAGAATAAAAATTTGGAGGATATAGCTGGAAAGAGAGAACTAGAAAGGAAGAAATTGGAAGACAAATGTAAGGAACTAGTGGATAAGAACAACAAATTGACAAAACATGTTACATGACAGTCAGCCTTACAGGGAGCAAAACATCTCATCTAGGATGTACTAATAGCAAAAGCATCCAAGCTCGGGCCTTATTTATATTTTATTCTTGATAAGGATAGTTTTACACAAGATGCTAGAAAAAATGTTTTGATGGTAAAAAAAGTGTTAAATAAGAATCCTATTGATACAACTAATAATGCAATCAAGTTTTTGAATAGCTTGAAATAAGAGGAAATAAAGAAATCAAATATCCAGGATAGGGTTTTGGTTATCACATGGGAAGGGAAAGTGGTAAATAAATATCATCATTTGGCAATATTTCAAGCGAAAATTGATGTCACGCGTCATCAAATCAAGGAATTCATTGAAATGTTTAATCCTTTATTTATAAGAGGACTCCTTTTCTTCTGGGAAGAGAAAGGAGGAATGTGGTCTCAGAAAGAATATAATGACAGGTTAATCAATTGCATATTAGATTACAGACAGTTTGATGACATGCAACATCAATCCTTGTCTGGAAAAAAAGTGATTGATAAATTAACTCGAGATTTCGATATGTTGTTTGAATTCAAATCCATATGTACAAAATTGCCAGAGTCCTCTTATGTTGAGAACATGGATCTGAGCGTAGTGGTGAAGGAGATGACCAGTCTAGATCTTCCAACTGCTGATCAATGGAAGCTAGTTGATAACTATGGGAAAAGTAAATACAGGTTGCACTTATAGGAGTTCTCTGCTGTTACCTCGTGGTCCAGAGGAGGAATCTTGGATAGATTTTGAAATTTTATGGATTAGGGACAAGGACTAGTGTACCCCATTTGGACTTGTAAAATTTTTACATTTCATTAATATATTTTTATACTGTTAGGTGTAATCTATATGGTGAATTCTACTATTTAATACATATTAATTATGCATTTGTTGCATTCAATTATGTCTGGAATATTATTGTTCAGTTATAATTTATTTTTCTTTTCGAATAAAATTTTCATTATAAATGAAATTTGTAAGTTTGAAACGATAACATAGATTTCCTATCATGTGGGTTATTGTGAAGATGCTTCTACAATGTCTTTAAATTATCCGAAAAACCTCTTATTTTAGCCTTCTAGATATGGTTGGATGCACCATACAACACTCTAGAGATCCACACTCTCAGAATATTTTTATCATCGTCCTTATGAGCCATGGAGGGAAATTCCCTAAGGCCAATTATGCAGTTTTTACCAATAATTCCATACTTGGACAATTTTTGATCTTCTCCTAGGCTTTGTCTAATTTCCCTAAACCACATTTTTTCCAGGTCCATAAATTCTTCTTCAAGGTCTCTTGGACAAATTGAGACCATGTTTGAGTATACAAAACAATAGCCTACAATATCCCCATGTGGTGCGGGCATTTTCGTCAACAAAAAAATTGGGGCAGGCATTCGCTTAAGGCTTATTGGACTAATTTTCCCATACTTAGCCAATTTCCTAATTTTGACTAATTTGCCATATTTCTCCAGAATGATGTCATAATGCAACAATGATTTAAACTTCATGCCACATCATCATCTATGCCATGATGATGCCATGCGGGAATCATCCTTAGTGCGGTCATCAACCTTATTGCGGGCATCACTTAGCCCCTTTACAACACTTAGCCATTTTTTGTTTGTCTTTAGTATGCAAAATAACATTTTTCTTCTATTTTGGAAGGTTGATATTTTCCTTATTTGATCACCATAAGAAAAACCAAGAGCATGGCTAGATAGCCATTTTAACAATGAACATGACCATATCATCTGATAAATTTTATCATCAAAGAAATACCCCCTTGCGAGCATTTCCAAACGGTGTCTCAAACTCTTTGTATAACATTTAACCAATCATCTTCAAACCCTAGGTCACCAAGGTGATTTCATTTTTCCTTCAAATTTGGCAAGTGAGATACCCAATGGGTAGAGGAAAACAAGGTGAATCCAACAAGACCAATTTAATCTTCTGGATATTCTTTCTCTCTCCTCGGCGGGAATTTTTCTGGAGCAGTGCAAATATGGTTGAGAGGCACTTTTGGTAGATTGATATCTTCTTACTGAAAGACTTTTTGGTCAGGATAATGATATGGTTGGATGCATCATACAACACTCTATAGATACATACTCTCATAATATTTTTATCATCATCCTATGAACTGTGGCGGGCATTTACCTAAGGCTAGTTAGGCATATTTTACCAATAATTCCATGGACAAATTTTGATCTTCTTCCAAGCTTGGTCTAATTTCCCTAAACCACAGTTTTGGCAGGTGCATAAATTATTCTTCAAGGTATATTTGGACAAACTGAGACCATGGTTGAGTGGAAAAAACAATAGCCTACAATATCCCCATGTGTTGTGGGCATTTTCTTCAACACACAATTTGTGGCGGGCATCCTCTTAAGGATACTTGGACCAATTTTCCCATACTTAACCAATTTATTGATTTTCACTAATTTGTCACATTTCTCCAGAATGATGTCATAATGCAACAATGATTTCAAATTCATGCCACATCATCATCTATGCCATTCCATGCCATGTAGGCATCATCCTTAGTGCAGGCATCAACCATAGTGTGGGAATCAATTAGCCCCTTTACAACACTTAGCCATTCTTCCTTGGTCTTTAGTACGCAAAATAAAAATTTTCTTCTATTTTGGAAGGTTGATATTTTCCTTATCTTATCACCATAAGGAAAACCAAGAGCATGACTAGATAGCCATTTCAATAATGAACATGACCATATCATATGATGAATTTTATCATCAAAGGAACACCCCCTTGTGGGCATTTCCAAATGGTCTCTCAAACTCTTTGTCTAACACTTAACCAGTTCTCTTCAAACCCTAGGTCATCAAGGTGATGTCATTTTTTCTTCAAAATTGGCAAGTGAGATACCCAATGGGTAGAGGCCAACAAGGTGAATCCAGAAAGACCACTTTAATCTTCTGAAGCTTCTTTCTCTCTCCTCGATGGGAATTTTTATGGAGCAGTGAAAATATGGGTGAGAGGCACTTTTGGCAGATTGATATCAATTGTTATTTTGGATGACTTGGATTTTACTGTAGATCATACAATTTATAGAAGTGAGTACAATATTTTGTAGAGAAGGTTGGTATTCCTATGTTATAGTGCAATTTATTCAATATAACCTGAAATGAAGGAAAATGTGTGCATTTCCTCGAGGCACTCAACTGTGATCTTTACCATGTGGAAAACACATAAATTTGGAGTTTCCTTGCAGAGCATAAGTTTTTATGTCTAAAATTTAAACATTGAAAGATTATTTAGGTTTTTAATGTCTAAACAGACACTCTGTGGTTTGAATTAGTGAATTTGGCTGTGTAATGATTGTTGGGCGTGCATTTGAGTAAAGCAATCCAAAATTGACTTTCTTCAGTAAAATGCATGCACATGCATGATTTCTTTGTCAAATTCAATGAATAAAATAGGAGAGTCTTTCTTATTATTATTCCTCTTTTAGCATTTTAATATTTCCAATTTTTTACCTGGTGCCTTCTCCTTTAGATTTTTTTTAAACTTCTAGCCCTAATATTGATTTTTTTTTCTAGGACAATGTGTGCATTTCCTCGAGGGACTCAACCCTGATTTATAGTTTACAGTTTTGCTAGTCATCTAATTTTCAAAAAGTTTAAATGGCGGTTTTTCATTTTCCCATACCTCAACCTGTCAAACACGTCCTGAACTAATTGAGTGTCAAATACTTCATTTAATCTTATAAACCTGTAAATGGTGGTTTTTTCTTTTCCATACCTGTCATATTCTGAATTTTCAACTGAGTGTCAGATACGTCACTTAACAAGGACAAATGTTCTACAAACCATCAAATTCTATTATTCGATGAAGCTAAATCGAGTCGAATTTTGATGACATTGAGAATGATTGCATCACCCAGACATGAACTCAACATTTCCTTGTGATTAACCTTTTTTTTCCACCTTTCAATTATTTGAAGGGCAAACACAATACACATATCCATATTTGGCCTGACCCCATGGATTCCTTCCTAGCAGCTGCATTCAATTTGCAAACAAGCTGCTTCCTATGGAACATTGATAAATAGGGGTCACTATTATCAGTAGGGTATGTATTGACTCCATTCTTTGTGTTCGTTAATTTTTATCTAGTATGGCCACAAATGTGCGCAAATTTGAGTTCTCTGATAGTATGATCGGAAATGTGTAGAATTGGAGACAGTCTCATCCGGGTTCGATGGCTTTTACTAGAATTTCCATCAATCTTATCATTTTTATGTTCGTTTGGAATTCCTTTCCCATCATTCGATGAAGTATTTCCTGCACTGATTCAACACCCCATCCCTCTTCAACAACCAGAGCATTCCCTCTTGGTGGCATAACAGGATTGATTTCTTCAATTCCAGCTATTAATTTCTCTATACCAGATGGTTATTACATGTTGTTTTTCGTTGAGCCATTTTTGTCTCAACATTTCTCTCTTCCTTATCATTTTCTTATTTCATTGGAATTTCCCTTTTGTTTTTGTGAGACCTATCATGCAATGTGTATCACTGTTATAATTCTTCTCTACTCACATCTCCCATCCAGATAACTAGAATGCAACTTCCTCTTCCACTCCATTTCTACCCCTACTGTTGAAACATGTCCACTTCAACCTTTTTTACCCCTTGTGTTGCACTGTTGTGTTATCCTTGTTCCACAATAGTTGGTATCTTCATTTGAAGCTAGGAGAGTATGATAGAGGATGGGTTGGCTTAAGGGCGAATCAACATTTCAGTTTCACTCTAATGAAATCCACTTGTAACATGGTCAATTTGACCCTTGAGGTCTATAAATAGAATGTAATAGGTACTAGGGACATTTATTATTGAAGGAGTTGTTTGATGTTACCGATTCAACTGTAAACTAGCCCTCTACTATGTAATGAAAGCATAATATAATAAAAAATTATCTTGGGCCGCTTTTAAAACTTTCTTGAGTATCGATTTGGTTATATTTTTGCATCATTCAATGTTTTTTTCCTGGGAATGTATTATATCTGTTATGTTATCGTTTATTTATTTCTGTAAGGAATGAAGATGATTTATATTATAATAAAAAAGATACAGACAATACAAACTTGCATAGCCATGAGATTGGTTTCCAAACAACTATCCAATTCAACCTCTTTTCTAAGTTGTCCTTGTCATGCCAAAATTCTATAAATACAAGATTTACTAGATAAACTATGATGCCCGTGAATAAGAAACCAACATTTACAGTTGTTCTGTTCTCATTTCAAATGTTGGATGAATTCTTATTTCACACTAGAAGATTTTATGTCTGAAATTAAAACTATACTAGTCTAATTAGGTTTTTGTATGAAAAATTCCAAATTTCATACCTAGAGTATATTTCGATTGGAATTGGTGTGCATTTTGTTAGTTTTTCAACATTAATCTAGCATTATTAGTATATTTAACTGAAAGAATAACAAGCACACCAATCAAACACAAGAGACAATGAACACAGTGTTTTTCCTCGGGGAAACCATAAATGGAGAAAATCCCGCAACTTCCTTAGAGACAGAATCAACACCAAAATAGAAAATCCCAATACAGTAAGTGATATCCCGACAATAGTAACCTTCTTCTTATCTAGCCCCAGTGTCTTCTCCTTCCTCAACTATCGCTACACTTGAGTGTGTATGAATTATGTATTCAATAGAGACTCCAGCTCTCTATTTATACTAATCTCGGCATGAATAAAACCCTACTAGGGCTGACCTCTCTAGGAGAGTCTAATAACCCTAGTGCCTTGAAACTGCGGGGACTTTAACCCTTAGACAATCAGAGGGTTACCCACAATGACTTGACATGACTTGTTTACATAATAGATCCTCCCGATCGGAACATCGGTGCATGACAACATGACTCAATTACATAATAGATACATCCTGGAATAAACATCGGGTTACAATACATAAGATACATAGATGAATACATTCCGAAGTTACAAATACATCAACACTCCCTCTTAACTAGGAAGGTATTATTTTGACACACTTTTTAGCACTGGTCTTCTTCTCTGCATCAACTGGATCATCTCATCATATTCAAGTCTTCGTAGTCTTCAAGTCTTCTTCGTCTTCTTTGTCTTCTTTGTATTCGAGTCTTCTTTGTCTTCAAGTCATCTTCTTCTTCAAGTCTTCTTCATCACGGGATCTGCATCATAATGACTACTGGCTCATCATTGTCGGATCATCACTTGATCTGGATTGTCATCAAGTCTAGATCATCATCACAACTGGATCTTCACTTGATTTGGATCGTCATCAAGTCTAGATCATCTCATCCAGATCACTTGATCTGGATCATCATATGCTATCTCATAATGGTGCTATCTCGATTCTTCTCGCCACAGGAAGTTCTACAGAGTCAATCTTGTAGGACTACCCTTCATGTAGGTCTTCATCAGTGCTTATATCTAACACTTAAGTCATAATGGCATGCCTAGCTCTTACATCTGACCACATCTTATCAAAAAGGCATGCCGAACACTCACATATGACCTCATCTTGTCAAAAATGCCCATCACTCACATCTGACCTCATCTTGTCAGAAAGGCTCAACACTTATATCCGATCATGTGCAAGCACATCGCATCAAAAATGCTCTACACTTACATCTGACCCCATCTTGTCAGAAAGGCACTGCACTTACATCCAACCTCATCTTGTCAGAAAGGCACAACACTCACACTTGACCATGTGTAAACACATCGCGCCAGAATGGCTCAACACTTATATCCGACCTCATCTTGTCAGAAAGGCTCTATAATCACATTCGACCATGTGTAAACACATCACATCGAAAGGGCGTGCACTCAGATATGATCATGAAGGAACTAATCCTATCATCGCATTAGAATGGCCCCAAGTGCCAGACTGAGCTACTTGGTAACTAACCAGGCACCTCCATCCCCAGAATGGCAGTTGCCCTTACATCTGACCTACTCGTCAGAATGGCCAACACTCACATTTGACATGGGAGGAACTTAATACTTTAGCCATGACATAATGGTTCATCCCTTACATATGATCAAGTGGGAACAAATCCCTCTCTCACATCAGAGTGGATTCTCAGTCCTAGACTGAGTTTTCCTGGTAACTGACCAGGTGCCTCCATTCCCAGAATGGTAGTTTCCCTTACATCTGTCCTACTCGACAGAATGGCTAGCACTCATATTTGACATGGAAGGAACCTAAATCCTTTGACCATGACAGAATGGCTCAGCCCTTACATCTGACCATGGAAGGAACCAATCCTCTCACCATGTTAGAATGGCTATGGGTCTCATCACTTTCCCTTGGAGGAAACCTCGATATGGAGAACACCAAGCTCCTCCCTGAAGTACTCGAACTTCAACCTAGCCAATGGCTTCGTCAATACATCAGCTATTTGTTCCTCTGTCGCAACATACTGGAGCTTCATTGCTCCCCTCTGCACCATATCCCTGATCTAGTGATACTTGATCTCGATATGATTCGACTTGTCATGGAACACTAGATTCTCTGACAACTTCACGCAACTCTGGTTGTCACAATGTATACAAGTAGCATCTAAATGGAGATCAAATATACCAAACAATAGCTTCCTTAGCCATACTACCTCACAACTAGCTGAACAAGCTGCGACATACTCTGCTTCAGCTGTACTCAGTGCCACACAAGATTGCTTCCTGCTAAATCAAGAGATCACACATGATCCCATACTGAAGCAACACCCTGAAGTGCTCTTCCTATCAATGGCACTGCCTGCCCAATCTGAATCGACATAACCCTCCAAGTTAATCTTCTGATTCGACTCATACTTGAGCCCATAATCGACTATACCCCTCAGGTACCTCAGAATATGCTTTGCAACAATCAAGTGAACATTTCTCGGATCTGTCAAGAACTGGCTCAAGGTGTTCACAGTAAAGCAAATGTCTGGTCTTGTGTTCATCAGGTACATCAAGGACCCAATCATCTAACGATACATCGTAGCGTCAACCGACTCTGATGAAGCATCACTCAATAGCTTCAGGTTCAATGCCATAGGTGTGGCCATGGCTTTGTAGTCCATCATCCCAAACCTCTTCAGAATCTCTACTGCATACTTCCCTTGTCCAATGAAGATTCCATCTGCACTCTGCCACACTTCCATGCCTAATAAATAATGCATCATACCTAAGTCCTTCATTTCGAACTCGGCATCAATATTTCTCTTCGTATCAGCAATCAACCCGTCTATACCTGTTACAAACAGATCATCTACATATAGTTGGAGCATCACTTGGTTTCCATCTTCAACCTTATAGTAAAGGTCGGAATCTGCTTTACTTTTGGTAAATCCCAAACTGGATAGAAAGCTGTCAATCCTGCCGTACCAAGTCCTGGGTTCATGTTTCAAACTATACAAGGATTTATTCAATCTACATACATGAGACTCTCTGTCATGTGTCTCAAAACCGAGTGGTTGTTATACATACACTTCCTCTTCTACTACACCATTCAAGAAAGCAGTCTTGACATCCATCTGGTGTATCTTCCATTTCATCACTGCAGCTAGAGCAAGTACTGATCTGATGGAAATGTATCTGGCTACAGGTGCAAAGGTTTCTTCATAATCTATTCCTTCTTTATGAGAGAAACCCCGAGCCACAAATATTTCCTTATACTTTTCAATGCTACCATCTGCAGCATGCTTGATCTTGTAGATCCATTTGGAAGTTACAAATGACTTCCCTTCTGGTCTTGGGACAACATCCCAAACATCATTCTTCATTATTGATTGGCATTCTTCGATCATAGCATCCTTCCATTCTTTTCATGTTAGGGTTAACCTTGACTTGAGATCGATTGAAAGGTGGTTAGGTCTATCACATGGTTTGGGCACATGGTTTGTTGTAGCCCATGGTATTGTCCCATGGTATTGCATGTGATTAAGCCTTTATAAGGCTTGAGGAGGCTCCATTGTAATTGTATTGAGTACTATATTGTACTGGATGTGAGTACTATATGGTACTGGTACTGAGTACTATATGGTACTGGATGTGAGTACTGTATTGTACTGGATGTGGACATTGTATTGTGCTAGAAAAGAGACTGTGAGAGCGTGAAGAGGAAGTGTAGCGGTTTTGCTGCAGGGCATATCCCTTCATCTTTCTGGACTGAAATAAAAGGGCTGGCAAATTTGTTTGTGGACATAGCCCATCGTTTGGGTGAAACATGTTATATCTATGTCTCTCTGTAATGTTTAATGTGTTTTTTGCATCTTGTTTATTGATTTAACTGTATATCTGTTATTGCTCTGCGGTCCTATTTTTCTAACAATTGGTATCAGAGCCAAAAGGTCTATTTGGTTTGTAAAATCGCAGGAAAGAAGGGTTCCTGGTTCGAGTGGGAGCAATGGAGGAAGAAGGAAAGTTTAGGGTCGATAAATTTAACGGCCAAAACTATCAGTTATGGAAGATGCAAATGGAGGACTATCTGTACCAGGAAGATCTGTACCTGCCGTTGGGCGGAAAAGCAAAACAAACAGCGGCTATGAAGGATGAAGAATGGGAGGTTCTTGACAGAAAGGCACTAGGAACAATATGGTTGTGCCTGGCTTCATCGATGGCCTTCAATATTTCGAAAGAAATAACAATAGAGGGTGTGATGAGCGCATTGAGTAAGCTCTACGAAAAACCCTCGGCTTCTAACAAGGTATTTTTAATGAAGCGTTTATTTAATATGAAGATGTCGGAAAGTGGATCTGTTGTTGACCATTTAAATGAGTTTAATACACTTACCAGTCAGTTAATTTCTGTAAAAGTGAACTTTGATGATGAGGTTAGGGCTCTTCTAATCTTGTGCTCATTGCTAGAAAGCTGTAATAGCTTGGTCATGGCTATAAGTAACTCTGTCGCTAGTTCAAGCAATCTTAAGTTTGATGATGTTGTTAGTGTTATTCTTAGCGAGGAAATGCGAAGGAAAAGCACAGGTGAGACATCAGTTAATGCATTGACCATGGAGAGTAGAGGGAGACAAAAAGAGAGAGGAAGGAGCCTAGGAAATCGAGGCAAGTCTAAAAAGGGAAGATCCAAGTCCAGATTCGGAAAAATAGAATGCTGGAATTGCGGTAAGAAAGGACATCTAAAGAAAGACTGTAGAGCACCAAAGAAGAAAGGTGAGAGGCAGCAAGAGACTACCTAGGAAGCAAATGTAGTAGGTGATGTGTTACAAGATGCTTTGATTCTTGCATTAGATAATACTAGTGATTACTGGGTAGTAGATTCAGGGGCTTCATGTCATGCTACACCCCATAGGAAATTCTTTTATGATTATGTTCAAGGTGATTTTGGGCATGTGTTATTGGGGGATGATGAACCATGTAAGATTGTTGGAAAGGGTAAGGTACGGATTCAAAAAAATAATGGAAATGACTGGTTGCTAAGGGATGTAAGGCACATTCCTGCTATGAAAAGAAATCTGATCTCAACAGGGAAGTTGGGAGATGGCGGCTGTTTGTCTACGTTTGGAGAAACGTGGTGGAAGGTCACTAAAGGATCAATGGTAATTGCAAAAGGAAATATGATAGGTACGTTATATTTATGTCCTCATAACACTGATTATTCTATTTCTGTAGCTTCCACAGAAACAGGTGCAGCGTTGTGGCATTATAGGCTTGGCCACATGAGTGAGAAGGGGATGCAGATTCTCCACTCAAGGAAACTGCTTCCAGATCTGAAGCAGGTAAGTTTGGAATTTTGTGAGAACTGTGTTCATGGAAAACAGAAGAGAGTTATATTTCTCAGGGTTGGGAAACAAAAGAAGAGTGAAAAGTTAGAGCTTTTCCATATAGATGTATGGGGACCAGCTCAGGTACAATCTCTTGGTGGCTCTCGTTATTATGTTACTTTTATTGATGATGCAACTAGAAAAACTTGGGTTTATTGCATTAGACAGAAATCTGATGTGTTTGATACTTTTAAGAAGTGGAAATCTTTGGCTGAGAATGAGACAGGAAAAAGGTTGAAATGTCTCATATATGATAATGGAGGCGAGTACTGCAGCAAGGAGTTTGACAGTTACTATTCACACAATGGGATTCGCAGAGAGAAGACAGTCCCTGGAACACCCCAAGAAAATGGCGTGTCTGAAAGGATGAACATAATGATCATGGAGCGTTGTATGAGATTGCATGCAGGGTTTCCCTTACAGTTTTGGGTTGATGCTGTAAACACTGCTGTTTATTTAATAAACGGAGGACCTTCAAGCGCTTTGGATGGTGGAATTCTAGAGGAGGCATGGACAGGTAAACAGGTAAAATATTCATTTCTGAGAACTTTTGGTTGTGAAGAATTTGTCCATATTGATAAAGATGATAAAACAAAGCTTGAGGCTAAATCCAAGAAATGTACCTTTATTGGATACGGGGTTGATGATTTTGGTTATAGCTTATGGGATCTTAAAAATCGCAAAATCATTAGGAGTAGAGATGTAGTATTCAATGAAAAGGTCATGTACAAAGATTAGTTGCAAGGAAAGAAAGAAGAAAAGGAAAACACAGAGTACACAGTGCTTGATGAAATCAAAGAAAATGAAGTTCCAAAAGCACCAGAAAATCAAGAGTAGCAGCAGGTACCTGAAACTCCTACAACTGTAAGAAGGTCTACCAGGTTAAGTAGAATCCCTGAACGATTCTCTCCTTCAATGTATTATTTATTGATGACTGATTCTGGTGAGCCAGAATGTTTTGAAGAAGCAATGCAGGTAGAAATTAGAAAGAAGAGGGAGCAAGGCATGGATGAGGAGATGGACTCATTGGTAAGAAACCAGACTTGGGATCTAGTTAAGTTGCCTGTAGGAAAAATGGTATTGTAGAATAAATGGGTTTACAGGTTGAAGGAATAAGATGGAGGAAAGAAGCGGTACAAGGCTAGACTTGTTGTAAAGGGGTTTGCACAAAAGAAAGGTATAGACTTTGATGAAATATTTTCTCCTGTTGTTAAAATGACTTCAATTAGAACTATTTTAAGTCTAGTGGCGATAGAAGATTTGCATCTTGAACAATTAGATGTAAAAATGGCCTTTCTCCATGGGGATTTGGAGGAAGAGATTTATATGCAGCAACCACAAGGGTATGAGGTCAAAGGGAAGGAGAATTTTGTTTGCAGGTTGAAGAAGAGCTTGTATGGCCTGAAGCAAGCTCCAAGGCAGTGGTATTTAAAATTTGATAAGTTGATGACAGAACAAGGGTCTAACATGTAGGATATAAATGTGCTCAAAAGAAAACTAGCTAAATCATTTGCGATGAAGGATTTGGGTGCTGCAAAGCAAATCCTTGGTATGAGAATAACAAGAGACAGGAAAAATCGCAAATTGACATTGTCTCTTGGTGAGTACATAGAAAAGGTGTTGCATAGGTTTAGAGTGTGGAATGCAAAACCAGTCAGCACACCTTTGGCAAGCCATTTCAGACTAAGCAAGCATATGTGTCCAGAGACACAGGAAGAGATAGATTACATGTCCAAGATTCCCTATTCATCAGCAGTTGGGAGCTTGATGTATGCCATGGTGTGCACAAGACCAGATATTGCACACGCAGTGGGAGTTGTGAACAGGTATATGAATAATCCAAGTAAAGAGCATTGGAAAGCAGTATAGTGGATTCTTAGGTATTTGAGAGGTACCACTTCTCATGCATTATGTTTTGGAGGTTCAGAGTTCTACAGGGATATGTTGATGGAGATATGGCTGGTGATAAAGAAAACAGGAGGAGCACCACATGGTATGTGTTCACTGTAGGTGGAACAATAATAAGTTGGATTTCAAAACTGCAACAGGTTGTTGCACTTTCAACAACAGAAGCATAGTATGTTGCTGCTATAGAGGCTAGTAAGGAGATGATTTGGTTGCAAAGGTTCATGGAAGAATTGGGTAAGAAACAAGAGAATAGTAGGCTGTACAGTGACAGCCAGAGTGCCATTCATCTTGCAAAGAACTCAGTCTTTCATTCAAGGACTAAACATATAGAACTCAAGTACCACTTCATAAGATCTGTTCTAGATGAAGAACTGTTAAAACTGGAAAAGATTCACACTAGCCAGAATCCTACAGACATGTTAACA
>LPNX011044800.1:159648-258742 GCA_001517045.1 Pseudotsuga menziesii | reverse complement strand
TAATAATAAAATAATCAATAAATAATGATTAAATAATATATTTAATGCATGGAGGCGCCTTAACTGACTGTAACTGATTGGTTGAACTAAAAGTAACCCTCAGTTAGCAATTAGGTGCATGAATGTCACCCAGATCACCCCTGGAGTGCTCCAGTTAGCCTCCTTAACTATAGGAAAGGCTAAGTTAGCTTCCTTGACTATAGGTAGGCGTGGGAGTGACTGGGATGATGGTAATTAATGCTCCTTGATGTCAATTAAACTTAGGATAGTGGTTTAACTAGGCCAATTTGACCGAAAGAGTGTGTATGATGGTAGATGTCTCCAACAGACAAAGGGAGTAACCAGAGAGAAACCGAGTTCCTGCTTGGTTTCTATTGTCCTTAAAGCATGAAGGTGAAAAGAAGAAATTTTCCAAGTCCAAGGTCCAGCAAGTGCAGCAGTGGTAGAGTTGCTGTAATTAGTCACCATGAAGGCACATGAAAAAAAATAAAAAAATGTAATGGAGCGGTTTGCATGTAAATGGGCATATGGCTGTAAGACCTAGTAAGGCATGCACACCCTTGGTAACTCACCGGTAAAGTCAGGAGATTACCTAGGTGATAGGGGGGTGTATGTAAGATTCCTTGGTAAATACTTGAGGGGAGTTGGTGATTACTCCAAGTCCAGTTTAAAGGGGGGATTGTTAGGGTTAACGTTGACTTGAGATTGATTCAAAGGTGGTTAGGTCTATCACATGGTTTGGGCACATGGTTTGTTGTAGCCCATGGTATTGTCCCATGGTATTGCATGTGATTAAGCCTTTATAAGGCTTGAGGAGGCTCCATTGTAATTGTACTGAGTACTGTATTGTACTGGATGTGAGTACTGTATGGTATTGGTACTGAGTACTGTATGGTACTGGATGTGAGTACTGTATTGTACTAGATGTGGGCATTGTATTGTGCTGGAAGAGAGACTGTGAGAGTGTGAAGAGGAAGTGCAGTGGTTTTGCTGCAGGGCGTATCCCTTCATCTTTCTGGAATGAAATAAAAGGAATGGCAAATTTGTTTGTGGACGTAGCCGATCATTTGGGTGAACCACATTATATCTGTGTCTCTCTGTAATGTTTAATGTGTTTTTTGCATATTGTTTATTGATTTAACTGTATATCTGTTATTGCTCTGCGGTCCTATTTTTCTAACATTTCGTTCTGCTGCTTCTTCATAACTGGAAGGTTCTTTATCAATGAAATCACATAGTAAAGCTACATACCCGGAGCAGGATCTGGTCCTCTTTCTTTCTCTATGATTCTCTTCTGGAGCCCCATATCTTTCCACACCTTGGATAATTTCACGTACCCAAGCAGGATTCCTCTTATGAGGATTCTTCTCCAGAGGTGGATATATAGGTCTTTGTGGTTCTTCAAATTCTTGATCTTCTTCTTGAATTTCTTCATTCATGGTTGTATCATGAATCCTGGGTGCTTCTGCTTCTTCAGGTTCTTCAGCAGGTCTCTTTCTGGATTTGTTGTAAGCCGTGTCTTCATCAAATGTCACATCCTTGCTGATGTCAATCTTCTTGTATCCTGGGAAATATATTCTGTAAGCCTTCGAGCTTTCAGAGTATCCCGCAAATATTCCCTTATTTCCTGAAGGATCTAATTTTGTTCTCTTCTCTTTTGGAATGTGTATGTATACAGGACAGCCGAATATTCTGAGATGGATGACTTCTGGTTTCTTGCCAGAGAAGACTTCTTCAGGAGTCTTGTTCTCGAGTACTCTATGTGGAGTATGGTTCTGTACATACACCTCTATTCTGGAAGCTTCAGCCCAAAGATGCATAGGAAGATATTGATCATGAAGCATAGCTCTTGCATCTTCCATGATAGGCCAATGTGTGCATTTCCTTGAGGGACTCAACCCTGTTTTTTACAATGTGGAAATCACGTAAATTTGGAGTTTCCTTGCAGAGCATAAGTTTTTATGTCTAAAATTTAAACTTTGAAATCTTATTTAGGTTTTTTATGTCTGAGTAGACCCTCTGTGGTTTGAATCAGTGAATTTGTCTTTGTAATGCAGGCTGGGAGTGCATTTGAGTGAAGCTATCCAAAATTTCCTTGCTTCAGTAAAATACACGCGCATGCTTGATTTTTTTGTCAAAATAAATGAATAAAAAAGGAGAGTCTTTTTTCTTATTATTCCTCCCCTTTTAGCATTTTAACGTTTCCAATTTTTTACCTGATACTTTCTCCTTTAAAATGTTTTTTAGCGTCAGGCAGACCAAGTGTTAATTTTTCATAACCTCTAGGGATCAAATTTCAAGGGATAGTTTTAATCCCATTTTGAAGGGAAGTTTTTATGTATTGCATTGGAGATGATGATTTGTCAATTCATGTGGAGAATATATTTCAAGAATATTTGATATGTCAATTCATCTGTAGAATATATTATGAAGAATATTTTTCATCTTTTGTAGTTTCATACACACTTGTCAATATGGTTTGCACATTAAACTCTCGTAGATATAGGAAAAATGCACATAAGAATTACACATTACACTTGTATTACACATTAGAAACACAATAAATATATCAAAATATATGCATTTCCTAGAAATACTGACAGTTTATATTACAACAATATTAGTATGTAAATAGACATCAAATGTACACCATATTATTCTAGAACTCTAGGCTGCTTGGGAGGTTTTTACAATTCCTCCTTTTAGAATAAGAAAATTCTCTATAGCTTCTCTCGCTTTTTCCAAAACCCTCTAGCTGTACAGAAGCTTCATCAACCATATGTTTGAATTGTTTTTCTTGCTCTTTCACTTTGTTTGCAAGATTTATCACTTTTGTATGCAATCTATCTTTTTCTTCTAGGAATTTCTTCAACATCTCTACATTTTTATTTTTCTGCTTTGATTTCTCATCTTCCTTTCTTTTAAGATCATCCTTCATCCACTTCAGCTCAGATTGAACTGCAGTTAATTTTCTCTTGACCTGTTGTACCTCCTTCTCGAGCTCTGGTGCCCTCAAATCCGTATTAGATGGAGTATACAAAATTGCTTCTGCCACAGGTTTCTCCTATAAATCTTTAATTTGGGATTTCAAATCTTCTTTCTCACTATCACATCCCAAATGTGGTGCTTTTCCATTCTCCAATATTTTTTGGTGAAGGTCTCTAATATTACCCTCCTTCTCCTCTATCTTCTTCCTCAATGTTGGATTTGATGAGCCAAATGTAAACTCTACAGCATGGATTGTTGAAGCAACTTCATTCAAGGTCTTCTCTAGTTGTTGTAAGGACTTTTGAAACTAGAGTAAGCTCTCCATAGGTACATCACCAAGTTTTGTACTGCCAAATTTTTTTGGTGTGCTGTCCTTTTTACCCTAGACTTTGGATTCTTTCGGTGTGTTGACCTTTTTACCCTTGACTGTTGATTCTTTTGGTGTGCAGACCTGTTTACCCTTGATTGCTGATTATTCTGGTGTGCAGACCTATTTATCCTTGAATTTTGATTCTTTTAGGCTCTTCCAGCTCTTTTAGCCTCGAGAGTTGCTGAAATCCTTTCAATTCTCTTAGTTTTTAGCAAATTATTTTTTTAATTGTTTTATTTAGTTTTTCCAATCTTGTTTCACATTCTGCAGTCTCATTTTGCCGTTTAATGATCATTTCTGTCATTTTATTTTCAAACTCAACCTTCAAACCTACAATAAATGTTTCTTTCTGCTTCAATTCTTGCTGAAGTTCTGCTTCCTTACCAAATACAGTCTTCAGTGGTGGCATGTTCAAAACTTCAGGCCTATTTTTCAGCTCATTTTCAAGTCTCCCTATAGTTTCCTCATCTTTTTTCTCTTCATCCTGAAACATGTATTTCAGTCTGTCAAGGTCAGAAGCCGATCCTTCTTGAAATACTCTAAATGTAGAACATTGATTCTTAATAAGTTTATCCTTTTGGTCAATTATTTTTTCAGTTTCCATAATTTTTTTCTCTAAACCTGTAACACGATGTACCAAATAAGGAATTTGGACATCCTTAGTTCTGCACAATTTGTTGCTAGCTGTGAAGGAATCCTCCCACAAGGTAAATTGTTGTTTCAAATACACCATTTTATCAAATAAATAAATAAACAAATCTTCTATCGAAATAATATTTGGCATGAATTAGGTCTTCATCACTAGTCGGTGAACGGTCCACATCATTGTTCACAAAATCCTCCCATTTATTTGCATTTTCATTTCCATGCATTCCAGCCAAAGTTGTTACACAACATCTCTTTCAGGGGAAAGTGAAGGAATGTCGTTTCCCACAGATTCCATATTGTCCTCGAAAGGTTATCCATGTACAGTTGATGTAGTGACAATAGAAACTCCTTGTACATTGTTTTTTAAAGACGGTTGAGGTAATTCCTCATTTTTTGTTGTTCTTTAGGCTTCCTAATGTATGTTCTAATATAATTTGACCCTACAACACTGGGTCAACATAAATCAATAATTTTTTGCATTGTGCTTGAGTAACTGAACTTGACCCTCTTCATTTTACTATCTTGCAATTCATAGTGCAATTTCCTAGCCAATAGATGAGGGAAATCTATGGCCATGTCTTCAATCTAGTGTATGACTAGCTTCATGCAATCACCCGAAATATCATGCCATATGTGGTGATTCATAATGGTCCTACAGATAATATGAATCATATTTTTGTATATTCCTTGAGGAACATATTCCATTTTTAGACTATTCCTGGGAGCAACAACCCATTTCCCACAAATTTTACTGGCCATCTGAATCTTTTCTAGCTTGTGGGTTTTCCATGAGTTTAACATTGCCCCCTCTCTTCATGGAATTTTGGTTGCTCTGGAAACCAAATCAGGATCTAGATGAACCATCTTCCCAAAAATATACAATTCCATAGCCCCATGATCATAAATATAGATGACATCATCTATCTCCTGATTTTGGAAATTAAAATGTCCAAAAATAAACCTATCCACTCCTGCTCTTAAAAGGATATTTAACATACCGGTTTCCATATGCTTGTATCACTCCATTCATCAACATTCTCTTGGAATTTTTTCACAATGAACTGTTTAACCTGGGAACCCCGTGCTTCTTAGAAGATGAAATTATCAAAACCCTCGATCAATCACTATAAAGCTCCTGAAACCTATCTGACTTATCATCTAGAGCACATATTATAGCCATGAAGGTATCCTTTGTAATCTTGGTTCATAGTTGGTTTATAGAGATTGAAAGAGAATTTGTATGTGATTCTCTCCCATGTGATCTTGCGGGGATGAATTCCTGCAAGCTTATATGAGTCAGTACATTGACTTTGTTGCCAATAGATTGCTAGTGATTATGCTTCGAGGTTTTATATTTTGTACTAATCAAAATAATTGCATTATTATGATTCATCTATTGATTCAGTAGTGCTATTGTGGGGTTGGTCAGGGCTTGATTTGTGAATTATTTTGTGATGCATTCAAGTTTCCTTGTGATATGCTAAAGTTTTTCATGTGCTACAGAGTTTTCTTTTGCCAAGGGAAAAAAAGACAAATTTAGGGGTTAGATACCCAATGGGTATAGGCCAACAAGGCGAATCCATCAAGACCACTTTCATCTTCTGTAGCTTCTTTCTCTCTCCTCGATGGGCATTTTTTTGGAGTAGTGCAAATATGGCTGAGAGGTAGTTTTGGTAGATTGATATCTTCTTCTTGAAAGACATTTTGGTTAGGATAATGACGTGGTTGGATGCACCATAAAACACTCTAGAGATCCACACTCTCATAATATTTTTATCATAATAAAATGAGCTGTGGAGGGCATTTCCCTGAGGCTAGTTAGGAATTTTTTACCATTAATTCCATACTTAGACAATTTTTTATCTTCTCCTAGGCTTGGTCTAATTTCCCTAAACCACAGTTGTGCCAGGTCCATAAATTCTTCTTCACGGTCTCTTTGGACAAACTGAAACCATGGTTGAGTAGAGAAATCAACAACCTACAATATCCCCATGTGAGGCAGACATTTTCTTCAACACACAATTTGTGGTGGGCATCCTCTTAAGGCTACTTGGACCAATTTTCCCATACTTAGCCAATTTCCTGATTTTCACTAATTTGTCGTATTTCTCCAAAATGATGTCATAATGCAACAATGATTTTATCTTCATGCCACATCATCATCTATTCCACTCCATGCCATGCCGACATCATCCTTAGTGTGGGAATCAACCTTAATGGGGGCATCACTTAGCCATTTTTCCTTTGTCTTTAGTATGCAAAATAATAGCTTTCTTCTATTTTGGCAGGCTGATATTTTCCTTATCTGATCACAATAAGAAAAACCAAGAGCATGGCTAGATATCCATTTCAACAATGTACATGACCATATCATCTGATGAATTTTATTATCAAAGTAACACCACCTTGCAGGAATTTCCAAATGGTCTCTCAAACTCTTTGTCTAACACTTAACCAGTTCTCTTCAAACCCTAGGTCACCAAGGTGATTTCATTTTTTTCTTCAAACTTGGCAAATGAGATGCCCAATGGGTAGAGTCCAACAAGGAAGAACATGGCTATCAAACACATAATGAACAATGTAATAACGTGGTGACTTCAATGTGCGAATTGAGTAGTCTATATCTAAACTTAGTTTTGATTTTCAAATTTAAAATGATTTCTAGATTGGCTGTTTTGTACAACATAAAAGGTCCTGACCTCAATTGAGTTAAGAAATCAGCTTACTATTATTGTTAATCATTGCATATGAATTTGTTTCTAGATGCAAGCTTATTCCTTTAAATATTTAATTTTGGTAATTTTCTTATTCTTGCTACAATGTGGAAAATAAATTATATTAATGTGGTTTTATTTTTTTTTTATTTTTTTATTTTTATTTTTTCTGTAAATGTCTGTTTTTGGCAATAGAAGGAAATAGAAGGATAAAACAATTTACAAAAAAAAAACTTAATGAAAATATTATAGACAGACTGCTGATTCCACATATTCACAACACAACATCTTATTTCACATGCAACAAAGATTATATAATACTAATGTATTACAAAATCAGAAATTGTGCCCTCGACATATAATTGCAACTTGTGCCCAAAATTTTAATTAAATGTAAAGATTAATCCCGAACTACAAAAAAATTCTAAACTATTTCCTGATCTAAGTATAAATATTCAATAAATCAACTATTCTCAGTTGATACAACATCACTGAAATTACTAGTCACACAGTATAAGCACTAGTTTCATAGTTCAATGTCATCCTTATTCCAAGGAATGAAGCTCAACAAAGCATATGATAGATTACATAATGCACTACTGGGACGTGGTAGAGCTATATTTTCAAATAGAGGATCTAAATCTTCTATCAGATTCACAATATAATAGCCTTTTCCAATAGGGACACAGTGTACCATTGCATTTGGGTCAGTCTTATGTATTGTCTCCCTTGCAACTTTAACCCTTTAGTTTAATGCAATGAGAAAGAATTTCTTTCCTTCCATCCCCAATTGGGAATTTGGTGTTAAATCATTAGCATTATCTTGACCCTGCAAATAAATGAGACAAATTAAGATGCATGGAAATAATAATTTAAACATTGATGATCCTAGATTAAATAATTACAATCTTACCTGAATTGATGTTTTCATTTTGTCAATTTGTAGTTTCGATGGAACTATTGGTGTTTTTTGTACCAAATGTTAATCATATTTTGATGCACAACTCTGCACCCAACAGAAAATGATTTCTAATATATTGATAGAATAAAATAAAATTGAACTAAATTACAAAAAATTTCAATACTTACTAGGGATGATGGAGTATGCATTGAAGTTAATTTCTTTTGTATTAGTCTGTTCATAGGGTTTTTTATGTCCCCTATATTACTCTGTCAAGGGAAAAAAATGGAATATATATATATATTCAAAAGATGAAAAAAAATTATTTAAAATAATAATTAAACAACTAACCTCCACCACAGGCGTGATTTCAGCATGATCATTTTCTACAATAGGACACTATTTATATGAGAAATCAAATATTAGAATTCAAGTCATTAGCGTGAAAATATGCATATTGATACAAGAGTAAAGAATTGGACACTAACACTTTCTTTGTTGACCACATGTTCTCTCTCCATATCTTCTACTCTTTTTAGTAGTTCAGTTATTGTTGTTTTCAAAGATGTGATTTCCTCTATTTTTTCTTTCATTGTAGCTTGGCTTACAGCTAGCGCCTCCTTATATGGAATTTTTCCAAACAAGTTAGTTGGCGTAACTCCTAATCCAACGCCACGACATCGTCCTCTTGCATCAACCCCTAGTACCTTGGCAAGGGCATCATCCCTAGTTGCAAAGTATTGAGATGCAACTTCTACTTGTGCTTGTTCAATTTTTTGCTAACATTGACATACAATTAAATCAAATCATAGAAGAAAACATTTCCAACATGTAAAATGAAATTTTAATCAATATATAAATCAAAAGGTTGTGAACATACTATTGTTTCTCCTACAGCTGGTGTGATTGGAGTGCCATCCTTCTTTTGACTCCTACAACTGGTGTGATTGGAGTGCCATCCTTATTTTGATGGCACTTCTTCCATAAGTCTGCCCTAGTAATGCTTGTAGTTGTATCTTCAGAGGCTATATATTTTTTCTAGTTGCAACAAGTAAAATAGTATGGTTAAGTTGTGACATTACAATGAAACTAAAATATGCTAATATTTCTCATATCGGATAAAATATCATCACAATTTTTTACCATATCATCTTTGACCCATTGATAGCCTCGACATCCAGAGGTGTGCAAGCCCCTCTCCTTTTCTCTATTTTCCATGTTTTTTTTCCTTATATCCTAGAAATCAATTGAAAATAACATATAAAAGTCAACATTACAAGCCAATATACATTCTAAAAAATTTGATTATATAATATGTGAACTTTTCGCTTACCAAGAATTCAGTGGTGGCTCATGATAGGATGAATTCTCTCCACACTTTCTCACTTATCCTAATTGGAGGAACATTTTCTAATCTTTCCTCTGTTGACTCATAAGGGTCATAGTATTTTTTGGTCAACCGATATCTATGACTGTTTTCCTTATGGCCAATGGATTTCATACAATATTCTTTAAGGATCGAAGGGATTATGAATTTTTCCTGCAACATACAAGAATTGCATTTTTATATGTCATACATGGTATGAAAATAAACTTCAAAATCATCCAAAAATAGAAATGTTGAAAACAAATACATGTAATGTCTAATACTCACATTAATAATGTTTCGAAATTCCTTCTTTAATTGATCTAAAACCTTCTTCCAGTCAGAATAATTGATTGGAACCATTTCCCTTGCAAGCACACCTAGTACTGAAGATAGATTCACGAAGTTTGAACCAATTGGTTGGTTCCTTTCATTGATATGAATTACGATCTTTTCCTCCAAGTAAGTTGATTTCTGCACATTTAGTTGCTCCTCTACCTTTCTTCTCGACTTTCTTTGTTGATGCTTGTGTAGAGGGATCTTCACCTTGTATACTAATATCTTGTTGGAATTGTTCTTTGTGAACATATTCTATAAAAGAAGGGAACGCAAAGGTGTTATGGATTTCAAAGTCATAAAATTTTATTTATTAAGACCTACAAAATTATACATTAATGATATTACCTTGTTTTTCATGTTGCTACTCCTATTTTTGTTTCAAGGGATCTTCCCCTTCTACACTATTATCCATATGGCATGGTTGTTTGTGAACATCTTCTATAAAAGAAGGGCACATAAAGGTGTTATGGATGTCTTAATCATAAGATTTATAGTTATAAAGATCTATAAAAATCTGAATTAATGGGCTTACCTTGTTCATGTTGCTCATGATCCTCCTGAAAAGAGGAAAATGTATCTTTTTCATTTGCTTATTTTTTAGGACTAATAGAGTCATTCAAAGGCATAGAAGGTGTAATCTTCTTTTCTATTGTTTGTATTTTCCTCTTCTGTGTAACTGTAGCCAAGAATGTTATTAAACACATGCCTAGCATCATCATACAATAAAAATAAGCATTATATAACTACATAAGGAAATACATTGTTCTATTTCTAAATATTTACCTTCTGAGATGTATGTCCCTTTCTTTTGCATTTGATCATTTTGACGCGTTCTTTTTGAAAATTTCATAATCAGATTTTTTTGAATTCATGTCATAACCTGCTTTGCCTATTTTTTTTAAATGATTAGAGTATTGATTAGCCATAACATATTAGATTGTTATTAAAGTACAAATTAATATGTTCTAACAATTTAAATTAAATAAAAGTAGTATTCCCATTTCTGTGATGGGTAATTTTGTTTTTTTCAAAGAACTCACATATGTAACCTCTTGGGTGGCTCAACCACAGTTTTATTAATATAAAACCTATTGGTTTATATTAAAAAAAACACAATTTAAATTAAATAAAAATAATGATATACTTCAATCACAAACAATCACTTACCTCCATGTCTTCGCTTGTACAAAGCCTGCATAACCAAAAAAATAAGAGTCTATCATCACTCAATTGTTAACTAAAAGTTGTTTAAACAATTAATCTATCTAACGAGTTTCAAAAGTAAAAGGGAAGACTATCTGCTAAAAGGAACACATGTCATAACTTGAGATAGAGAGGGTTAGAGTGTTGTAGGTTTAGGTTAGACACATACAATAGCCAACAAGATATCTTACTCTCCAAGAGTGAAGACCCCTCATCCTTAGAGGTTGCAAGCATTACAAGGTTTACACAGGCATCCCCAGAGATGAACACGATAACGGTTTTGTTGTAGTGGGAAAGTGCATTCCAACTCTAATGGTCACAAAACAATCACAACCCATCTAAATGAATGCCAAATAGTCCACAACTAAGGTAGGAAGAGTCACCACAATCCACGATCAACCCTAGAGGAAACCAAAAGTTTTTACAGAATTTTTAAAATTTTGTAGCATAGGAACCACTATTTTGATTTCTTTCAATAAAGAAACCACATAATGCATATTACACTTACTAAGCATATCATAAAATTTTGTACAAAATGCAGCACATAATGTGTATTACACTTAAAAATTTTGTAGCAGAGAAACCACTATTTTGATTTATATCATTAAAGAAACCACAAAATGTTTTCAGTGTTTGTTGTTTTCAAATTTTATGTTGTTTTCATGAAATCATTGATAAAATACATGCAATAATGTAGAACATAGAACGCAGAACAATAATGCAGTGAAACTTAAGTTACATCTCACACAGTTCACCTCACACAGTTCACCTCAATATATCCCAACAACTTAGCTTCAACTTTTGTGGTGTTGAATACCAGAATCAAATCAAGTAATCACTAGCCTGTGCAAAAAGAAAACGCCACCCTTTCCCCGCAAAACTATTAGGGGTCCCAATTTTTTTTTTAATTTCGTTTTTTTTTGGTAAATTTAATTTCGTTTTTTTTGTATAGATATCAAAAACACCCGAGTTTTCTCCTAATGTTTTCAATGAAAAGGGGAAGGATGCTGGCACTGCGAGTCATGTGGGTGGACCAAAGGAAGAAAGGAGGGAACCAAATAAATGCATCAAAAGGAAATGAAATATTAGCCTATTGTGGTAGATGACACGAAGTTAAATAATGTAATAAGCATGGATTGTAAGGCATTGAATGTGAGGTTTATTTTTAGAATGATGGGGACAATGATTTTGTTTCAATGGATTTAAGTGAACTAGTAATCAATTTTAGCTTACCACATAAGGCATTTCATTTTCATTTGAGGTTAGATGTTGAGGATACATTCAAACATAGTATTATTTCTAGTAGGTATCTACTGCATTTATACCTAGGGATATTAGAATAATAAGAAGAGATATACGATACATGTAATCTATATGCTCTCTTTAATTTTGACAATTCAATACATTGGTTAAGGTTCTACCTCGAGAAAACCTATAAGAACCTATATAACCCTTTTAAATATTAAGAATTTTTATCATTAGTACATCTTCCAACCATATCCAATTCTTATAAAGATAAAAGGAATTTGAACCATTAACCTATGTTTTTTAGACCAGTATTATACCGGTGAAACTATTCTCCTAATGAAAATATGATAACTTGCTTGATGGACCATATGAATATGATGTGACCCCCATCTCCTTATAAGTATAGTTTTTAACCTACAATTTCAACCCTCCATCTCTTTATAATTATCAATCAAATTATAGGTATATACCTAATATTGTAGGTGTTAATAATGGAAATGACACCTTTCTAATTCCTACAACACTTGTTATACGAATTAGTGAACCATGACAATCTTGTAGCTAGATCAAAGAAAAATATGGCTATACAAATCCAAAATTTCATATAATCTATCCTTAAGTATTCCCTTAACCATCATCCCTTACTGAAAAATGATTGACACAAAATGCAGTAACATATACTACATTGAATAATGGATATTGCAAAGGAGGCAAAGTTGTCATTTATCTTGCACTAGTGGAGCATATGAAGGAAAATGGTTGTGATCAACCAAATATTCATACTTACAATCCTTTGATGAATGGATTTCACAAGGAAAATGACTTGATATAAATAAGGAGGTTGAGAGGGTATACCATGAAATCTACCATGTATATTAGCCTATTGTGACGGATGACATGAAGTTAAATAATGTAATAACCATGGCTTATAATGCATTGGTTGTGAGGTTTATTTATAGAAGGATGGGGGAAATGAGTTTGTTTCAATGGATTCAAGTGCACTAGTAATCAATTTAATCTTACCACATAAGGGATGCCATTTTTATCTGAGGTTAGATGTTGAGGTTACAATATCCAAACATAATATTATTTCTAGTCAGTATCTACTGCATTTATACCTATGTGGATTTACCATTTACTTGATCAAATTACTTATATATCATTCAAGGTCCCATGTCAATAAGTAAGGATACCATAAGGATAAAATAATTTTACTAAATTAGTCTATTTCCATAGACTCTCTTATGATTCTACATAAGATATTTTCTCTTTTATCTGCTATTTGTAACTACTGGCATCATGATATGAATCATTATTGTTTCTTTCCTTACTAAGAGATCTATCATATGCATTCACACAATTATTCTTATTTTTTTCTTGGTTGGATTTATGATCTCTCTTCTCATGGAGATCATATGAGCTAAAATTTCAATGGTGGTATGCCTTACAAATATACTTTCTTAATTGACATATCAATTAGGTAACCTGAGATATTTGAATAACGAGAAGAGATATATGATGTTACATTTAATATATATGCTCTCCATAAGTTTGACAATTGATTAATACATTGGTTAAAGTCTTACCTGGAGAAAACCTACAGGAACCTACATAAACCTTTTAAATATTAAGAATTTTTATCATTAGTACCTCTTCCAACCATATGCAATTCTTATAAAGATAAAAGGAATTTGAACCATTAAGGTATGTTTTTTAGACCAGTATTATACCATTTTAACTATTCTCCTAATGAAAATATGATAACTTGCATGATGGACCATATGAATATGATGTGACCCCCATCTCCTTATAAGTATAATTTTTAACCTACAATGTCAACCCTCCATCTATTTATAATTATCAAACAAATTATAGGTATATACCTAGTGTTGTAGGTTTTAATGATTGAAAGGACACCTTTCTAATTATTACAACACTTGTTATATGAATTAGTGAACCATGATAATCTTGTATCTAGATAGGAGAAAAAGATGGCTATATAGATCTAAAATTTCATCTAATCTATCCTTAAGTATTCCCTTAACCATCATCCCTAACTGAAAATGATTGACACCAAATGAAGTAACATATACTATGAATAATATTGGACATTGGAAAGGAGGCAAAGTTGTCATTTATCTTGCACTAGTGGAGCATATGAAGGAAAATGGTTGTGATCAACCAAATATTTATACTTATAATCCTTTGATGAATGGATTTCACAATGAAAATGACTTGATACAAATAAGGAGGTTGAGAGGGTATACGATAAAATTGACCATGTATAATAGCCTATTGTGGTGGATGACATGAAGTTAAATAATGTAATAACAATGGCTTATAATGCATTGATTGTGAGGTTTATTTGTAGAAGGATGGGGGCAGTGAGTTTGTTTCAATGGATTCAAGTGCACTAGTAATCAATTTTAACTTACCACATAAGGGATGTCATTGTCATTTGAGGTTAGATGTTGAGGTTACAATATCCAAACATAGTATTATTTCTAGTCGATATCTATGCATTTATACCTACATGGATTTACTGTTTACTTGATCAAATTGCTTATATATCATTCAAGGTCCCATGTCATTAAGTAAGGATACCATAAGGATAAAATAATTGTACTAAATTAGTCTCTTTCCATAGACTCTCTTATGATTCTACACAAGATATTTTCTCTTTTATTTTCTATTTGTAACTACTGGCATCATGATATGAATCATTATTGTTTCTTTCCTTACTAAGAGATCTATCATATGCATTCAAACAATTATTTCTTGTTTTTTTCTTGGTTATATTTATGATCTCTCTTCTCATGGAGATCATATGAGATAAAATTTCAATGGTGGTATGCCTTACAAATCTACTTTCTTAATTGACATATCAATTAGGTAACCTGAGATATTAGAATAATGAGAAGAGATATACGGCGTTACATTTAATCTATATGCTCTCCATAAGTTTGACAATTCATTAATACATTGGTTAAGGTCCTACCTTGAGAAAACCTACAAGAACCTACATAAACCTTTTAAATATTAAGAATTTTTATCATTAGTACCTCTTCCAACCATATCCAATTCTTATAAATATAAAAGGAATTTGAACCATTAACTTATGTTTTTTAGACCAGTATTATACCATTGAAACTATTCTCCTAATGAAAATCTGATAACTTGCTTGATGGACCATATGAATATGATGTGACCCCCATATTCTTATAAGTATAATTTTTAACCTACAATGTCAACCCTCCATCTCTTTATAATTATCAAACAAATTATAGGCATATACCTAGTATTGTAGGTGTTAATGATGGAAAGAACACCTTTTTAATTCCTACAACACTTTTTATATGAATTTATGAACCATGACAATCTTGTAGCTAGATCAGAGAAAAAGATGGCTATATAGATCCTAAATTCCATCTAATCTATCCTTAAGTATTCCCTTAACCATCATCCCTAACTGAAAATGATTAACACCAAATGAAGTAACATATACTACCTTGAATAATGAACATTGCAAAGGAGGAAAAGTTGTCATTTATCTTGCACTAGTTATTAATTCTTGCACATGATCTAGGAACTAGGAATCAAAATCATCAAAGAATAATTAACAAATACTCATGAATTGGAAATAATCGGAACCAGAATTGGTTTCCTCTCTGTATATTTAATAAACAATAAAGGGTTACAATTCCAATGCTGAGCAATGGCTTAACTCTATGAAGAATTCGAATACCTAAGGAGACAATTCGAATTCAGTGAGTGAGTCTAGCTTAACTAACTCTAAACCATTCAATCTCACTTAGTTAACCACTTGAACAAAACCCTAATTGACTCACCAAACCCTAACTGAAGTCGGAGTGCAATAAATGACTGAATCTCAACTGAAGGAGATCAAACACATGTCATAGCAATCCAACCATCAAGTGCTAGTGCTCCATGACTTCAATGAACCCCGATGAAGTTAACTAAAGCTGAACTGACCATCAGAAGTTGGTGGAGGCGCCTTGTTGACTCCAGATCATTAAATAATAATAAATAATCATTAAATAATATATTTAATGAGAGGAGGCACCCTAACTGACTGGTTGAACTGATTGTAAACACCAGTTAGCAATTAGGTGCATTAATATCACTCAGATCACCCCCGGAGTGCTCCAGTTAGCCTCCTTGACTGTTGGAGAAGGCTAAGTTAGCCTCCTTGACTGTAGGAAGGTGTGGGTGTGACTGGAGGATGGCAATTAATGCTCCACTGATGTCAATTAAACTTAGGATAGTGGTTTAACTAGGCCAATTTGACCGAAAGAGTGTGTATGATGGTAGATGTCTCCAACACCCCCCCTTAAGCTATACTCAGGAAGAGTTAGAAAAAATAGATGTATAAAATGCTAGGGCCCTGGAAACAAAGGCCATAGGTCACCCTGTACAATAAAGTAACTGCTTAATATAACCAAGGAAACGGGGAAAACCTCATGGGAAAAATACCCCCCCTCAAACTAAGCAGTAAATCAAGAATTGGTTCTTCTATGCAGCAGCATCCTGAGAATGTGCATGTGAACCTCTGAATTCAAACTAAATGAATATGTCTAGAAGAATCTTCCACTTTGGAAGAAAAACAATGCACTCAACTGAATCAGAAATATAAACATCTGCATGGTGAAAACTGGACCCATGTAGAGTAGCTGAAATCATCTGAAGAGAGAGAAAAGGTTCTTGAGGATTCGAACCATGTGTGGAACACTCAAGAAACTGATATGTTTCAGCCCTGAACAGCAAACCATGAGTGGTAAAATCAGCCCCAAATCTTAGGAGCGAGTGTCCATGCGGATGCAGAATGTCTTCCTCTTTACTAGTTCTGTGAGGAGATGAGCTTGTGACCAAAGGTAGAGAATCCCTGGGACTCTGGAGAGCGAATGATTGAGCTCCATAATATGATATAGATTCTGAAATATATAATTAATCACAAAATAAAATATCAGCAACCTCATAAGAGGAAACTAACACCAAATCCCCATAAGCAAATTTGAAGAAGAATTGCGGTACTTGATTTTTCACACCGAAATTGGTGAGAGCAACTACAAGCATGACTGAAAGCTTTTGGATTTTAAAATATGAAAAAAATAATATCAGATCAGAATGTAAATCATATCTAAATAATTTCACAACATATCCAAAACTATGAAATCAAATCAAATCCCCAGCAACAGTTTCGAAGGAGACTTGCGGTACTTGTTTCTTCACACCGTTGATGAGAATAGCTACAAGCAGTACTGAAGGTTTATGAACCTGAAATTTTGAACCAATAAATATCAGATCAGATCCAAATAAGATCATATCAGATCCAATAAGTTTCATATCAGGTCCAAGATTATGGTCAACCGAGACGGTAGATGCACAGTTTTCTTCTTCTTCAAAATTCTGAATTTTGGTGCATGCAATCCTGCAGGAATTTGCTGGAAGATCTAGATCATGGGGAGCGAATGTATCGCTCTTATAATATGATACTTCTTCCAAAATATCCAATTTTTTACATATTTTCACACCAGCAGCAACATTAGAGGAAGAAAAATCAAATTTCTCTTCACTTTCGGAAGCAATTACTGGTAAATTTTGCACAGAATTCAAAGGAAAATCACCGGTGAATGTTTGCATGGAAGTGTAGCAGTATTTTTCTTCAATATCAGAGATTCGAATGTCTTCTTCTGTTTCAGCAATATGAGAAGATGAGATATCAGAGATCTCATGAACTTCTGGAGCATCAGGAGAAGGAGTCACTTTATGGAGACTTTCTTCAATTCGAATTGAATGTGTAGAAGATTATGCTTCATCTTCATCTTGAAAAACTTCATCAAAGAGAGTAGAGGCTGAGAGTTTTGAGTAAAGAAATCTTGTGGCGCTGGATGTGATCTTCAAAGTACTATTATGATCCTGATTGTGCTTGCCAAAGGTTCTGTCCAATATTGTCTAGACTTCCTTTGGGTATTCAACAGAATCAATAAGGTAGTACAAGTTATCAGAAAGGGTCAGACATATTGCTCCATAAGCTCTATCACCGTCATTTAGCCAGTCAATCTCATTCTCATAAGACTCTTTTCCAAGTCCAATAGACACCTCATAGAGACCTCGTCTCTTCAGAGATGCAATCATCTTTAACTTCCATTCCGAATAGCTTGTGAATGGGGTGAGAAGAGGGATTGATGAGTCCATTTGAAGTTGTACCTGTTAAGACCTGCAAATCAAAACAAAAGGGGCACCATAAGGTCAGAAAACCTGCACATTATAGGCTTTCATCACACCCAACATAGTCAATTAAGCAAGCTTGATCAACAAGTTCTTTACTTGGGATATTGAGTGGTAAGCCTTGGCTTTTGGTGCAGTGCCGGATTTTTGAGCTATTGCTCAAATTTCATGGAGAAATCTGTCAAAAATCTTGTTTTTGAGAGTTTGTTCTTCGTCCCACCGCATGCTCTGATACCATATTAATTCTTGCACATGATCTAGGAACTAGGAATCAAAATCATCAAAGAATAATTAACAAATACTCATGAATTGGAAATAATCGGAACCAGAATTGGTTTCCTCTCTGTATATTTAATAAACAATAAAGGGTTACAATTCCAATGCTGAGCAATGGCTTAACTCTATGAAGAATTAAAATACCTAAGGAGACAATTAGAATTCAGTGAGTGAGTCTAGCTTAACTGACTCTAAACCATTCAATCTCACTCAGTTAACCACTTGACCAAAACCCTAATTGACTCACCAAACCCTAACTGAAGTCAGAGTGCAATAAATGACTGAATCTCAACTGAAGGAGATCAAACACATGTCATAGCAATCCAACCATCAAGTGCTAGTGCTCCATGACTTCAATGAACCCCGATGAAGTTAACTGAAGCTGAACTGACCATCAGAAGTTGGTGGAGGCGCCTTGTTGACTCCAGATCATTAAATAATAATAAATAATCATTAAATAATATATTTAATGAGAGGAGGCGCCCTAATTGACTGGTTGAACTGATTGTAACCACCAGTTAGCAATTAGGTGCATTAATATCACTCAGATCACCCCCGGAGTGCTCCGGTTAGCCTCCTTGACTGTAGGAGAAGGCTAAGCTAGCCTCCTTGACTGTAGGAAGGCGTGGGTGTGACTAGATGATGGCAATTAATGCTCCACTAATGTCAATTAAACTTAGGATAGTGGTTTAACTAGGCCAATTTGACCGAACGAGTGTGTATGATGGTAGATGTATCCAACACTAGTGGAGCATATGAAGGAAAATGGTTGTGATCAACCAAATATTCATACTTACAATCCTTTGATGAATGTATTTCACAATGAAAATGACTTGATACAAATAAGGAGGTTGAGAGGGTATAACACGAAATCGACCATGTATATTAGCCTATTGTGGGGGATTACATGAAGTTAAATAATGTAATAACCATGGCTTATAATGCATTGATTGTGAGGTTTATTTGTAGAACGATGGGGGCATTGAGTTTGTTTCAATGAATTCAAGTGCACGAGTAATCAATTTTATCTTACCACATAAGGGATGCCATTTTCATATGAGGTTAGATGTTGAGGTTACAATATCCAAACATAGTATTATTTCTAGTTGGTATCTACTGCATTTATACCTAGGTGGATGTACCAGTTACTTGATCAAATTACTTATATATCATTCAAGGTCCCATGTCAATAATTAAGGATACAATAAGGATAAAATAATTGTACTAAATTAGTCTATTTCCATAAACTCTCTTATGATTCTACATAAGATATTTTCTGTTTTATATGATATTTGTAACTATTGGCATGGTATGATTCATTATTGTTTCTTGCCTTACTAAGAGATCTATCATATGCATTCAAACAATTATTTCTTGTTTTTTTCTTGGTTGGATTTATGCTCTCTCTTCTTATGGAAATCATATGAGCTAAAATTTCTATGGTGGTATGCCTTACAAATATACTTTCTTAATTGACATATTAATTAGGTAACCAGGGATATTAGAATAATGAGAAGAGGATCTACGGTGTTACATTTAATCATGCGATACAAATATATATCCTCCACCTCATTTATGTATTTGCATTATTCAGTGAACCATTTTAGTGGTGGAAGTGTAGTAGTTTTTACAAATGCCTGCATGGGAATTTCTATTTAATTAGTTATTTGGAGAGTCAACGACAGGTAGCATATGAAATTATTGAACCAAGTGATCTCTAATAACGTTATGGCCATTACACTACACCTTTGACTAATTTAATCACTTCACAGTGAGATTTCTTGAGCTCTAAAGGAAATGAAGTTTCCCATATCTTCCAAGCCATTAAATGAGGTGATCGAAGCCAGTTCTAACTCCTCCTAAAAATACATTGATATTTTAAAATGGTGGTGAAAAATTTAACATCTTGATCTCCTATCATACTAAAAACATATATTAGTTAGTGTACAGGTTGGGATATCTCCACATTAGAAAGATATTTATATTTAACCCATAGAGCCTTCCTACAATGTAATTTATAAATATCCTTGACGAGAAATAAAATAGAAGCCAAAAACGCTTATGAAATAATTAAAATAAGAATATAAGAAACTAGGACTCCTTAGCACCATCCCCATACCATATTCTATAATAAGGTTTATCCCAAGGGTGTCTTCCTATGAATCTAACAAGTAACATTAGTATACTATACCTAGGATTATTGGCTCATGCCATGGTTATACATATATACACCAATTTTTCAGGCCCATCTAGATATAAGATGTTATAGATTCATGCATATTATTTTTTTCGTCTTTTTGGTTTTTATGTTTTCGAAAAAAATGAAGGAGTAACAAAGGGGCTGATTTCATCTTGTGGAGGCTGTCTTCTTCATTTGTTGGCTGATTTTGGACTGCATGGGTCATGACATCATCTGGAGAGGACACAGTCTTGTTTGTGAGGACCATTTACTTTCTATTGGACGCATATCCTTACAGTTCCACATCTGCAGTGATCTCCACGCTTCATGTGGGACAATATAAAGGGTTGTTACAATGAAAAGGGGAGTTGCAATCCATATTTACACCTACATGAATCTACTACAACGTTTTTGGGTAATCTCATTGTAGTCTTCCTTCTTGTTACGACTGTGCATAACATTTTTGGGTAGTGAAGGAGGGCGCTGCAGCATAATAAGGGAGTCTGAGAAGAAGACGATTTGGGTTGTTTTGAGGATTTGGAACGACAGGGCAGACACCAAAAAAAAATCGAGACACCAAATCTCACTTCCATAAATCATTGTGCATGCCTAGGAAGCTACAAGTTAGAGCTAAAGTAATTTCAGATTTGCTTTTCCACCTTAGAAACACTGTTACAGTCATTGTAAACTCAAAGTTATAGGAATATGATATTTAGGGTTTATTTTCCTTGTTATTTATGCAAATCAATCTCTATTGCATTTACTATTCACTGTTAGTGCTACAAAAAACAAGATCTGAAAATTATAGTCAATATAGAAGCCAAACATTACACATACGATGGTCCTGATTTGCATACAGACTTCAAAACCCTTGAGATACGAAACAAAATCTTTGAGTTAAACAAATTTCCAAACTGTATAAGTTTCTTCCGCAACGAAATTCTAGGTTTCCGCACGTTCCCTTCCGCAACATAATTCTTTCCAGAAGGTGGGAATCAGAAGTTAGATTTTTGACTTTCGACACTTCCAAAATAAGAGTTTCTACACAACGCTTCTTCCCTGTCGTCGATCTCGATCATTGATCTATCAATTTCGCGACCAGCCTAAGTGTTCGTACAACTAACTTTTTCACGTAGCGAAATTGCTTTCTGATCGTTCGATTAGACACCCACCAAATCAACAGTGGATTCCAAAATTTATTAAGCGCATTCCATAGAATATCACGCACATGAAAAGTTTTTTAAAGCTTGCAACTTCTCCTGATGATATCACTATAAACAGTCGATCTTCCCCACGATCGATCCCCACTCTACGTTCTTGTTTTATTTAAGCGATTGGTTAAGGTTTAACCCTCTACAAATATTCACTTAATTAATCACTTTCATGATCAATTCTTCTCTGCAATTTGACAACTATGGAAATCCAAAGACACTGAGTTTATATACATGGTTATATGGAGTGAATGTGGGATGAATTCATACTTCTACAGAACTATATGAAGACATGAAATCCATCAAAATCACACGTAGAGTCTAATCCTTTGTTCTTTATTCAATTTGTCAAAAATTCAAATACACACAGAGAATTCTATTTGTTCACTCCTCGCTCACTCTTCTGTGCACCTATCATTCCTCCAATCATGCTATGTGGAATTTATCTCCCTCTCAATCTCTATGAGCTAATCAAATATTCTTTGAGCTATCCTCAAACCTCTATGACCTATCCTAAGCTTTGTGATCTAACCTAAGCTTCTGCGATCCAACAATCTCTATAAGCTAACTAAGATGCTAAGAAAATAACTCGAACTGATTTAAATACAAGAGGATTCTATTTCCAGATCCTATAAAAAAGGAGTATAGTCCTTATTGATCTCTGCTAATCTTATGACTCACAACTAACTCAATCCTAACTATTGCATGTGGAAAAGGATCTATATTCCTTATCTATTTTATTCAAGTTTAACCAAATAAATCAAATTACAAATGTACGAGACCCTAGGTCTCTTAACAGTTCCATTGACCTTGTGAATTCATGAATGACTTCGCCCTCTTGAGCCTATGCTCCTGCATCGACATATGAGCAGTACATTGAATACAAAAACCAACTAAGTCTATTTGAAAAAGGTTAGTGGTAATTTTGACAAGTGTTTTTTCAAAATCCCTTAACCAAATTACATAAGAAAATAAGCCAAAAAAATTAGCAAGATATGATGGGGGTCATTACATTTTACTATTCAAATCATATTCCCCTTGTATAAAAATCAAACCCTCTCACTTCCTTTAGATAAAGCTTGCTCATCGATCACTGTCTCATCATGTTGAGTGGAGATGAGAATTGTGTGAAGGCACAGAGGAACCATGCACCAATCTCATTTTTGTACTCAATGGTTAATTGTGTTTTTCCATCAGGCCTCAACTAGGAGTAGGTTCCATTCTTTCTGACCTCTGTGAGCTTTGATCCCTGCTTGGTAGATAGCACATGGGTGAGAGACATCAACTCAGGGGTTTCATTAGTTGCATAACTAGTGCAATAAAGGGTAGAGACCCACACACTAGACCTCACATAGACTTCCATCCATACTAACATATCATGACCTACTCAAGTAGTACTTAATTAGGTTACCAAAAAATTTACACACCCTCACGACACCCTTATTAACCCATAGTAGATCATGGTACCTTCATACACAGGCTTGGGGCCCTTAACAGTCCTCAAGGCACTTTCAACCAGTCACAACAGTCCTATCAAGCTTAAGACATGTCACAACAACCCTTAGTAGGCTCAAGATAGGTCATGGTTTTCTCTAGAAAGCGTTAGCAAAATTTACACATATGAAAATGACACAAACAAGAAACACAAACTGAATATGAACACTGTGATGAATCTCAGAAACTCAAAAAAACACTTTTCATTAACACTTCCAAGAAATTTTACAGAGATGCAATCTAAGCACAGAGGCTTCAAAAATGAAATTCGAACCCTTCCTCCTCTGTAGAGGTTACATTTATAGTGGAATTTACCCCTGAGGCATATCTTGAAATTGGGCATCAAACTCAAAAGTACGTCCTAAATCCTACCAAAATCTGACATGGAAGATGTGTCGTTCCCACAAAACATTTTGGGAAGGCACGCTGTGCTATGCGTGACCAATAAAAAAGGGAAATCTTGACATATGGGGATTTCTGGCTTGCTTGATGAAAATGAAAAACTTTGAGCATATTTTTAACACACTACGATTGACTTAGCTGTTGGTGGGCCTTGCAGGATGATGATTTCTCACTCTATGTATATATTTCCATTGCTGATCTGTAGGGGTGGCCATCTCAAATAGTTCCTTTAGGATAACATCCAGGTTAATCAGGGGGCTATGGCCAATAGAGGGGAGATCTAATTTGAAAATCATGAATTGAGCCAGTAGCTCAAAGTATTCACCGAGTTTATTGATGATTACCTCTCCCTTTAGCCCACCATTCATACCCTCAAAATTTGCATGGTTTAGTCTTTCCCAGTGTAGTAGTTCAACATATTTTCTTTGAGGGATCAACTTCCCCTCTGGACCCCAAAACTCAGGAAACCATTTCTAAAACATGGGCTGGAACAATTTGTTGAACTTTTCTACCCCTTGCTGAATAATGTTAATCCTATTAAGTGCATTCTGCAACATGTTGTGCTTTGTGGTCATCCTCCTTGCTTCCACCAGAACTGATATCCTGTCAGTAATTCCCAGGGAAATTACTTCTCCCCCAGAGGCTGAGTTCAAAACAATAATCGTCTTCTGGGCCTCCTACCTAGGACTTTATGCTAGACTTTCCTGTAGGGATTTACATCTTCTGCTTGCTACCATAGAAGCTTGTTTATGCTCATCCACCATGAACAAATTATTTTCTAACGATGGAATCTCCTTTATCACTGCATGCCAGAGAAAATGTTTATCCCCTTACAGAGGAATTCAGCTTATGACCCTTTCCTCAAACCTGGTTACCTTCTCTTTGAGTGTCATGATCTCTTCAACAGAGTCTTTACTTTCCTTCGCAGTGATCCTATCCTTGAGGTCTTGATTGGACTCCTTCAATTGAGTGATTTCTAGGTCCTTAAGGGACATTTCAGACATATCTTTGATTGCCAAAGCAGTGGGTGATATGTCCTCAGGGGTGTTATAGTCATTTAATTCATCAATTCTCTTCTGCATCTTTTGCTTCTCTTCTTCCCATGTGTGCTTGTCAGCCTCCAACACAACAGGATGACCTTTCAGATCCAAAACTTCATGCTGCAATGTCTCAATCTCCCCTTGTAACTGCATGGTCTGAAGAGGTAGTTGGATGTCTTTGATAGGTGTCTTTATTTTCTTTTGTAAGCATGTATCTTGGCTAGTGGCTTTGCTAGTAAAATAGCTTGATCTGTTTCCACTGGATGCTCAGATGCAAGGGGATGCTATAAAGCATTTCATTCTGTTAGGTCTGCCACTTGGTCTTTCAGGAGTTTTACCTATAGGTTCTAGGCCTTGTTTCTTGCATTTTCTTGCTTCAATTGGGTCTCCAGTCTAACCACCCTTTGCTGGGACTTGATATGGGATAACACCTCCTTAGTCAGATCAACATAGATGAGATCACTAAATCCCTTATGGAACACAATATTATCTAGGATTGAGAACCGATCCATCTTGAACTCGACCTCTAAAAATCCTTCCTCGTTAGCGATGGCTAGGTTCAAGAAGTTTGTTATAAGATTCATGGCAGTAGTGAAAGATAATTTTCTACCTTATAGATTTCTTAGCTCCTTGGACTAATTCTGAGTCTTACCCTTGGATTTCTCTTTGAGCTGCCCATAGGTGGTCAACATTTTATTTTCAGTATTAAATTGGCCTTCAACAATAGAGGAAAAAGTATACTTCTGATAATTGAGTAGAGACTCCTCACTCCCTTTGTTCATTGATTGTGTGGTTCTTTAGGGATTTATCTCTGAGTGTGTAGTGGTTGGATTTACAATGACTAGTTGCTACGTGATCACCATCTGATTTGCAACCTTTCCCCTGGAAGGGTTTACTGAATCAAGCTCCTCCTCTATCACTGTCGTGAAGGAATCGGATTCAAAATTAAACTACTACTCCATGTTGATTAAATCCTCCTCTATGTCTATCCTAGGATTCTTGATAGGGTTTTTTTCATCACATTCCATATCCTCCACTTCTAACCGAGAACTTCTGCTAAAACCATCACCATTTAGGGGAAAGGGAGTAGCTGGGACTGTACCTTGCACTTCTTTAGGAGCCTGCAATTTCTCTACAGGAGTCCAATCAAAATAATAGGCAAGAGAATTTTCTTCCTGGGACAAGTGGGGGATCATGGAGTGAATAAAGATTGACCTATGCACCTAGACCCTCCTCTGGGAAATGATCCCCTTAGGATCATAATTCTGTGCATGATTCACCTGAAACTTCATGGCCTTCAAACATTTCTCCACCATTGGTAACGCTGATGCCTTCTTCACAATGAAGGGCCCAAAATTAATAGGGTATTTGATCTAAGAGTGATTTCGGTGAGCAATAAAATGCTCCTCATCAGCAGAAATTCTCTTCCTGATAAATTCTAGTATGAATACTGAGGGATTTAGGTAAGCTGGTAGCATGAAAGGGAGAACCAAAAAACCATATACCCTGATAACTGAATACTTTGGCATAAGGAACCAATATCCAATACAATATTGTTGCAAGGCATCCTTCATGTGTTTTGATATCATCTTTTCTTTAGGGTTGAATATTCTGGAGATGCTGAGGACAATTATGTTAATGAATAGGGTGAGACAAGTCTTGCATCTTCTAGATAGACTGGGGCTAGTCTTTAAACACCTATAGATCCATGACCTCAAGGGTCTTCTGGTTGGAACTAACTATGATGGCAAATAGATACACCTAGTATCTAAAGTTCTTATCCAAATCAAACTTCTCAAGCTGAGAATTGATTTCTCAGGATAAGAACTCACCGAACTTAATTCCTACTTTAGATTGACTCATGTGAAGGAGAATGCCTAACATTACTTCAGAGGCCATGCTATCGCTATCAAGACCTAGGATTTTACTCAATAGGGAGATGGTTGATACGATAGGATTTATGAAAAATTCAGAGGAGAGTGGGGTGATAAGGGTCTCTAAGGGAACTGGGGTGTTCAAAATGGTCTGGAACAATTTATTCTTGGATTCTAGGTTAGATTTCCCGAACACCTGCAGAACCTCTGATTCAGTGAAGAGGATTAGAGCTTGACATTGGGATATGGAGAGACCCAGGGAATCCATGATAGCTTCTGGTGTAATTTTGCAAACTCCACGGGAGTGGGTATCATCTAAGATGGCCTTCCCAGTGGGGGGATAATTGGAGGCTACCCTTTGGACAATATCTAGGAAATTGGGTAATTTTTCTAATTAATGTGAACCCTATTAAGGATGACTTTAAATTTACCAACAATTTAAACTGGTCTTTGGAAGGTGACAACAAAGCATTCTGGGCATTAGTGACACTGGACAACTGCAAACAAGGATCATAAGTGTTATAAAGTTGATCGCAAATGATATCCTTGGACATGTGAAGGATTTTTATAGACAAGGCCATGGCAGGACTGTTGAAAGGGTTGATAAACGATGAATGAGTACTTGGTGGTGACGGTTGACACTTATGGAGGTTTCACTTGTATCCAACTGACTCGTGCTTGGCGGACGTCAGATTTACAGGGTGGTGGGAGTATTAACGAACTGTTAATGTCAACATGATTAGCCTTATAAACCATCATGCTCCATAAAAGTGACCTTTGTACCTCCAATCTTCGAGCACAATATCTAATGGGGAGGGGCCCACCAGATTTCACAAATTTGTTTTTTATCTTCAGAGTTATATTAATGGTTTAAAATCTTAAATATTTAGGCTTTAATATAAAACCAAAATATTATGTAATTGATGTTTGGATTTGGGTATTATAAGGTGGAATATTTTATGGTGTAATATATGGCTTTCATGTGTTGGTAAAGGCTATTTTGGAAAGCATACAAGTGTACTACATGACTATTCCTAACCGTATATTGGAAGGAAGTTGAGAGGCCAACTCTAGAGGAGCCAATTCGAGAAATTGGGTTGGTTTTATTTTCAAATGGCCAAACAAAGGGATTGGACAGATTTGAAAATGAGGTATACTTTTTATATTTGGTTCTTCAATATGATATTTTATAACATATGCATTCATTGTAATTTGCACTAGTTTTTTCTTACGTGATGTCCAAATTGGTTCTATGTAGGATGTTAAAGGATTATCAAGTTGGGGTTGAAGAATTCATAGAGTTTGCAAAATGGAATTCAGAGGATAATAACACCACAATATGCCCTTGTAAAAAATGTTGCAATGTTGCAGTGTTGAATTTTGAGGAAGTACAAGACAACTTGATGATTCATGGTATAATAAGTTCATATAAAACTTGGTTTTCCATGGAGAGAGAGTTCCTACTAAGGACTATATATTTGACAAGAGCAAGAAATTCCACACAACAGATATGCATGATTTTCCTCAAGAAATTACACATGCACTAGTAGAAAATGAGAAATTAATGACTAAAAAAATGACTAAAATCAGGCTATAAACGACTATTTTTGAGTCGGTGACTAATAGTAGCAAATTTCCACTATCTTATAGCTAGTCGTATTTCACTAGTCATTAATAACTTGACTTAGTAGTCATTGATTTAGTCATTGATAGACAATGATTTAGTCATTGATAGTCAATGATTTAGTCATTGATTTAGTCATTGTTTTAGTCATTGATAGTTAATGATTTAGTCATTGATTTAGTCACTGAGTTAGTCATTGATTTAGTCGTTGATTTAGTCACTGATTGCAACCATTAATGACCAAATATATGACTAAATAAACTACTAGATGTTAACATATTAATGACTAAGCTAAATACAACTAAGATACAGGAAATTAGCTACTAATAGTCGTATATATGCGAATTTAGTCATTTTTGTAGTCACAAATTTATGATAGGACACGGAGGAATCGAACCACCAACATCCTGCCTATAATTAGGTAGGCGCTATACCATTGAGCTAGCACCCTTAAAGAGATTGTTATTTCTTGAAAATGATGATATTCAAACAAATTTATGATAGATATCAATCTACAAACTACATAACTATTACTATTACAACTTACCAGTAACTAGTATTTATGATAAACTAATCCCTGAGAGCTATGTACAATAACTAAAGCTAATAAAAATACTACAAATACTCTTACCAAAGAGATTTAGTGATGAGTACCTCTTCCCATTCTTCATCACTATCATTCTCATAGTCCAAAGAAGAGTCCTTCTTGAAAGGATTTCGAATCCCAATGCCATCACTGCATCAAAAACAAAGAGTCAGAAACAAAATTTTCCCTCTTGTCTACTGCAATATTAAGAATCCATGAGCTTCAAGGCGTTTCAGATGTTCCTCATCACGGGCTATCAAAATTAAAACACAACTTGTTGCTTTGATAATTAATAAACTTTAAATTACACGAAGTATATTCACCTTTTCTTTAAGAAGGTTCCATAATAAGCAGGTCTATGGTTGTGATCAAACTGTAAAAGGTTTCTTCTCTGATTGTGAAGCCTATTTTATTGTGAAGCCTACTTTAGCTTTAAATCAAGTGATAAACATTCTAAGAGCCAGGCAGATTCAGAAACTTATTGCTAATGGAGACTCGATGATTATCATTTGCAAAATTAGAGACTTGACTCCCTATGCACCGTAATGTCTTGCAAAAATGATCTCTAGACCTAGAATTCAAAGAATTGCAAGTATTTTGACTTGGGGAATTGCAAGTATTGAAAGTACTTAGCATTGAATCATTTACTATTTCAGAGGTACCATTTTGTATGGAGGAGTTATGCTTTGTGAATCATTATTCCTTGGCTATAAGGGCACCTAATAGTGGATTCAATAATTAAAGAGTCATGTTGCAAATATAAAGATAAATACCCTGCTCCTACAACATTGCATCTTTAGAGAAACCTTTAAAGGGTTGTATATTTGGCTTCTAGGTGATGATACCAGTTATTTGAAAGGAAGGACAACTAGTTAAGCATGAATTAAACTTGAAAAACTTGCAAACTATTAGGTATAACAATATATATATATCAGCTCTGTGTTGAGATGTACAGGATCTCAAACAGCTTCCATGATGATTGGACAACAGTTCACAGAGAGAAATAACCATTGATAAGAACTGAACTTTCCTTAGAATGTATGGTCACCTAAAATATGACTACACTAAAATTTAGATTCTAGTAAGCTTTTGAGATTGACTAAACCTATTGAAAAGGTTGGAGAGACTGGTATTCTACAGTGTTCTTATAATGCACAGTGGCATAAAGGCATATTCTTATCAAGATTTATGATTTTCAAAATGAAGGAATTTACTTGACCATGAAATGCACATTTATGATGAAGCAAAGGATAGAAAAAATAATGATGAGGTTCATATTCCCCATTTGAACTGCCTACAAGAAACTATTTCTTCGTAAGGGTAATAAAGCATGTCTCCATCCTGCTTGAGTGGAATGTGAAAGTGCCCTGCCCTGATTATCTGATTATGAATTAGTTTTAAGTTCCAATCCCCTTCAGGCCCTATGGCATGTTTACGCCTTCCACTCTGACTTCCCAGATGGGATGTGTTGCTTCTTCAATGGAATATAAGAGCCTCACTAAGACCTAGGTCTCGTATTTTGGTGTGGAGTTATATTTACAAGTACAAAGTTCAAGGTTCATGAAGAATTGTTCAAAACCTACCATTAGTACACCATTATAACATAGGGTATGTTTCTGCGGGAGGATAGAGGCAAGGTAGAGTAGACGGTAAGAGTAAGAGAGGGTTTGACCTAGCTAATTTAAAGAAAAAAAATCTAAATCTTGGCCGAATTAGAGATTGAATAGTCTCTTAGTAAGGTGTAATGTGTTGGTGAGTGAGCGTAGCGCTAAGGCCTTATATTTGTTTTCTCTTAGGCACCGATTTTGGAAAGTGATGCTAAGAAGTCCCCAAGATGGCCAAGGGATATTTGACAATCCTACATGACATTGGTAATGTCCTGGTGCAACCTAGGGACATCCCCTGTGCAGTGTTAGATCTTAAAAGATAGGCTCATCTGAAAATGGTTATCCCTTGTATTTAGATCCATAAAAATAAGTCTATATCCATAGATAACAAACTTGGAAAAATACAAAGGCTTAAAATGGCTGGATAAAAGGAAACAAAAGTTGTAAATGCCATATTAGCAAGAGGTAAAACATAATTATTAAAAGTAAATTACTAATATCCAACAACAAAAGAAGACAAAACTCACCCTTGGCCTCTGAAGGAACCAAAAATGTGCTTCCCTTTGAAGTACTCTGAAATCCTTGCACCTTTGGGCCAGAAGCATTATTAGATAGTGTTATGGAGAGAAATTCCTATGGCTTGGGGTACCACAACAGACAACTGGACTACAGAAATCAATCTTGTCCAATATGCAATAGAAATTAAATGTCTAACACTAAAGGATCAGACCTCGTACCTTATTCCGGACGGTTGAAGTAGATCCCCATTGAGCTTTCCAACTTCAGCTTGAATTGATAAATTACTTCCTCAACAACAAGTAAACAATACAAGCATACTATATATCATGGTGTTAGATCTATTCTAGCATATATAATCAACAATGTATAAGCATTTGAAATAATCCCATGGATAAAATATTCATTCAAACACACATTATTGGACAGGAAAATATATTTCTATTAATATAAATAAGAGATTACAATAGATACAACCTCTGACGGCACGTCTGCGAATCAGAGAAACTAAATCCCCCACTTGGGACTCCACCACTTCAATCCTCCATCTCTCGATAGCAAGCTCACAAGTGGAAGGAAAGCTTGGGAAGAACACACTAGTGCTCCAAGGGACAAAGGGATGCAGACTCAAGCACAAGTTCTGGCAACAATGGACTATAGTTTCTTTGCTCTCAATTCTCTCATATGCCTTCAATGTACCAAGGGGTTCCTTATATATCTTTTCAAAGGGGTAATGAAAGGTCGAATCCGAGCGATCTCAAGGCATATGGAAGGCTAGGAGTCAAGTGAGTCGGATCCATGTCAAGGAAAAATACAAAAGGATTTGGATTTTGTACACATCCCGATGTACGCGGTTTTAGTGGTCAAACCCACGTTTATACGTGCCTATAGGTTTAAAAGTCACGTGTATCATTTTTCACATGTTTTTAAGGATGATCAAGGAAACATCAAAGGACAAAAAATGGTCCAAGGGGTCTGAGGAGTCTGCAGCGGGAAAGGGGAATGCAATACAAACTGTGATTCACCTGGAGTGGTACAATCAGCTATAATAGATAGTCCATTAATATTCAATAGTTCATGTCCATTTGTGCTTTCCAAAACATCTTGTTCATTTTCCCACTACCTCTGCAATTGCCTAGACGATGCCAAATTGGGAGTGGAATAATGGCTTGATCTTTCTATAGAACCTTCTGACCTTGCAAATAAAAATCTTGACTGCTTGCTATTCTGAGACTTTCATGAACTTGATATTTACTTTGACAACCCATTGGATTTATCAGTCTCAACAAGGAGCAAATTTGCTAAATTGTGAGGACTATTTAATACACTATCATCTGAATCAAATTTCAAAGACAATATGTTTGAAATTATATTGTTTTATCCAACATCTGAGCCATTCATATAAACTTCTAGAAGGATATTACACACCAGATTATCCAAGCATTCTAGCTTTCCAGAATTGGCATTAGAATCTCTAGCAATTTCTAATTTCTCAGGAATTTGAAAACCAGTACTTGTACTTCTATCGGTTGCATCTAACATAGACTCATTTTCAAAATTTTGGATAGAGCTTGTACTAGTATTTCCAGCTTCTGAAACTGATCTTTCCTCTAACATAGGCTCATTTTCACAATTTTGGATAGAACTTGCACTAGTCTTTTCAGCAGTTGAAACTAATCTTTCCTCTGCTTTATTATTAGTAACTCCAAAGCTGTCACCGCCACCATTAAGGGGTGCAAGTATTTATATACTTTTGATGAAGAGAATGATCTTTAGAACTATAATCATCAACTGAAAATTGGACTTTTTCCATAAAGGGAGGCACCTCGGCTTCTGAAGAAATAGCTTTAGTGAAACCTTCACCATATGGTTCTGCAAAGTGTTCTTCATAATTGTTTTGATACCTATCATCAAATGGAGACCTTTGTAGATGATTCTCAACATGGTTTCTTGAAATAATTCGACTACTTTTATTTAGAGCAACAACATTCACTTCACTGTTGCTTTGAACAACAGAGTTGCTTTGAGGAATAGAGATTGGAAAGCTATCTTTAGAAAGTCCAAATTGTGAGGACTATTTAATACACTATCATCTGAATCAAAATTCAACGACAATATGTTTGAAATTATACAGTTTTCTCCAACATCTGAGCCATTCCTATAAACTTCTGGAAGGATATTACACACCAGATTCTCCAAGCATTCTAGCTTTCCAGAACTGGCATTAGAATCTCTAGCAATTTCTACTTTCTCGAGAATTTGAAAACTAGTACTTGTACTTCTATCGGTTGCATCTAACATATACTCATTTTCAAAATTTTGTATAGAGCTTGTACTAGTATTTCCAGCTTCTGAAACTGATCTTTCCTCTAACATAGGCTCATTTTCACAATTTTGGATAGAACCTGCACTAGTCTTTTTAGCAGTTGAAACTAATCTTTCCTCTGCTTTATGATCAGTAACTCCAAAGCTGTCACCATCACCATTAAGGGTACAAGTATTTACATACTTTTTATGAAGAGAACAATCTTTAGAACTATAATCATCAACCGAAAATTGGACTTTTTCCATAAAGGGAGGCACCTCTGCTTCAGAAGAAATAGCTTTAGAGAAACCTTCACCATATGGTTCCGCAAAGTGTTCTTCATAATTGTTTTGATACCTATCATCAAATGGAGACCTTTGTAGACAATTCTCAACATGGTTTCTTGAAAGCATTCTACTGCTTTTATTTAGAGCAACAACATTCACTTCATTGTTGCTTTTAACAACAGAGTTGCTTTGAGGGACAGAGACTGGAAGCTATCTTTAGAAAGTCCAACACAGACAATACCATATGACACTGAAGCTGCATCTGTTCTTTCACTTCTTGTTGTTTCAATGTGCCCACTGCCCAGCTCAGATGAACCCTTGTGTGTGTCAGAGGATGAATTCTTCAATAGACTTTTAAAACCTTCATGACTCCTACGTTTCATAGTAGGATCAACTAAACTGACATTCTTTCCATGGAAAGCTTCCCCAACGGTATTTACACATGAATTTAATTTTATATCTGTTCCACTCATTGCATTAGGTTTGGAATCAATATGTTTTTTATATATAAACATTGATGACTACCCACCCTTATTGACCAACAACTTGCCATGATCAGAACTCAACCCTGATGCCGCAGCTTCCACCACCAAGGCAGGGAGATTTAATGTTGGAGACACTGAAAGTGAATGACATGAACTTGTTTTAGGATTAGAGGAGCCCTAAATAGCTGGGATACTCATACTAAATTATTTTTCCTGTGCAGCATGGGAGCCCCTGCAACAACCATTAATGTGTCAATATTCAATAAGATATGTAATATTCCACCACAAACTCCTAAATCATATGGAAGCTTATGTTCACTAAACTTAATGTGTAATGTTACTCTGCACCAATCCAGGGGGGTGCTGGAAAACTAAACAAATATTCCATGACAAGAAATAGATTTCATACCAAGATGCACTAGTTGGCAATACAACTGATCTTCTAGCAGCTCCACTGGAAAGGGAAGTCTCAGCATTACCTCCTGTGTTCTAGTTTCACATGGAAATATGAACAGGTATATATTATTAGGAAATGAAAATGAAGCCATGTATAAAGAATATAGAAGACAATCACTGAAGTAAAACATAAGATGTCTAAAGAAAATACACATTAGCTTCTATACTAATGATTATTTAGGACTGAATCAGAAGCTATTAAATAATCTAATATGGAAGCATAGAAAAAGCTGTCTACACAGATATCAATAACAAATGCTAAAGATAATTGGATGGAAGTACAATATACTAAAATCCTAAAGTCACTTACAAGAGCCAGTGATTTGCTCAATTTACTAGAAGAAGCTTATCCAAGCAAGGAAACGTCTGCCACTGGTGGAGGTAAATAAAGTCCCCAGTGTTGCTGTGAAGGATTTGTAACATCATAGAACTTCTGAGTTTTGCTGCTAGAAAAATAGGACAAAGAAAATAAAAAATCATAAAAGCTAAATGTGAAATATTTTTTAAAACGATTTATCCCAATAAAGAAAACTTTCTAAATTAATTAATGCTAGAACAGAATTATAGGGGATTAAAGTAGCAAACTTGTTCATATCACCTATTTACTTTTGGTAGACGACACATTGATTTTCAGTCAATAGTTCTATTAGGGAGCTGGAAAAGCTTAAGGGGCTTCTGGACCTCTATTGCAAGACTACAGGAATGGTAATAAATATGAATAAGTCTTTAGAAATGTAAAGTGGATTGCCAGAGTAATTTAAAGACCGAACCAAAATCATATTTCCCATTAATTATTTCAAGAAGTCAAATACCCGGGTTTCATCTTGAAACCATATGATTGACATTTAAATTTTGGCCGTAACTGTCCCGTGGTTCATATATTAACCTTCATTAATCTATTCTAGAGAGTATACAGGAGTATTGGATGTCTTTAGCACAACGACCAAAAGGAATCTTAAACCAAATCAGAAAGAAGTGTTTCAACATCCTTCACATAGGAGGGAGGGCCAAGAAATTCCACTAGTTGGGTAGCCAATTCCAAGTAAGCTGGGAATGGGGTTTAAAACACATAAAACACTTCAGCTCAAAATTTTCAACTAAAATCTTTTAGAGATTGCTTTATAATGATGGACACTGAGGTCAAGTTATGAAATCAAAACACTTAAAAGATGCATCCATGGAATATTGGCTTAAAAAAAAACACTCACAGGATGCTTCCATTACAAGGAAAGACTTTGGTAAAGTTTTCCCCATGGTGGGTAAATAAATGAGGGAACTGAGTAAAAGTCAGAATTGGAAAGGACCCATGGATCAAGATTGAAGGAAATTTCAAATTTCAGAGGCTCTGCTAGATAGTTTACATGCTCAGTGGTCTATACTGTCATAGAGAGGCAGACTCACAATTGGCAAGAAATGCCTAGTCTTGAGGATGGTTGACAGTAGACAGTCTTAAGTTTACAAGGTGAGCTAGAGGAATGAGATGATTACATTGACTTTCCCAATCATCAAGGATTTGAGAATTTAAAGTGTTCAAGGATCAAGGGAACAAGGAAATGCATTCCGTGGGTCAAAATAGGTTATGCTACCAAAGTGGAGGAACTCATGCAAGAGAGAGCATCCTGGAGGACAGTTGTTTGGAAGCTATTCAACCCTTTAGAAACAAAAACACTAATGTGGTTGGTACTGGCTAATAAATTACTACCAATGGGCAAATGAGATATTGGTGCAGACAAGGGTGATGTATCATATGCAAATGCAATGCTGAGTCTGTGGATCACTTGTTCGTCTTGTGCACCTTCTCCAGATCTGTATGACTTGACGTGTCACAGGTTACAGGGGACAAATCAAGATGATATATATAGGCATAACTTGGTAGATTGTCTAGGACCGGATTGGTGACAAAACTGTAGCAACTTTTCAGGCTCCCATGTTTTGCTTATATATGATATATGGATGTCAAGAAATTTGATGATCTTCCTGGAACAGGTATTCACAGTTGCCTAGGTAGCACACAATATTAGAGAGGTAATGGAATGAAAAAGGATTCTAAAAGAAAAACCTTCCAGCTGTTCACTAATGCATTATATTGATAAAGAAAAGCCTAGGTCTTTTCAAGAGAGCATGAAAAGGAGTATCATGTATTTTTGGAGCTGGTGCTTTGTTTTTCTTGACTCTTCTTTTCATTTTTTGCTAGACTATGAGGCTAGTAAAGGGGCAAGAAGGGCAGAAGTCTACATTCAGATTGTGGAAAACAACTGAGAATGGAGCACGAGGACTTCACTTAGTGAACCTCTCACATAGCACCTGCGATCGTGGGATATTAAAGCATACCCTTAATTTCCAGAGATATTGACCCAAATTTTTTTTGTTGAAACCCCCTTCCAATACTTAAAACCTCCTCCCCAGCCCTTTTTATGCCTCAATCCTTATAAACCACCCTACCCACCCCCACCTTAAACCCCTCATCCCCCCCAATACCTGCAATATATTGGTTCAATTTTTGATAATTTTAAAACCCACAATATGAACTAACGTGATAGGATATTGGTCAAAAAGTGAAGCCCCCGTGGAATGGAGGAATTAAACAATTTCAAGGTTATGGAGATTCAAAGTTTATCATAGATTGGGCTAATCATCTGTCCAACATCGAGAATCTGGGCCTGCATGAGCCAAGTTCAAGAGGTCAAAAAATGTTTTGAAACCATAATAATAATCCTTTTTCGACACATTTACCAAGATTTCAACTCAATGGCATACAATCTTTCTAAATATACTTTGTTGTTACAGAAGGGTACCTAAACCAAACAAGAATTTAGAAAAGTCACTCTCCTATCTGATTTAGAAAAGACTTGTACTAACAACTCTTCTTTTCATTTGTTGCTAAACTATGAGGCTAGTAAAGGGGCAAGCATGGAAGAAGTCTACATTGAGATTGTGGAAAACAGCTGAGAATGGAGGTATTAAACAATTTCAAGGTTATGGAGATTCAAAGTTTATCATAGATTGGGCTAATCATCTGTCCAGCATCAAGAATCTAGGCCTGCATGAACCAAGTTCAAGAGGTCAAAAATTGTTTTGAAACCTTAATAATAATCCTTTTTCGACACATTTACCAAGATTTCAACTCAATGGAAGACAAGCTTTCTAAATATACTTTGTTTTTATAGAAGGGTACCTAAACCAAACAAGAATTTAGAAAAGTCACTTCCTATCTGATTCAGAAAAGACTTGTACTAACAACCACTTAATGACATATTAGCTCGGAGTCATAGTTGAGGGATGTAGACACTGGTTATGCTCGTCTTGTTGTATTGCTGGTTTAGATATTAGGACTCTTTTGATGATTCTGTATTGATGAAAAATTGAGTATCCCAGAGAATATGTAAGGAAGACTTTTAATAGTTTTATTCAATTTCTTTGTTTTTGAATGATGGACAACAAAACAATATCCAACACACTTGAGTCCTTGCAGGACTAGTCAAATGTATATTTTTATTTATTCCTTGGGAATATCAAATATAGTGATTTTAAAACACATCTCAGAGAACAAAGAAATCATGGATCTGATATAAATATTGACCCTTCATTGAAGTTTCATGATCTTAATCAACAATCGTATTTTCATTTAAACAAAAAAACATGTGTATTCATTCACCTATTTGTCTTAACAAGCAATAAACTTGCATAATTTTTGCAGATCATGTTTTTAGCTACAAGGTTCCCCTATACAATATCTCTATTTGGTATAAGATACACAAAAATACTAGTCATCTTATCATTTGATTATGCAACTTGAGGGTAAAAAGGAAATAACTTCCATAAATAAGCAAGGGCATATGTGAGAGCTCCCACATTTACTACCGAAGTTCATAGATGATTTGGCCCTGCTTATTTAGACTGAATTCTAATCGAAACTTTCAACAATTTTCAAAGATGTGAAACTCAAATCAGTGATTCTCGGCATGGAAGAGCTTGTTGGATATACAAATTTTTGGTTTCTATCAGATCAAGGACTTTATTGTTTTGGTGATATGGTTGTAAACCTATGTATGGGATTTTGGGACCACATATGGGACAAACTGTTTGAGCTGAAAAGAAGTATTTTGAAAAGGCTTAGAAATAAGCCTCTTCTACAGAATGTATTTTTGTTATCTATTAATAAAATTAAGCTTTTTTCACTGGAAAAAGAGAGTTCACACATTTAAATTCCACACAAATAAAAAGCAACCCTTCCACATTTTAGATAAAACTATAGCCTAGCATGCATCAGCTAAATCTATGCTCAAGAATCAGAGAAAATTGACATGGGAATTACAACACGGGAGTCTTTTGTCACAGATACATTTTATTGCATTTCATGTATGACAAGGTATCCTTTTTCCTCCAAAAAATATCATTTCAGGTATGACAATGGAGCTACAAGGTTCCCTTTTTCAATTAAAAAACCTACTTAATTTGCTGCTGTAATTACTAATTTCTGGATTTTTACATCTAATTAGAAAGCTTGGTTCATTAATTTGCATTCAGTTTTGTGCCCAAACTCAATGATTTTTTGCATTGATTTCCATTCATTTTCAGCCATTAAATCATCTATTAACTCGCCAGTTTTCCAGCCATTAAATCATCTATTAAATCGGCGGTTTTACGTTGATTTCCGTGCATTTTTCAGCTATGAAATCATCTATTAGCTCGTCGATTTTTCACAGATTTTTAGGACAATAATTTGTATTTAAGCATAAAGAATTATTGGTATTTTTGTTCGATTATTAGTTGACCTCTAAAGTCACTAGGATTTCCCCCAGTGTTTAGAAAGCAGTAACCCAAAGAGAAGGAGATAGTATCATAATACTTTGTGATAGTGCATTGTTTCCAATGGCCTTGGAACCAGACGGTTTCAAGTGTTAACAGAAAGTTCTAAATAAATTTTGATCTTGTTTTAGAACTCCAGATTTTTTAATATTCTTTTGATGTCCCCTCAATCTATGGAGCAACACTTCCAGCCGTCCCTAAGGGCCAAAACCCATCCACCCCATCCCAGAAGCTTGCTTCACATAGATTATTTATACTGACAAAGGAAGAAATGTAAGTAGTAGAAAATAATACCTGTTCGTTCATCTTATCTTGAAAAGTGGATGGTAGCATGTTGGGAAATAATTTGAGAAAAACTGGCAGTAACAATTCCATGAATGGAACTATGATGAATACTGCAAATGGTACAAGCCTAAAAATATCTGCTGTTGTTCTAGTTAGCTGCCACCTCTCTCTCTGTGAAAGATTCTTTCCACTTGCAAGCTTCAGTAAAAGCCTGAAAGATATTGTAATGTCATCCCAAAGAAGTTTAGTTCCAATCCGATAATATTGCACTGCTTCCAGTAAATCATGTTTCCACTGATGAAGTTTCCTGGCCCAATCTTCCCTGCTTGTGATACAGATCAGAAAAGCAATCAGCTGTGAAAAAGTTTACAAGGGATTTGCACCAAAGATTGATGTGAGTGTGCAGTAAAAAACAAAGATTGAGGTAACCTCAAAATTCTAATACAAACACACTGGGCTAACTTTATTGAATGGTTGACATTACTAGATTTCTAAAACTTTGCAAATTAGCAAAAATTTCCAAGACATTAGCAAATTTTCTACAATGTACTAAAATGGACTATATTTGCCACAACTTAAACAGAAAAATAGTATATTAACATTTCTTCTAGATTATTTATGTACAGACATGTTTCTTATTTCATAAGACAGAAAATATTGCCATCCAAACTAAAAACTTATGTAAAATAGTTTCATTTCCTAGGGTTTTCCTTGATGAGAGACTACCATGAAACACAAGAATAGAAAATCCTCTAAATTATTCTATTTAATTTCTTCCCCCAATTTCCATCACTAAATATGTGATTGATCGATTGTATTTTAAAGCTAAAAGAATTTAAATGCCATTCAAGTGATAAAACCTGCCTGCTCATAGATACTACCACTTTTAGTGTAGATCCAATTCCAAGCATTGTAGCCCAATTTTTTTTATGAAGGCCTCATCTTTCTCGAGAAATTCCTGCACTTGTTTTTCCTTGACTTTTACTAAGCTCAACCCTTCTACTGCCTGGTCACATTCTTCTGGTGATGCTTCAATATTTCTTTGCTTTGAAACTTTCTCTTCATTGTCATCCTCTTCATCCTCAGTAGTGCGTTGTTTTACTGCTGCAGTGTAAGAAGTCTTGGTGAAGTGAGATATCAATCTGACTCCTTTAAATGAGACTCCATGTCCCCTAAGAACAAGCAGAGAAGCATCTCTTGGAAGAAACATGTCTGAGTGTTTTAGCCACTGTTTCGTGGACACATCTAAGATAATGTTTCCTTTCTGACAGTTCTCTCCATCCCTAACTTTATCAGCTTTCTGGAAGGAGTGATCAGCAGGTAACTGTGAGAGTGACCCCAATATAGACCACTCTGCTAAACTCAGAATGTGGGTTTCATCTGAAGAGCAATGTGAGAATCCACAGAGAGAAAAAGGAGCTCTCTTCGATGATTGCAGGACTTTTTTGTAACAATTAGCTGACGGATTGATATTTTCCCGAAGGCCATTTGTCAATAACTGTATCTGCCAAATCAAAGAACTAGTGTGGAGTGAAAATAACCAAAAACTTGTTGGCATGTCTGACTCTATTTTACCAACACTGAGAAGTTAAGACTTAAGACACCCAACTAACTTCTTTGAAAATCCAATGGTTAAGAACAGAGACCTTTTCAACATGAAACAACCCATTCCAGACATCAAACCACTTCTGGATAATGCCACTAAATACTATTAGATTCCTGTGAATAGAAGAAGCCTGTAAAAACAATCATATGAGAAATATTAGGAGATAAGTGATAAGCCATGCATCCAATTTGAGAGGGTACATATGTGATTATATATGCAAGTTTATATTATGGACATGAAATTTGAGAAAGTTCAAAAAGTTCACAATTTCAGGATCTCGGTCTCATTAATATGATAATGTATACAAGTGTAATGCATTACTTCAAAATTCAAATGTAATTCAACATGGCAAGCAAGATTCACATATAGAAGTTTACACTTCCTACAAAAGGTTGGCCTTGACTTTGGAGAAGCTATAACGCAATTTGGATAACAAGAGGTTATTTTGTGTGATATCATGGTGCTATGGACTCTAGAGTATGGGTGTCAAATATACACATTTTTTAAGCACAAAGTAGAGGATGAACAGTGAAATATGAATAATCAAGATTTAAAAATAAGAGTGAAAAACCTTGATGAAGAACAAAAGCATTCTCAAAAATCAAATGAAGCCATGTAGAGACAAAAGAAAAATCACGTTATTAGCTACAAGGTTCCCCTATACAATATCTCTATTTGGTATAAGATACACAAAAATACTAGTCATCTTATCATTTGATTATGCAACTTGAGGGTAAAAAGAAAATAACTTCCATAAATAAACAAGTGCATATGTGAGAGCTCCCACATTTACTACCGGAGTTCATAGATGATTTGGCCCTGCTTATTTAGACTGAATTCTGATTGAAACTTTCAACAATTTTCAAAGATGTGAAACTCAAATCAGTGATTCTTGGCATGGAAGAGCTTGCTGGAGATACAAATTTTTGGTTTCTATAAGATCAAGGACTTTATTGTTTTGGTGAAACCTGTGTATGGGGTTTTGGGACCACATATGGGACAAACTGTTTGAGCTGAAAATAAGTATTTTGAAAAGGCTTAGAAACAAGCCTCTTCTACAGAATGTATTTTTGTTATCTATTAATAAAATTAAGCCTTTTTCACTGGAAAAAGAGAGTTCGCACATTTAAATCCACACAAATAAAAAGCAACCCTTCCACATTTTAGATAAAACTATAGCCTAGCATGCATTAGCTAAAGCTATTCTCACGAATCAGAGAAAATTGACATGGGAATTACAACATGGGAGTCTTTTGTCATAGATACATTTTCTTGCATTTCATGTATGACAAGATAGCCTTTTTCCACCAAAAAATATCATTTCAGGTATGACAATGAAACACAGTAAACAAATCACCCTAGAATTGAGTTGTAAGAACTACAGAGAAGGTATGGCCCGCACAAAAAATATTAACATTAGTTGTATGGCCTACCATACAACTAGCATAGATCCATCCTAAATGCAGATCTATCAAGCATTGAGAGGCATCCAGTTTTTTGAGGAGTCATTTTTTTAATGACATTTTATTTGGTTTTACATTTTGATTTTATGAGTGGATATGGATTTTTTATTTTTTTTCGGTTTTATTTTTTATCTTATTACTTTTTAACTAATTACTAATTAACTAACTAATTAATTTTTATTTTTTGTCCATAACATTACTGATTGTACAAATATGCCTCCAAATCATTAATCTTAGTCCAAATCATTAATGTAGTAAATACACTTTATTAGACTCAGCTAAATATAAGACTTTTCATTTTTCCTAAAATAAATTACAAAATAGAATTATCTAAAACCACTTTCAGCACATTCACATTGAACCTCTGTGGAAGTTCATGTCCAAGATTTATTCCTCAAGTGGGAGTTGAACCTTCTCCACATCAATACAAGCACAACCACCTCACTATAGTTATGCCTTTCAGCATGAAGGAACTTGAACATTAACCTAATGGTAGCTACTTTGTATGTAATGCTAGCCAAAAAATATATTGATGATGACACAGAAACACAAAGGAAGGTTGGTACATGACCTTATTAGAAAAGGGTTGACCCTGAAGCCGATCAAGACCATTCATATCCTTACTTTCAAAGGATTGAATATAACGCCTTCAACAACGATAGTTTGTTGTCTAAGATTTAATGAACATACAATATGATTTACAGTCTGACTTGCATTTTCCATGTCCTGTGATCTATTATATGAATTTAGACAAGAATTTAGTGTAAGAGTTTATTCTTTGCAGAAATTTGATAGTGGTGGCCAGTAGTGGATATTCAAAAGAAAAATTCCTCAATTTACAGTTTTTCAACTTTCTCAGTATTCACCTTCAGTTTCAGATTTTCATATTTTTACTTTCAATCTTCATTCCAATTTCACATCACATTATATTTCACGTTTGAAGTTTTTTTCTGATTCACGTAAGTTTCAAGTCTTTGTTATTATTAGTTTTTTAGTCATATGTATAAAATTTGATGGTTGAAGTATCTGGACGTCTCCCTCCCCACTAATTTCAAAAAGTGGAGCCCACAAGTCCCCCCACCCTAGAAACTTAATTCACAAGTCATTTATGCAATGTGGGGTTGTAAGATTAAGGGGCCAAACTTTTCAAAACTAAAACTATGATGACTCAGGATCGAATTGACAAACCCGACTAAAATAGACACATTTTATACCTGAAAATTCCTTCCTTGTTTAATAATTGGAATTACCTTGTGAAGAAGACTCTGCTGTTGTGAGAAGAGGGCCATGGATAGAGGGTGGGTAAGGATCCGAGGACGCAGCAGTCCGAATCTCCTCCCCTGTCACCATCACATCCATTTCAACACTCACAGGCTACCTAGGCGAGAGCCCACGTATTGGTCCTCCACCCATTCCACTAGATGACCTTTTGCAAATATCAACCAATCGCCATTCATTCACATATACATACTTTAGGATTCAAATCTCAGCATAAAATTGACAATAAACAAGAATATTAAAAGCAAATGCCTTAAATTTGAAAGAGTTCATAGTTTGAGAAAATCATGCGCATAAGGGTAATGGTAAGGCCTAAGAAGGGGCTCAATGATCGATGTTGATATGTCGGTCATGAACGGATGGACCCCTTCTTCCATGCCCACACCTTCCTCTAATCCTCTTTCTGCGATTTAACTCTCTTATGGGTGTAGTGCTCGATCATCAGATTTAACATATTAACTAAATTTTAGCCTAAATAATTTTTCTTATTCTTATATGAATTTGTACAGACCAAGAAGGGAGCCCAAAATAACTCCACTGTACAGTTATAATCCTGCAGCACGTTGCCATAAATTAGGTTCTTTGTTACTTGAATTTCTATTCAGCCTGTGGAAATAAAATGAAAAGTTGTTTCTGTTAAAAAGCTTGCCTTAGCTAGAAAAGTAGTTATGGCACCTTTGGATATGCATTTCTTTCTCTTTTCAGGCATTACAATTCTCAGAATGCGGAATAAGGATTCCCATTGATTACAATTGATGGAGTCCCCTATGAACATGAGTCTCTTTCCCCTCAGCCTCTCCAACATGTCTGTAGCATTCAACCTTCAAGGTAAGACACGTGCTAATTTGAGAGGCATTTCATGAATATAGTGTTCAGAGAATTCATAAATGTAAAAAGTAGTTTTGCATACCTGGGAATATTACAATCTCTAGGTTGCCATCTCCATTGTGTATATCCTGATTCCGGGTGCCCGTTCCCTTTGCAGTCAAATGTGCCTCTCATATAAGGGAATTCTCTAGAAAGATAAAGAGGATATGCGTCATCACTAACCCATTTCCCAGAATATATATCACATTGGACTGGTGGGTTTTCTTTCTTTTTCACTGTATATACTTTACCATAAGTATTGTCAACTACTGCACCGAATGCGGAGATGTTTTGAGATTGATTTACCAGTCGAGATTCTTTCTCCACAACATGATCTAGATACTGATTCTCCAATTGTCCCTTCTTAGAAGCCAAATTCTCACCACTGTGCTTCTGCTTTAAACTGTTACTATTTTGGTAACCATCACTATCTACACTAGGGTTATTTCCATGCAGCTAGATTTTTGGAGAAATACTCGTTTTATCTCCATAACTTACTATTTCAGGAGAAGGAGATGGAGCCAAACTATCCACAGCTTGGGAGTAACTTGGATGGAAGCTAAAAGTTCTCCTAAGCCTGAGATTCTTCACTGTTTCTTGACCCTCACAGGAGAAATAAATGACAAACGAGACTGATCTTGCAGCTACAAGAGGATAAACAATCCTGTTATTTCTAATCTGCTTCATACATGTATCCAGGTGACCCATGATAGGTTTTCTAGGAATGCCAAAATCATTTATGGCAGCAAGATTCTTTTATAAAAAACATGCAGGCAATTTCAAAGTTTCATTTCTTCAACTTCTCTGCAAGTTCCAACTTCCCTCTGATGAAGAATGTACATATAAACACATGCATCGAAATAGCAGAAGTGCATGATAGCTTCATCACAAGATCTGTGAATATCCTCTGACCTCTGTTATGAAAATGACTCACAGAATGGCAGGCAGAATGGAAGGTTAGATAGGACAGTTTAAAGTGACGAAGCGACGTTTCTCAAATCCTAATTTTGAGTAGTTATTGGAAAAATAATACCTAGTCTTATGGGATCAGAAATCCTGCCAGAGCCTTATTGGGAAGGTTATTAACAATCTCATTTGTATTTTTGGTTGGCCCGCGGAATAATGAGCGGGAGCAGTGATCAAATTTGAAGGGCGGGTCTTAATTTCAATTGGAAGGGCATTTATTCTCCGAGCCCTTCAAAGATGAAGGGCAATATAAATAGTTTTATTCTTCAAGCCCTTTAAAGATGAAGGGTAATATAAATAGTTGTACTTTATTTGACAAGTATAAATTAATTTTTTTTTTCAAAAATGCAAAAAAGCAAATATTGTTCATTTAAATTTTTACAATTTTAAAGAATTGAGCACCTTCTAATATCTATACAAAAATATGACATATTTTCAATAAAACTTAATTTAAATGCATTAATTTGACAAATATGTAACACTAATTTTAGAGTAAGTAACATAACAACTATTCTATAGTATTTTTTTCAAGTTGGAGCATGCTTCATTATACAAAAAAAACTATTTAGACTATGCAATAACCATATTGGGGAATTCGCTTGATCTTATGCATAGTGCAAAATGTCGTAACTAGATATAGTCTTAAAGAAAAGCTAGAACCATGAGAGAATTGCTTATTGTTAACTATGTATAAAATGAAGTCACTAAGCAAAACGAGGCTATAATAAACCTACAGCCAATATATACAACCAAAAACTTAATTCAAACTAGAGAGAGGGTAGCAGTCCAATCCCGAGTGATGTAAGAATGATGGGATTGGGAACCTAAGAAAAAATAATACACAACTAAAAAAACATTAAAAAGAATACTGCGTACCAAGCAAGTTAGCAATGATATCATCTTTGGGGCCGAGGCATCAAATTTTGTTGTTTAACACTTAACGCAACAAAATACATGTATGGGATGGAGGGGCAATGGAATCAAGCCCAAGTCAATTGAATCCTTGCAACTCACTGCATGTCTAAGTCTCAACAATCTTCCTTTTAAAGTGAACTAGAACACCAAAATAAGTTTATTAATGGCATGCTTTGAGAAAGTTCTAGGTGTGAGTAATTAAGAGCTCAAGGTTTTAAAATTTGTTGTGTTTTGTACCAGTCCATGATTCGGTGAATCGAAAGTCACGGGTAGGAAATTTAAGTTATTTAATGAAAACAAATAATTTGTCTACCTCTATGTTGAAACCATTTTACATGTTGATGTGGGTCACTACCCTCCTTATTGTCTTACTAAAAGGCATGAGAATGAGGAAGAAGATGTAAAATTCTGGACTTCACCTTCAAAGAATGCCTTTCATATCACATTGGTAAGGAGTGAAAATAATATCATGACAATCCAACATATCAAATCTCAGTTGATAGTGTCAATTAAAGACTTATATAGTAAATTTAATATAAGACTTACTTATAGTTGTCTCTTACTCTTTGTGTCTTGACACATTTGATATTTTATGGATGTCTCTGCGCCTTGACCCAATTGATATTATAAGGTGAGGATGTGCATGCATAATAATCCTTAGTTATGTCTATGAGATGAGGATTTAAAGAGAATATGATGTAAAGACAAGTAATTTTTATATGTATTTTGGTGGTGAGTGCCCATGAAAAAAGTTGTGAAACCACAAATGTTTGGAAGGACGGAGGGAGATTACATCATGATCATATCACCCATCAAGTTGAATACTATTCTTAAGACAAAAATTGTTATTTTAAATTTCTTAATAACCATTGTGGTGCTTTGGTCCAATTTTTTTTCTAGCTCATTGTTTTTCTATATCAAGTGCCTAGTGACACCTCCTTGTATTAATGAATAAATCGACCTCTGCATAATGTGTGATCCTAGAAGCATGCCATTATTTGTAGTTGCATGCATTGAGTGCTATTTATAGTTGTCATGCATCTGTGATATTCATGCACGTAATGAAATCTTGTTGAGGAGGGCTCATCAAACTGGCCATTTGAAAATCATTTTGATGAAAAACGAGTGGACACTGGTAGTCAGGTTCACATAGATAGTAGGCACAAAGATTTGGGATCGTTTCGGGCCTAGTAGTAGACTAGTAGTTTTTCTTTGTTATTACAGTTGTAATCCCTGACACATTGTCACACTTTAGAGTGCAACCCCAAATGACTTGGGATTCAAAGTCACATCTTGGTGGCCAGTGCCTCGTAGTCGTTAGTGATAATTGGTCATCTTGCATAGCTAAACACTGAGGGCATGACGTGAGTGAGTGAGTGATTATAATTTATGATATTTCCAATATTTTGATTAATGAGTAGAACTTTATAGCATAGGAATTTCAACATCTTGAGAAATTTATATGGATGGATAATTTCAAATGTTGCTCTTCTATTGAAATGTTGATATAAATTATGTCCTTCTTAATTGGAAGGGTGAAATTCAGATTTTAATTTTTTTTTGAAGGGCAATTTTAATTTTACACTTCTAGCGGAAGGGCTAGAACCCTTTGGAAGGGCTGGGAAGGGTTGAATTTTGAACGTTGAGAGGGAGTTTACTACTCGAATTAATGATTATTATATATAAAGGAGAGATGTGAAACAACTTATTTCATTCCTTTTTGTTATATTAATTTAGAAAAGCAATTTATTTTTTTAATGGTATAGGAACAAACTATTCCTTTCTAACAAGATAAATATTCCAAAGTAATAAGTTTTTTTTTAAAACTTACTTTACATGTTTTTAACTTTTTGCACTAAAATAAAACAAAGTTACAAAACTAATAATCAGTGTTTAAGACGCACATATCTACACCATGTGTGAATTTGTTTTTACGAAGTTGAAGAATAAAAACAAAGTTACAAAATTAATCAAGGTTTACGCCGGATATATATACACCATGTGTGAATTCAGTTTTACCAAGTTGAATATTTTCTTATAAATGTAAAATGGAACATGAGATTGGATGAATGATTGATATGAAGAGATTGATGGGTTTGGTCGATATAATAAACTTGTTGAAAATGTAAAGAACTATAGCATACGTTTGTTTATGAATGTAAAATGAAGCATGGGATTGTATGAGCGATTTATATGGAGAAATTGATGGGTTTGGTCAATATAATAAACATATCTTTTTCCATCATTTATTTTATTCTTATATGTATAACGAGTAATGGTATATTTTGTAATATTAGTATTTGATATTGTTTGGGAGTTTCAAAAAGTTTCACTTATAGACCATAAATTACTGGTATAATATTAGATTGGGTATTTATTGTTAGCTCTAGAGAACTCTATTTAAAAAACTATACCAACCTTGAAGATACAAAACATGAAAAAAATAAATTGAATGTGCTTGTGAGGGGGATATAATACCTCATCTTCCTAAGACTCTATCCAGACGAACATATCTTCTTATGAATCAACAACCCCTTTTCCTAGTTCATCAAACATAGAGTTGTTTTCTATGAAAACATATGCATAGGAAAGTTTTGTGAAAGGGGTCATAATTTCAGTTATTTAATGAATTGCAACCTTTGGGAAGGCAATTGGAAGCCCCCATTTATCCATTACATAACTTTTTAGAGTCCAAAAATTGCAATTTTCCATTGTTGGAGTAACAATAAAAAATGACTAATTCATATTCTTCTAGCTAGTCATTTTTTTATGCCTTGACTAAATTGGTCATTTATGTTAGTCATTTTTAACTCGATCACTTATTATCTAGTCATATTTGTTAATTGGTGACTAAATTAGTCGTTTATAGTCCAGTCAATCAAAATTGCTCATATTTAGTAGTAAATCACTTGAAAAACAATGGTGACTAGAATTTTTAGTCACATAGTAGCTAATTCCTCATTTTGTACTAGTGATAGTTTTGGGTGAATTTATACATGTAAGGTCATCTTCAGTCATGTTTGGATGTGTTCAATGATGCCTATACATTTATATTGATGCATGGCATGTTTAAAAATAGTGTTGGGTGAATTTAAAAAGGTTGGCCCTGCTTTTTTATCACTATTGGGCAAATCTAGAAGTGTTGAACACATTTCTTTTTCTATTGGGTTCATATTAAACTAATAGAATACGAATAATTTTTTTTTTACCATATTAAATTGCTAGAGGATGAATAAAAATATTTTTTTATTACCGTGGTTTTCATCAACTGATCAACCCAATTTTGATTGCAAAGAAAGCATTTTTTTTTGCATAGGTCCTTGTTAGTGAGTCTGTCAGGATATGAGCCTACATTCGATAGATCACGAGTAGGTATCTCTATAATACTAATATATTTAAAAAATGAAAGTAAAATAAATAATTTAAAAAAAAATAGACTAATTCATTAAGTTCAATTGCTAACAACTTGGTATAGTATATTGGATTAATGTATGGAGCTAAATCTTGGTGGATACTTGATACCACATGATGCAAGGTGACAACATCTTCCTATAAGACAGAGTGAGAATGCAACAAAACAAAGCCCCTCATATTTAAAAAATACTTGTAATATGAATCCATCATACATAATATTAATTAAACATAATTAACTATGGAGAAATGAACCATAATATAACTCTGCAATTTTTTTTATCAATGAAACTGTCCAATCTCTTGGGCCTTCATTACAACAATTTGAAGATATTAATGTTGTCTATGGATTCTACTTGATCAACACAACTACAACCACACCTACCACTCGAAGGATTTACCCTAAACTACTACAATAGAACTTACAAGTGTCACTATCCACTTCTGCAACCACTAAATGAAACTTTCCACAAAGGCCAAAGGTGCCTTCCTTACTCACCAGTAGATTAATTTATAAACATAAATTGGAAGTCAAGTGACTTCGACATTTCACCTACTATTTAATGGGTTGATTAAGGAATCAATTTATTTTCTCCTAAGCATTATTGTTCCTAACCTTTGGAAGTATGGTAGTCATTCATTCTCACATGTGTGTGATTCCTTAGTTTAAGTTATATTATATTATATTATTTTTTCCTTTTAGTGGCTGGCCTTTGCAATTTTTACGTTATTACAATATTTTGTTGTAGCATAATCTTAGATGCTTTAATTAAAAAAACTCTTGTTCAAACTAAGAGGTGATCACCATTAGCTCTTTATCCCCATAAATTATCTTGGCAACTCTACTTCTAAGTTTGCAAGTGGCAAGGACGTGGATAAATTTATTCTTGGACTTGTAGTTTGATGGTATGTCACAAGATTCTTTGAAAAATTGATTCTTTTATTGAATATAGAAATGGTTGTAATAGCTTCAAATCTAAGAAAATATTAAGAAATAAACACTAAATAGTGAATGGAAATGAAATATGTAGAATGTTTGGTTGCACATCGATGCTCCTACATCACACTCCCTAGGTTGAAAGTTTTAGAATCTTGCTAAAAAGGTAGAATAACAACACGTGCAAATTGGAAATCATCATATGCCCACTGCTAATGCTAACATCAATGCCATTTATTTCAATGCCATGATCTGACATTGTTTATATGCATCTACCTCACTTTTTAACATCTCTTCCATTCCTTGTGAATCTATTCCATAAGGTTGTATTGCCTCCTTTTCTTTTACCCTGATGGTGATTATTGCCTTATACTACTCCCAAAAAATGGGTGCTTACTGTCACCTCAACCTTACTCTTAGCCATCATTCCTATTGCTTGCTAAATATCATAGACAAATATAGTTCTATCCCCATTGTCGACTTTTCCTTTACTTGTCTCCCTCATGGTTAGTTCCTACAATTTCTCTATTTCATTTTCTATAAAAAATCCCACCACATATACAATTACAAGAATGAACACCTCACATGTGTTCCTCTTTCAAAAGTGTTTCTTGTGTAGTGCCCATGTTCTTGTCTTTAATTTCTTTATACCATTGCTCCACAAACTCCTGTTGCTCCACTTCCTTCAGATACTCCAACGCTATACTTACCATCACTCGTTCAGCCTTCTCCACTTCTTCATTTTAAGGATTTAAGTTAATCAAACATTTCTCCCTCACAAGGACCCATTTTGTAGCCACAACACTATATGCTTCTATATGAGGTGTACACTTAAACTTCAACTTGTGAACAACTTCATTTTTACACCAAAATTTAAAATTACCACCATCAATAATCAAATTACAACAGTTACCTTCTATTTTACATTTCATTGGACCAAAGAGTGTATTCCTTTGTTCTCATTCTATCTCAAAATCATTTTCAAGTTGCAACAATACTTTCTGCATCATCAAATTGCATCTTTACTCTACCCTCAATTCTAGCACCCCACTTGCTACTACACCTGGTTCCGCTTTAGAAAAATGAGTTCTCCCCTCTTGTCTTCTTCCATCCTTCAAAATATATGGGATTTCAAATTCCATATGGTGTTGCATTCCACATATGTAGCAGACAATTAAATTTTCCTCCTCTACCTCTTGTTGAATAACCTCTTTTTTTGTCAACATTAAATCCTCTAACAACATGTTGATCCACGGTGTTGTAGTTTCTTTCATTCTCTTCGACTTGGTTTTGCTTTTGCTTTCCTCTTCGTATATTGGACCTTTTCTCATAGTCTATTGTTTCCTCAACAATTTCTCCTCAATCCTCAAAGCTACTTGGTAATATTTTGCCATTGAACATATGTTCAAAATATTAAACTCATGTTAAATGGAAAAACTTAAACCATTCACATACCTTGCAATGTATTCTAGAATCTTTTTCATTCATCCCAAACCTTATATAAAACTCCTCTATGCGCTCCTTGTCTAACATATTTAATTGCTTAAAATACCACATCGTCAAACTGAACAAACCTTTGCCTTGGGAATTGGATGCAGGACTAATAATGAGGCGGAATGGATAGCTCTTCTTCAGGGTCTGATGATTCTCGCCAACTCCAATCACTACAAGGTTGCAATATTTGGCGATTCTAGACACGTCATATATAAAATGCTCAATGGATACACCACTGGCTCGGTAAAATGTCATCGGTTGTATGACAAAACTGCCTCACTCCTCTCTCCCCATTATGAATTCTATCATATTCTCCAAGCAAATAATGTGATCGTTGATAAATTGGCAAATGTGGGGGCTTCCCTCCCACAAGGGCACTTACAACTCAATGGGGTTAATTCCCCCCCTAAACCCATTCCACAATGAACTATGGCTTAATAGGACCAATCACCATTGCAATGGTCATGATGCAAGGGGCATTTAAGAAGGCACCAGCACACATTTGGTTCATTCCACCTCCTCCCTTGCCATCGCCGCGTGTGCTCCCGCTCTGCTCGATCCTCGATGGTATTAACTCATGTCCTTTCCTGCATTATTGTTGTTGCATCCCACACGCTCCAGGTCCTGTCATATTCCGCATTATGGCCTCTCTCAGTCTCCATTCTCACCCTGCAACTCCTTGGAATAGCAGTCTGATCCTTGCTCGCTCTGCTTTCTCGCCGGAGAGGACATTGTTGAATGTGATCTCAAGCGTCGACGAGGGATTTCTCCAGGAGATTTCGTGGGAGTCTCTGCCTTTTTGTAGGGTGTTTGTAAAAGAAAGGCTCGCTCTTGCTGCTTTCTTCTCCCGTCATTTCTCTCCCCACGTCAGCGCCCCTCTGTGGTGTCTGAATTCGGGTCTCGGGATCAGTTTTCCTGTAGGTGAGATTTTCACAGTTGACAACAGTTTGATTCTTGGTTACAATTGTTTCGGGTGGAAGGAAGGAGCCATTGGCACTCTTACCTGTAAAAGAAAGGCTGATCGTGATTCTCTTCTATGAGAAGTCAGCATTCTCCACTCGGCTCTTGGTGAGTTTTATGGTTCTCAGATTCAAAATCTGGAAGGTGCTATTTCTAGTTTTTCTTGCTTAGCTATTGAATCTTGCTCCACTAGGCAAGGAAATATGAACCCGGCAAATGAGAATGCAGGGATTGCAGACCTGAAGAAAAACCTTAGACGCTTGTATGAAATGATGGCAATAGGCATAATGGATAACAAATCACTGGTTCAAGAGGTGAAGGACATGGGTGAGGTGGTTAGCTATACCTCCTACCAGATAAGCAATCACGATTCAAGGATTGATGATACATAATCCAACCTCAAAGAAATGATGGGAAAAGTGGACAGAATCCAGGAATACCTTCAGCGTTTGGTCAGTATGAATCAAGCCAGTCAGGCCCAAGAAACCCCTGTTGCAGTTCAGCCCATTGAATAGGAGTCGGTGGAACAACCAATGAAGCCACTAGGCTAATTTCTTAATGACTATATATGTTTATTACTTAATCAGTAGTATATTAGGGTATACACTACCACTGTCCATCGAATATATGTAAAAAATTTATGTGGAGTTCTTTGGTCTCCCCTCTGGATCAATTTTGGTTTTATCTTTTTTGAACAGCAATAACTCTCAGTCTTGGCTTATTTTGTAATGTATGGCTGTGCACAGCCTGTTTAATACCATCATCTTTTACTGTTTCTGTTAAAAAAAATATTAATATTAATAAATAAATAAAAAGAATATAAATAACAATTTAATAAATATAATAAAGAAAAAGAAACAAATAATAAAAGAAGATAAACGAGCGGGAAGAAAAGGGTAAATTAGAAAAAAATTGGAGAGAAAAGAGAGAAAAGTAAAAGAAAATAAGGGCCTATTGAACCGGATAAAAAAAACTTAGTAACATAAGGGTCTTGCATTGTGCATCTTCATGGCCTACATCTTCTATTGTTGCGTTCTATTATTCTGTGGATATGGAGGACAATTGAATTTCAGATTTAGGTGCACAAGGGCTTCACAACTTTTAAGGTTTTTTTTAATGATAATTTTCCATTCCCTAAAAAATAAATAACTTTGCTTGATGTGTTGTTAAAATTTCTGGGGCGACTCTAGATTTTGTTTCTTTTATTGGATTGTAGTTAAAATTTATGGGGAGGCTCTGGCTATTTGATTGGATTGTAGTTTTGTGAAATAGATAAAGAAAGCTTCAGGTTTGATCCATTCTCTAGGAGTGTATTTATAATTGAAATTATGTGATCGAATTTGATCTCTATATTCTATGTTTTGACGTTTTCTGGGGATCATATTATGAGTGGCGTTATTGAGTTTTATTTTCGGAATGGGTAATGGCCTTAGTGTGGGTAATGCCACCCAATGTAGCACTAACAACCTATTAGGGCGTATATCATACATATTGTGTTGAGGAACAAGAGGGTACAAACAATATTACATAAAGAGGCACACTAAATGCCCAAGGTTCGAATCTAAGGACCAGGATCCGACATAAGGGTGCATTTGGTATGACAGGATTGGAGAATAACCATACATGTAATCCTATAGTCAATCCGCAAAGGTTCAAAGTGGCCATGAAGGGAGGACCAACATCTCCACAAGGGGGAGAAACAAAAGACATACCTTGAAAAGGGTTCTCTTGACTGGTGGTCCCAGGAGAATATCCCATATCTGAAGTCTCTAAGAATATTTGAAATACCACACAAGATCAAACAATACTCAAGTCTAAAATCCACAAGCAAACTATGTGAATAGGAGTGGATCAAAAGTCAAGACTCTCATAGTATTATCAAGGCTTCACATTTTAGCGATGCCAAGACGACAAAAAGGTTAACTCAGATGGTCATAGGAATCTAAGTGGGTCTCCCAATATGCACTAGGTACGAGGGAGCTCAAATCCGTAGTGGTATAGTCTAATGCACAAACGTTCGAAAGGGGCTTTCTGATACACAATCGAGTACATGAAGTACCTTTCGATATACCTCAAGGGTACATGAAATGTTGTTCGATATACCGATGATACGTGGAGGAACCGCGTAGACCCCGGATTACAGTGTAGGAAATAAATGATAGTTGCCATGCTTAATGACGTCGGAACACATCACTAACTTACACACAGTTACTAATTGATTTTAAACCTAAGCTAGCGTTAATTTTATCTTGATCGGTTAAGTGGATGCATGATGTGTAGACAGGAAATGTAAAAAGAATGCAAATCCTAGCTACATGAAATGCACATTTCTCTTTCGATGAAAGCTACCTAAGGTAGGGAAAGAGTTTTCTATTAAAGAAGACAAAAATCAGAGATCTAAAAAAACCAAGTTCTAGTCAAAGCCAACTATGAAGCTTCAAATATTAACATCAAATACAATTCTTGAAAATACCTGTGAATTCATAAACGAGAAAGGGGGGTCTAGAGGGGGGGGGGTGGGGGTTCCCCGCCCCTGGCTTGAGGGTCCTTTGGGGGTTCGGTGGCGTGAGCCCCCGAGAATTTTTTTTGGTTTTTTTTTTACTTCTCTTTTGATTGAGTTTCCTCTTCAAACAAACATGAATCCGAACATTAAAGAAAAGGGTAATTCTCTTTTCATATCTACAAATAGAAAAAGAGAGAGTATCTACAACACTCCATTCATTCAGAAATCAAAATGAATATGACAAACACCCAAACAACTCCAGAAAAATCAAGAATTGCTCCAAAACAACCAAAATGCAACCAAAACTCAATGACTGACGGGAGGAAGGGATTGGAGATCAGATCTGAGAACCAAAACAAATCTAAAGAGGTTTGGGAATGTGATAAGGAATGGAAAGGAAGAGCTAATAGGTGGAGGATTGAAATTTCCTACCACAACCAAGTCATTCACTTGACTACTAAAGCATCCCAAAATCAATAAAAATAACTCCAAACAGAGTTAATACTAGGTCTAGGGGGTGTGTGACTATCATGTATAGCCTAAAAACCAAAATCCATCAAACCAAATTCAAAAAATGAAGGAAATATGAGCCAACAAATGAGTTTCAAAGGGCAACGCACTTTCCTGTACTGCACCAGATCGCCTATGAGGCATAGGCGCACTTGCTTCACTGCAAAAGAGCGCTTATGAGGGGACCAACGGACCTATATCACTGTAGAAGAGCGCTTATGAGTGGAAGGGGCACCTACAACACTATGTAAAAGTACCGATGACGCACTTTCTCCTAAGGAAAAGAGCACCGATACATATAACACTTTCGACATTAAAAAATGATACCAACGATGCTCTGTCTACATAACCCAGGTGCGCCGTTGGAGAAACAAAACATAATAAAATCTAGATCTCCTATGGGAGAAGGGTAAAAGGTCTGATAGTGATCCAAAGAGAATCAAGAGGATGCAAGACACTCTTCAAAGACAAAATCCAAAGGAGGGAAGGTCTCTAGAGGCTAGAAAAAGGATTGATTAACAGATATGAAATAAAAAACAAAAGAAATCAAATCTATGTACTTCCCTAGTATGGTTTCCAAATTTGTTATCAGATAAATCTACTCAATCGAAATCAAGCCAGATCTCCCTAGTCCAAGTGGATCAGAACAAATCAAATACATAATACAACCTACTTTCCTAGATCAAATGGAAATGCAAAGTAACAGATAGATAACCTACCTAAAATATGTAGATCCTCTTCTCTCTTTGTTGATCCAAGATCCAGAATATTCAGACCTTCAGCTGCAAAAACCTATCAAGAAAGTGGAAACAAGCAAACAATATATGCGTATCCAAACATATAATTGATCTAAGCTAACAGTTAAGGAAGAAAGCTCTAAACATTATTAACACAATAGCATTTATGGAAAGAGATTTGTATTAATGTAATCAAGGAGATACATAGAATTACATAGGAGAGAACATCACAACCTAGCCTTAACGCTACAATCTTCCATCCAACAATCCAAGCCAAAACCAAGCCTCCAAAGAATGATAGGGATCACTTAGAAATTCCACTAGCATAAGAGTGCCATAGTCCTTCCTCCCTTCCAAATGGAGAGAGGAGGAAGGACTATCGAACTGAATGCCACCTCACCTAGATGATAGGGATAGAGCTCCACCTCATATACCTTCGAGAAGGGCCTTGAAGCTCCATTTTTTGCCCTCAAAACACCACCAATACACTTTCCAAAAAGGGAAAAAGCACCGTCGACGCACCTAGCAGTGGGAGACAGAGTGCCGACATTGGAGCACCTAGCAGTGGGAGACAGAGTGCCGACATCGACGCACCTATCATGAAGGGAAAAATCATCTTCGGCGCACCTATCATGAAGGACAAGAGAGCTGACCTTCCTAGAAAGGGAGAAAAAGCAGGAAAAAACCTCAATTTCAATCAACTATAGCAGAGAGAAACTTGGGGATTAGGCAAAGGGTTGACAGATGGATCAAGGGCAGAAGGTCTGATAGTGATACAAAGAGCATAAAGAGAATGCAAGACACTCTTCAAAGACAAAATCCAAAGGAGGGAAGGTCTCTAGAGGCTAGAAAAAGGATTGATAAAAATATATGGAATCAAAAACAAAAGAAATCAGATCTAGGTACTTCCCCAGTATGGTCACCAACGAACCTTACCCCTATCATGGATGCTAGCGGCTCGATAGATATTCAGCTGCAAAACCCTATCAAGCAAGTGGAAATAATAAAACAGTATATGCGAGAAGGGCAGAAGGTCTGATAGTGATCCAAAGAGCATCAAGAGGATGCAAGACCTTCTACATCGACACATGGCATGACTTGGCAGTATTGACACAAGAATGATACCAATCCTCCAATGCAACTGATGGTGAGAGTATTCTTGGACAACTCAAAGGAGTAAGAAGACTCTAGGAATTATCAGGACTCAAAACAAACGGATTACTCAAGTACTAAATGCATATGCAAATGAGTGCCATGTTCAAGAGTGACTATGTACTACCATAACAAAATACAAACTCTTTCCTTAATTTCCCCATCATGATTGATGAGTACCTCTTTTCTTTTTAACGAGTTGGAAAAGGGTAACAAATGCTCAGTATAGCTCGTCCTTCGGACGAGTCCAATCTCATATGTTTTATGAACTTGATAAAGGAGGGGTTCATTCCCAGATAGGGTCCTTCATCATTTGATTTTACGAGTCCGATGAAAGTGAACTCATTTGTCATTTCATGTTTAGAGAGTCTGAAATGACTAAGAAGACTCCAAAAGGCCCTTTTTTGTAAATAGGCCTAGTCGTTCCGAAAAAGAGATAACCTACCACCGACTAGTCAACCGTTCTGATACTTTTACAAGCGTGAATGTAACAAGTTCACTTGGAAATATTTTTTTGTTTTTAAGGAGACTGAAAAGAGCTTAAATATAACTCCGGAACGAGTTCTTTTTTCATAATCCAATTTTAACGAGTCTGAAAAATAGTAAAACTGTACTCGATACCTCTTCGCTGAGTTTTTAATGAGCACGAAAAAGTTATAAAAGGCACACGGAACCTTTTTCATGTTTGAATCTAGAGCACGAAAAAGCGATAAAGTAAGCTCAAACCATTTTTCTTGTTTTAACCAGAGCATGAAAAATGAAAAGTAAGCTCAACACCATCTTACTGTTTTTAATGAGCTCGAAGATCAGTTGAAAGAATGCTCGGGGTATCTGCTTCATTTTTTAACGAGCTTGTAACAGAATAAGAACTATGCCCAAAACATGGTTTCATTTTTATGCAAGCTTGAAACCAAAAAGTAAACTATGTAGTATTGACATGAGAATGATACCAATCCTCCAAAAGGATTGACCCATGGATCATCCCCAATATGGTCTCCAAATTTGTTATCAGATAAATCTACTCAATCGGAATCAAGCTAGATCTCCCTAGTCCAAGTGGATCTAGAACAAATCAAATAAAGAATACAACCTACTTTCCTAGATCAAATGGAAATGCATAGTAACGGATAGATTACCTACCTGAAATATGCAGATCCTCTTCTCTCTTTGTTGATCCAAGCTCCAGAAGCTTCAGATCTTCAGCTGCAAAACCCTATCAAGCAAGTGGAAACAAACAAACAGCATACGCGTATCCAAACATGTAATTGATCTAAGCTAACCGTTAAGGAATAAATATCTAAACATTATTAACACGATAACATTTATGGAAAGAGAATTTTATTAATGTAATAAAGGAGATACATAGCATTACAAAGAGGTAGGAATGTCACAACCAAGCCTTAATGCTACAACCTTCCATCCAACAATCCAAGCCAAAGCCTCCAAATCATGATAGGGATCACCTAGAAATTCCACCACCATAATAGTACCATAGTCCTTCCTCCCTTCCAAATGGAGAGAGGGTTTAATTTATAAGGAAAAAGGGATAGAGTAGGTTGAGGATTAGGAGGAGGAGTCTAAGGGATCTTCCCTATACTCCAGGAACCGAATGCCACCTCACCTAGATAACAGGGATAGAACTCCACATCATCCACCTTCGAGAAGGGTCTCAAAACTCCATTTTTTCCCCTCGAAACAGCACCGTCGCACCTTCCATGAAGGGAAAAAGAGTTGTTGATGCACCTAGCAGTGGAAAACAAAGCGTCGACAGGGATGCCCCTAGCATGAAGCGAAAAAGCTCCTTCAGCGCACCTAGCATGAAGGACAAGAGCGCTGAACTTCCTAAAGAGGGAAAAAGGGAAAAAACAACCTCAATATCAATCCAGTTTAGCAGAGAGAGATTTGGGGATTAGGAAAAGGGTTAACACATGGATCAAGAGTGCAAGATTTGGGTGTAACATAATGATTCCCAATTCTTGCATGTACTATATTTTTGCAATTTTAAATTAACAAGTATTGATTGGATGTGTTCCACTGAATAATAAGCGATGCAATATAAATTGTTAAATAGTGCAGAGCATGATCCGAGAAATATTATCACAAATCCCATGTGTTATTCACTTACAAAAGTAATTCACTTATATCTTTCTCCACAATATATTATAAATACCACTAACTAGTTAATACATGAGTACATGTTGGCTTAATGCTTATAAGAAAGTTAGTACCTTTTAATCATCCAACCAATTATTATAAGAAATATTTTAATGCTTAGTACATTTTTGTATGCTCTATAATTGACATTAGTTTATATGTTGCATGAAGGAAAGCCACAAACTAAATAATATGTGAATTTGATAAATTAGTTATGGAGAAATGGAGGGAGAAATGGAGAAAGAGGTGTGATCAAGGTTAAGTTCAAGATGAATTTGACATGAACTGGGGTTATATATGTGGATGGTGAATTGGGAAGTGGTAAGTTGCTCCTACCTCCTATTTTCTTTGAAATTGACATGCAATGCTTCTAAAAACTTAGTATAGCATTGTCAAAGCATTATGTATGGTTATTTGCATGTAGGTTATCCCTAAGGTATAGAGCTAATAAGTCTAATTATTAGTGTTGGGAATTCATGATCTTTCATATGTGTTCATATTATGTATAACATGACAAGTTTGAGCATATGTTGAGTTATGTTTTTTACTTATACCCTTATTATAGGTTCCATTACGAGGTTCCAACTTGTAGAGACAAGCGTTAAGTGGTGGGATACACACAATGGACTATATATGCATGCATTATTTCTTCCCATTGTATTCTATTTTATGTAATCATTTTGTTTTGTTTTGTAATAAGTAAGTTGTATATCTTATTGATTGTCACTCAGAGGACCTAATGACCTTGTTCAGACATTATAACTATGAATCTATACCTCGCCTAGTGACCTTGTTTCTTATTTGTGAAGTACACAAATTGTTTCTTGCATTAGACTTTGGGGAATATTAATGGAAGTTGTGATAAGGTATTTACTATTTGTATCAAGCAGTATTTCGGTCCCATGTATCGAAATATGAACAATTAAGCCAACTACTAGTAACAACTAGTTGTATGATTGTGTATTCCCTAGTGTAGGAAAACTTCATTGACTCTATTGTGCTAGTAGAGGTAGTGCTTGTCCAAGAACTCTAGAAGTTGCAAATTCTTAGATCATTAATGTAAACTTATATAATATCTTGTATTTAAGGGTGCTAGCTCAATGGAAGAGCACCTTCCTTATCGACAAGAGGTTGGTGGTTTGATTCCTTTGTGCCCTATGTATATAAAATGACTACAAACGACCAAAAAGAGATTAATGACCATTGCAAAAATGAGAGACAAGTGACTAAAAAATGACCAAACGGTGACCACTGGTGGACAATTAGTGGTCATTGATCACACGACTAAAAATGTGGTCGTATTTAGCTTTGTCATTTATAGCTTATCATGTGGCAAATATACGACTAAATTAATGATCAATTTATGACCACAAGATAAGCTTTAAATGACCACGTTAAATATGACCATTTTTTTTGCAGTCTAATCAATGACTGCTAATTTGCCACCATTGGTCGCCAAATCAAAAGTGGTCATATATATTCGGATTTTGGCCATTTTTTTGTCATTTATCTCTCATTTTGTCCTAGTGATACAGTGCTATTTTTCCCAATAGTTTTGCAAGATAATATTTGCATGAAATGTGTATGAATGGTGTGTCCCATTAACTATTAATTCCTTCAGAGAATACATTCTCAATGGGGAAAAATTACATTGTTGGATGAATTTATCTTTTTGTTGGGACAAATTTAAATCAAGTTGGGCAAGTTTTAAATCCTCATAAGTGAATGTAAATAGTTTTGGGTGAATTTATACATGTCAGGTCATCTTTAGTCATGGTTGGATGTGTTCAATGATGCCTATACATTTATATTGATGCATGGCGTGTTTAAAAATAGTGTTGGGTGAATTTAAAAGGGTTGGCCCTGTTTTTTTATCACTATTGGGCAAATCTAGAAGTGTTGAACACATTTATTTTTCTATTGGGTTCATATTAAACTAATAGAATACGAATAATTTTTTTTTACCATATTAAATTGCTAGAGGATGAATACAAATATATTTTTTATGACCGTGGTTTTCATCAACTGATCAACCCAATTTTGATTGCAAAGAAAGCATTTTTTTTGCATAGGTCCTTGTTAGTGAGACTATCAGGATATGAGCCTACATTCGATAGATCACAAGTAGGTATCTCTATAATACTAATATGTTTAAAAAATGAAAGTAAAATAATAATTAAAAAAATAGACTATATTCATTAAGTTCAATTGCTAACAACTTGGTATAGTATATTGGATTAATGTATGGAGCTAAATCTTGGTGGATACTTGATACCACATGATGCAAGGTGACAACATCTTCCTATAAGACAGAGTGAGAATGCAACAAAACAAAGCCCCTCATATTTAAAAAATACTTGTAATATGAATCCATCATACATAATATTAATTAAACATAATTAACTATGGAGAAATGAACCATAATATAACTCTGCAATTTCTTTTATCAATGAAACTGGCCAATCTCTTGGGCCTTCATTACAACAATTTGAAGATACTATTGTTGTCTATGGATTCTACTTGATCAACACAAATACAACCACACCTACCACTCGAAGGATTTACCTTAAACTACTACAATAGAACTTACAAGTGTCACTATCCACTTCTGCAACCACTAAATGAAACTTTCCACAAAGGCCAAAGGTGCCTTCCTTACTTACCAGTAGATTAATTTATAAACATAAATTGGAAGTCAAAGTGACTTCGACATTTCACCTACTATTTAATGGGTTGATTAAGGAATCAATTTATTTTCTCCTAAGCATTATTGTTCCTAACCTTTGGAAGTATGGTAATCATTCATTCTCACATGTGTGTGATTCCTTAGTTTAAGTTATATTATATTATATTATTTTTTCCTTTTAGTGGCTGGCCTTTGCAATTTTTACGTTATACAATATTTTGTTGTAGCATAATCTTAGATGCTTTAATTAAAAAAACTATTGTTCAAACTAAGAGGTGATCACCATTAGCTCTTTATCCCCATAAATTATCTTGGCAACTCTATTTCTAAGTTTGCAAGTGGCAAGGACATGGATAAATTTATTCTTGGATTTGTAGTTTGATGGTATGTCACAAGATTCTTTGAAAAATTGATTCTTTTATTGAATATAGAAATGGTTGTAATAGCTTCAAATCTAAGAAAATATTAAGAAAGAAACACTAAATAGTGAATGGAAATGAAATATGTAGAATGTTTGGTTGCACATCGATGCTCCTACATCACACTCCCTAGGTTGAAAGTTTTAGAATCTTGCTAAAATGGTAGAATAACAACAAGTGCAAATTTGAAATCATCATATGCCCACTACTAATGCTAACATCAATGCCATTTATTTCAATGCCATGATCCGACATTGTTATGCATCTACCTCACTTTGTAACATCTCTTCCATTCCTTGTGAATCTATTCCATAAGGTTGTATTACCTCCTTTTCTTTTACCCTGATGGTGATTATTGCCTTATACTACTCCCAAAAAATGGGTGCTTACTGTCACCTCAACCTTAATCTTAGCCACCATTCCTATTGCTTGCTAAATATCATAGACAAATATAGTTCTATCCCCATTGTCGACTTTTCCTTTACTTGTCTCCCTCATGTTCAGTTCCTACAATTTCTCTATTGCATTTTCTATAAAAATTCCACCACATATACAATTACAAGAATGAACACCTCACATGTGTTCCTCTTTCAAAAGTGTTTCTTGTGTAGTGCCCATGTTCTTGTATTTAATTTATTTATACCATTGCTCCACAAACTCATGTTGCTCCACTTCCTTCAGATACTCCAACGCTATACTTACCATCACTCGTTTAGCCTTCTCCACTTCTTCATTTTAAGGATTTAAGTTAATCAAACATTGCTCCCTCACAAGGACCCATTTTGTAGCCACAACACTATATGCTTCTGTATGAGGTGTACACTTAAACTTCAACTTGTGAACAACTTTCATGTTTCATAAATGTTTGTAATATGAATCCACCACATAGAATAATAATTAAATACAATTAATTATGAAGGAATGAACCACAATATAACTTTACAAAATTTTCAATGAAATTGGACAACCTCTTAGGCTTTCATTATAGTAATTTGAAGAGATTGTTGTTGTCTCCGACATCTACTCGATGAACACCATTACAACCACAACTAAAGGTTTACCTTATACTACTACAACATAAATGACCAACACCTCTATCCACTACTACAACCACTGAATGGAGTTTTCCACAAAATCTAAAGGTGCCTTTACTATGCATTGATAGATAAATTTATACATAGAAATTGGAAGTTGAATAGCTTCCTCATTTCACCTACCATATAATTGGAGGATTAAGGAAACAATCCAATGCCTTCTGAGCATTATTGTTCCCAACCTTTGGAATTGTGTTGGTCATTAATTTCCATGTGTGTTTGATGCCCTAGTTTAAGTTATATTAATTTATTTTATTTTTGTGTTTTAGCGGTTAACCTTTGAAAGTTTTATGTCATTACAACTCTTTGATGTAGCATAACCCTGGATGGTTTTATTAAAAAAACACTCTTATTAAAACTAAGAGGCAATCACCATTAACTACATACCCCCTTGAATTATCTTGGCAACTCAATTTCTATGTTTGCAAGTGCTAGGGACATGGATAAATTTATCCTTGGATATGCTAGTGGATGGCATGCTTCAAGACTCTCTCATGAAATTGATTATTGGATTTGTAACAATGGTTGTAGCAACTTCAATAAAATCTAAGAAAACATAATGAAAGTAATGCTAACTAGTGAACAAAAATAAGATGTGCAATATAGTTGGTTGCACCTAGGATGCTCTTGGATCACAACCTAACCTCTACTTAGCCTCATCAATGATGGATAATAGGGGATACTGGTTATCTTAAGGATACAATAGGGGGATAAAACCGCCTTTTAGGTCCTGGAGTAAGACCCAAAATTCTTTTTAATTGGATAATGACTCATCTTCCTTATACATAAGGAAATAGGTTAACAAACAAAGATTGAGAGGCATCTAGTAAGAGTGAAAGTATGCCTCCTCATGGTCCACCAATGGGTTATATTAGGTGGCATGTTTTCCCTTAAATATTAACGGTGATGAGTTATCCCACGTTCATGGATGGAATCCAATGATGGATGTCATATCATATAACGATTGAGTTATAAAGGTTTTGTCATCTTTAAAAAAAAGTAAATTTTAATAACTCTCTTTTTACATTAACCTTTTTCATTATTCTTATTATTCAATGAATTAAACATAAAGATAACTTTATGCTAATTTTATTTTAATATTGGTACTTTGCTATCAATAAATTATGAAACTCTCACTTATTAGATAAAATATTAAAATAGCTTATGTTAAGATAAAATATTAAAATAACTTATTTTAATTTTATCGTATAATATTTTACTTCGTTGAATACTAATTTAATTTTTATTAATAAGATGTAAAATGCAAAGAACAGGGCGCAGGTGCGGGGGGGATTATATTTGATCTTGGAGGAAATCTAATATCTTCTTTCGCTTGAAGACTTGGAACTAAAACCAATAACGAAGCTGAATGGTTATCTCTTTATCAGAGTGTTGAACTAATCTTAGAAAGATCCATTTCAAAGCTAATGTTTTTGACGAATATAGACAGGCCATCAAGAAGATGTGATACAGATGCAAAAGAATATTTGACAGGATATGCCACCTAAAAATAACTATCCAAGTTTCCTATCTCCAAATCCTTTTGGAGAATAATGGCATAGTCGATAAGTTAGCTAACCAAGGAGCTAGACTTTTCCAAGGAGAAATTGTTTATGTTAATAGAAAAAAGAGTTTTAAACACACACCTTAACCACATTATGACAAACCCGAGTCTAAAGTGTTGGTTGAACCCTCCCGCTAAGCTTGCATGGTTCGTAGAGACGTGTGGATACCGCATGTAAAGAGTCTGTACCACATGATTGTCGGCAATAAATGATCCTTTATTGTTGAAGTATCCTAGGGACTTGAAGAGGGAGTTCACACAAGTGAAATGGAGGAGTAGCAAGTAAATAGGGTTGGTCGCTAGAACCCATGTTCATTGTATATCAATGCGTGAGAGGGAGAAGATGGTGAATACATTTTGCATTTGCAATGTTTGGTTGAATATTTCCCACATTGGCATGAAGGCGATTCTACTTAGAACATGTAAAAGGAAGGCAACTCTCTGCAGGTGATGACAAAGGAAGGTTTATCAAGCTCAAAGTCTAGATTGGAATATCTCAAAGTGCAATTACATAGGGTCTTCGATGTTTTAGAATGGGTGTGAAGGAGAACAAAGAAATTATGATGGACATCTTGTACATTGTCAATCAAATTGGTTACCAAGAATATAGATTCAACGAACTCGAATGGGGCCTAAAGGAACTTATGGGAACTATGGATATCATCAAGGATGAAGTGTTGAAAATGGTCAAAATGTCTCACTGTAGTAACTCCCAGGAATCCTCAGAAGATGGAGATCACCCTATGGAGGAAGCTTCTGTCACTAAGCCTTCTTTGGAGACGTCCTCCCCTACCAACAATGTTAAATGTTTTTTTTGTATTTTGTTGAACCAACAATATGTTAAAATTTACCCCTCCCATGTTATGGTTAGCACCAGGAAGCACACTAGGAAAATCAGAATTCTATACACAGGAATTATAGTCTTCCTCTAGTTTTGTAATGAATGGCTGTGCATAACCATTTTTTTCTTAATACAAGTTTTATAGTTTCTGTTAAAAGAAAAGATGTAAAATGAAAGGAAGAGAATGCCAAAAATATTTTTAAAGGTGAGCTTATATTAATATATGGAAATACAGAGATAGAAATTGGGTAATGTTTTTTCCTACATTTCTCAATATACTTGTAAATTGAGAAGATGTTAAATTTGTTTATTAAAAATTGGAAATCAGTGAGAGGTACATACAATTTAAACATACTTGCAAATCAAAGAGAGACTAGATTTATATATTAAAGATCGTGAACTAACATTCGAAATTGGGGATCTAGTGAGAGATATGACATATTTGACATGAAAAATGATGAGAGAAAAAAAACATTTAGTTGAGTGTAAAGCCAATAATGCAACTTATCTTGGATGGAAAATGAAGAAAGCTAGTCTTAATTGAGTAGGTAATTTGGGATTTGTTAAATATTTTAGTGCTAATTTTAATTATCGTAACTTTATTATCTCAACAATTAATATAAAAAATATAAAATTTCTCATCAAATAAAATGTTAAATTCAATTTACAATTTTTTTAAAATAAAATCAATAAACCATAGCGTTTGAATACATTGTTTCCATCACACTTACCATAAAAAATTTATTTATTTATATAATGTAGCGTTTACACTTATGGGTTTACTAAAGACCTAGAAGCTCCCCCCTTCTATCGTCTAACCTGAGCTTGTCGAGCCCTAGAACTTCCACCAAAAACTTTGGATTCCAATCAACAAACTATTCTAGACAATGAAGCTTGTGGAATTGAGTTTACTCTGGATGCTCCAGATCCTAGATAGAGTCAAAACACTCCTTTGGCTATTCATTCAAATGATGACCTCCATTGATAGTTACTTCCCATGCCTTATGATTATCTTTTTTATTCATAAATACACTAGTTTTTTTTGAAAAAATTATACTTATTACAATATATTTTAGACAATAAAATCTTATGAAAATCCTAATAAAACTATTTGGATATATACTCTTTACATGGTTTACTCCATTATTTTCCCAATGATAAACCAACAACATTAATATGTATAAAACCTTGTTTATTGCTAATTTATTTTTCATAACTAGAAAACAATAACATTAATCTATGTATAGATGTATTTCTTCTCAACTTAATATAATGCCCATAACCTTAACTATGTGAGAAAACCTTTCATGGCTTGACCCAACTATCAAAAACTTAATACAAAGGTAAAATATATTCCCAAAGAAGATGTGCCATTTTATATTTTTGAAATTCAGCTTTGCATGATTTTTCATGCATGCTTTAGGAAAATGTATGTGGTCCCTACTTCTCCACCTAGTTGATGGTGATTTGTTCATGTATGGAGATGTGAGGCAACATTAAGAATAAACTCTTGAAGATGCTTTGTTTTCATTGAGAATCTTTGACTTGAAGCTGACCATATCGATTTTTAATAAATATTATATAGTTTTGCTATTCAATTTCTCCATTTTTTCATACTTATTTCCATTTTAAATATTCTGTGAATCATCTTTACATTTTTGTTTAAAACACTATACTATTACTTTATTAACTTTATCCATGGTGTTTATTTGACATGTTGTGTACTCTAGCTTCGGATGATATGAAATTCGATACTATTTAATAATTTATGTTGTTGGCTTTATATTCTAAACAAGCAATACCCGGTCATATAGTATGACTAACTATTTAAACTTATTATATGTTATATTCTACATACTTCATGAAATTTTATTCATTTTTAATTACAAATAATTTTTCTTCTTTTTATAGTCTAAAGAAGCAATACCTTGTCGTAACAGACAATATTTTTTTTTTAAATATGACTTTTTTTTTTTAATTATCTAAAATAATATGAAAAAGCAATATAATAAAATTAGATAATAATATAATTATTTAAAATAATATAAAAATACATGTTTATTTTAATTTAAATTGGAATTGATACATTTGATGATGAAGATGATGGTTAACGTCCACTGAGACCAGACTTTGGTTTATGGTACTTAAATGAATCAATTAATTATTTTGTTTTAAAATTGTATTCTTTTGCTCAAAGAGCTTGGTGAGAAGCATCCTGAGCTCATTATAATTTTGACAAGTTAAAAGGCTAGGAAGATTCGTATTGCAACAAAGATTATGAAACTAAGATCTAATGTGGGTATAGTAAATATTAACATTACATTGTTTATAAAAGGGGAAATTTTAGAGACAAAGTTTAGTATACAGATTAATTTTGACCATTTTTCCAAAAAATGATTAGCTATTTTTTTTCTCTTTAAATTGATTTGCCTAAATTCCATGTCATATTTTTTTTTAACTCTAAAAAAATGTCAAAATTGACCAAAAACTTTATAAAATCCTTAAAATTTTAAATAAAAATATAGTTATAGAAATTTAAGAATTGGTAAAGTTTGCCAAAGTTTTACACCTTAAGAAAATTATAAATCTTTAAATAGAATAAAAATATTTAAAAATATCAAATCGATTTTAACATTAATAACAATAATTTTATCAATTTAAAAACACATATTTTTACGACAATGGTATGACTAACAACATTTAACCTTTTTCCTTTTATATACTCTATAGAAGAATTATTTTAAAAATCAATTTAAAAATATGTTTTCTTAATTAATGTCTAATTTAATTAAATGATCCCAAGTTTTTGAAAAATTATGTTTTACATTTTTCATCTAGTAAGTTTTTGAAAAATTAAAAATAAATTTTCTGTGTAGTTTGCATTTTTAATCATTTATAATTGCAAATAATAAGTATTAAAGGCTTTTTAATTGGCTTTTAAATATGAAAAAATATAGGGGCAAAATTTAGTTGAGGGGAATCTTTCTGTGGTTGGCTCTAGGTAATCGTATTCTAACTTGGGATAAGTTTATGAAGCGATGAGGTATTGGTCCTAGTATTTCCCCCCTTTACTGTCGTGAGGAGGAATCAGTGGACCACCTTATGATATGTTGCACCTTTACTATTTTCGCATGGAATCATATTCGAGGTATATGTAACTTTTTCTTGGGATTGGGCATTAGATAGTTTATCCTCTTGCTTTTCTTATCGTTATGCCAACGTTCGAGATTGGTTGGAGCTCCTTGGCTATATTTGTTGCCATGTTTGGAAAGAGAAAAACCTTATTCTCTTTGAGGACATGTATTCAAGTGCCTCTAGAGTGAGTATCTTTGCAGTTGCTGCTTTCCGAGCATGATTTAAGGATTCTAATAATCTAAGGGATGTCCCTCGGTGGCTTCAGGCCTGCCCCAGTTTTAATCAATATAATGTTATAGGCTTGTTCGATGGGGCTTCTCAGCATTAGTTGTGTTTCAGTGGGGCAGGGGCAATTCTTTGGGTGACTTGTAACAATTATTATTGTCTAAAATTGAAATGTGGCCTAGGTTCTAATATAAAGAGTGAATTGTTAGCATTATGGATGTTATTATTTTTTGCTAGATATAAACAAATTAACACTATCCAGGTGGCAGGTGGCTCTTTCATTATTATTAATTGGGCCCTCAATAAATACATGTTACATATTTTGACCCTTAATTATAGGATGGTGAAAACAAAAATCTTATTGAAGAATTTTCTGACATATCATTTCAACATATTTATCGGGAGTTTAATAGGTAGGTTGATGATCTCTTTAAAGAATCTCTACATGTACCGGAGGGCCATATTTTCAGTGTTTTATTGGTGGATGGTCTATAAGATTCAACATAATGCATTGATATCTTCAAGCCACCTTAGTCCTGGCATTGTCTCTTTATATAATTTTCTTCTACATGGATCCTTTTTGTCTCGTCAGATATATTTCAGACGATCTTTCCTATTGGATCAGCAATACACTAGTAGAAAATGACCAAGCTCAAAAATTATATTTCAGACGATCTACTAGTGTATTGGGAATTTTATTGGGAATTTTGTATTCTATGGTTTACACTTTTAGTTTGTGTTTTTATTACCAGAGACGATCATTACAAGAGGAGAAAAATCAGAGAGGCTATAGAAATAGAAAAATTTCCCTCAAATCTGAATAGGGATGATGGCTTTAAACTGAATGAGTGTTGGCACCCTATTATCCGCCAACTTAAAAAAACTATAAAAAACTAAAAAATTATAACACACACTTAAAAATAAAAGACACTAAAATCCTTTGCCCTTAACTACTGGCAATTTAATGATATCAATTAACTATGTAAAAACTTGCAAATTACTTAATTAATATTTCTTAAAAAATAGGATAATTATAATTCTAAAACTAACCTTGAATATAATATTAACAAAAGCTAATTAATAAAAAAAAAATTAAAAATTTAAATTAAAAAAAATATTGTCGAAAATTAAAATTTCTTAAAAATTCTAATACCATCCTAAAACATTTCTAGAAAAACAAAATTTATCAACTTTAGGACTTTAATGTTTTTGAAAAATCTTAAAAAAAAATTTGATTAAGGATTTTTAGAAAAATGAATTATATCTTTAATAAATTAAATTAAAAACTATAGAGTTCTTTGTAGAACTTTTTCTAATTTTAAAAAAAAAAAATTAAAACTTTATAAATTAAAACTTATATATAAAAAACTTAATAAAGCTTTTAAACTTTATACTAATAAATAAAATTCAAATTTTTTTTAAATTGATAAATTGAAATCTGTAAATCGAAAATTTGTAATTGGATATTGTCGGCTAAAAAACTTTATAATTATGAAAACTTTTATATTAAAAACCAAAAACCCGTACCTGTTTTAACCCAAGATACTTTTTCATAATGATGAGCTCTACTTTGTGGTTTGAAATGTCGAGAAATAATTTCTAACAAACGCAGTTTCCCATCTTCTCTCCATACATAAAACCAAGATATTATATCCAATTATGCTTTTACCTGTTACCAAATAAAATATCATTACACTTACGTATATGTACCATAAATAAATAGTTTTTAATCAATAATAACTAAATAGGATAAAATCATTAAATAATAACACTGAATTTATTTTTTACTATCACCGTAGGAAGGTGAAATCGAAACGTAAGGTTTAACACTATTTAGGCATGATATTATGTGAGGTACAGATAGATCTAAAAGAACAAGGACGAGGTACATGGATTTTTTTTATTTACAAGTGAGAAAAAACCACAACCATTTAAATCTTACAAAAATATGAAAAACATATTAATATAAGAGTAATTATGAGAGTTATTTGTAGATGTAAAATCAAGTTTACTAATATTGTTAGCAATGTTGATAAGGTAGAATGTGAACTTGCACCATTAGATGCATGCAAAGTGATGTTTGGAATCCCTTACCCACGGGATGGGGATTCTACCTTTTATAGGAGATAAAACAAATATTGCTTGGTCAAGGGTGATAAGCCCTAACCTCGTTAAATCACATAAAGGGAGAGACATAATATCTCCTCCATCGACAAAGCAAGGGTAGACAAGCAAACAACAAGCAACCTTCTGTAGCGACGGAGTGGTGGATAAGAAGAAGCAATTGGAGGTCGTGTGCTTCCATCTCTAACATGGTCCAGCTTTCGAGAATCAAAATATTCCCAATGGGGAGGTGTGATACGAATTGGATTCTCTTTATAAAAAATCCCCTTGTAATAATTTGTTAAACAATAATTGTTTTTAGCAAATTGAGAAAAGTCCAATTTTTCCTTTGAAGTTGAAGAGAAGAGAACCATTATGATGGTTAACCTTCCAAGGCCATCCAAATAAAAATTGAAGGTTGTGAGAGAGAAGGACATTCTTCATTCTTGGGGGCTAGAGAGGAGGAGAAAGAGGAAGAGGTCAACAACAACAATGCGAGCTTGAAGATGGCATCTTGCTTGAAGATTGGTGGACTAAGGAATCAAGCGGTTTGTCCACAAATAATGAAGGTGTCTTTGAGCCATGGCCATTTGAAATTTGGTATTTCCAATGAGTAATAATACATTGATTCGGTGTATAGCTCACCCCTATGTATTTATCTTATGAGCAATAAAATTCCTAATACACTAGTAGAAAATGAGCGATAAATGACCAAGTGATCAAAAATTAGGTCACCGCAGTATTTTCAAGGTATAAATGGACAAACTTGAGTGAGCCAACTAAAAATGACCAGAGGAATGACCAATTGGATCACAAGATAAAATATATGACTAGATAACAAGTAACTAAACTAAAAATTACCACATAACAATAACATTAAGAATATGAATTGGTCATTTAGTTGGTCATTGTTAGTTGTGCCACTTTGACAATGGAAAATTGCAATTTTGACGATGAATTTGTATAATTTACTAAATTCTAACACTGCAAATGGATTTAGAGACCCACTGCAGATGGAATCAGAGACCCCCTAGCTGCATTGTTAGAATTTAGTAAATTGTAGACCCCCTAATGTGTCACAACTCAACATTAATGCATGAAACAAATTTTCACCGCTTACATTAACGACCTTATACATAGTCTTCAGTTCTTGGAGCATAAGCAATTTGATTATAATATTTAGATCCTTCCCAAGGTATCATAATCAATTTTCAATACATCTGTGGTACATGCATTAATAAAAACCATCCCAAGATGAGATACCGCAAGTACCACAAATCTAAACTAAAAATGACCACAACAATTGGTCATTTATTTGGTCATTTTTAGTTGTGTTACTCCGACAATGGAAAATTACAATTTGACAATGAATTTGTACAATTTACTAATTTTTAATAGTACAAATGGATTTAGAGACCCATTTCCATATGCAGTGTTAAAATTTAGTAAATTGTAACATTGTAGGTGGATTCATAGACACGAGCTAGTGTCGAAACATGACGCCATGTACTGAAATTTTTTGCAAGATAATTTCACATCTAGTTCAATGTGCTTATCATTTCCATATCTTATTTCACAATTTTTTCTTTCGTATTATCCCTTCGAGAATTCTGCCAAGTTGCATCATGTGCATCATCGACATAGTGTGGTTGAATCGAGTCTTGAATATTTGTTGTCTTTCTCTCTTGGCATTGTCATGTTGTGAAGTTGGTGTCATTATGTTTGGCTCGTCATACTGGTCATGTTCATATTTTGTTTGAAAAAAACCATCGTCTTCTGACCCTCTCGACAGTCTGTTAAAGTTTTGACAAGTTCATGTATTTTGCTTCATCATGTCAGCTAAAAATTGTCAATTTCACAACCTCCATTAATTCGCCATATGCATCCATTCATCATGGTTCTCATCGCATCTGAGTTTGGAAAGTTATAAATTTCCCCTTAGGTCTCTCCCCTACAAAAAAATGTCAATATCCTTCATTTTGAAAAGAAAAAAAAACTTCCATTTTTGTAAAATTCTTAAAAAAAAAGAGTTATCATGATACTAATATATCCTCACGTTAACATTAAATAAATAAATTGTTAGTTGTGTAAAATAAAACTATGCTCTCTATGCCCTCTATTCCATCTTTTTTCTAATTGGGTTACATATCTGACCACACGACTATGGATACCATATGATCAATGTGCCACATATTATTATGAATCAATGGTAATGCTTAACTTGGTGAATATGGTGTTTCTGCCTCTACCAAGTGTTGGTTCATTTGTGAACAATTCAACAATATCTTCTAGCATTGTTACCACCAACATAGTTGGGTCATCACTGCCAAATTTTGCCTCTAGTTTGGGTATGTTGACTTCAACAAGCACCACAATTCCAAGTGTGAATGTATATATACACCATTTGGTGTGCAACAACCTTTTAGGGTAAAAACCTTTGAAATTAAGCCATTTGATGAAACAATATGTGTGTGTGTGTGTGTGCAGTTAATATATTAATTTACTATATAATATGTAATATACTATAATTATTAAATATATTAATATATTAAATATTTATTACATATATATTCAATATATTAATATATGTAATGTATTAATATTAATATTAATAAAAAAAACAAGGATATAAAAAACAATTTAATAAATATAATAAAGAAAAGGAAACAAAAAATAAAAGAGGATAAATGAGCAGGAAGAAAAGGTTAAATTAGGAAAACATCGGAGAGAAAATAGAGAATTAAATAAAATAAGGACCTATTGAACCGAAAGTTAGTAACAGAAGAGTCCCGTGTTGTAAATCTTCATGGCCTACATCTGTTATTGTTGTGAGCTATTGTTCTATGGATATGGAGGACAATTGAATTTCAAATTTAGGTGCACGGGGGCTTCACAACTTTTAAGGTTGGTTTTTTGTTTTTATTTTATGATAATTTTCCATTCCCTAAAAAATAAATAACTTTGCTTGATGCGTTGTTAAAATTTTTGGGGCGGCTCTAGATTCTGTTTGTTTTATTGGATTGTAGTTAATATTTATGGGGAGACTCTAGATTCTGGTTGTTTTATTGGATTGTATTTTTGTGAAATAGATAAATAAATCTATAGGGTTTGATCCATGGAAAATAGCTCATTTAAGCAAGACCATCATCCAAGTGTGTATTTATAGTTGAAATTATGTGATCAAGTTTGATCTTTGTGTTTTGTGTTTTGAAGTTTTTGGGGGATCGCATTATGAGTGGGTTTATTGAGTTTTATTTCCAGAATGGGTAATGGCTTTAGTTAGGGTAATTCCACCCGATGTAGCAATGACAACCTATCGGGGCATATATCATACATATTGTATTGAGGAACAAGAGGGCACAAACAATATTACACAGAGGGGCACACTAAATGCCCAGGGTTAAGATCTAAGGAATTATATCGTGTTATGGAACCTTGTCGTTGTACCCTACTCATGGGAGCTATATATCGTTACTGATAAAATCATATGAAGGATGGATTGCATAGTTTCACTCCATAACCATCAATCCTAGGCCCGTTGTACTCTCTAGTTCTAGACACTGAACGTAGGCATCTTCTAGGATATTCGTGAGTCCAACCACTCTAAGTTGTGTGATACCTCGGTGAGATCGACTGAAATAAGATTATGGGTGCATAGAATAAACTATTAAACCCAATACCTACAAAAAAATTGAGGGTTGTATACACCCATGAAATTTGCGCCCATGGATCCAGTTTCCATAGTGATGTGTGCTTGAACTACACGAATTGATTAATTGATTGTAACAATTTTGTATTTTGGCTTAGGGTATGTTTCTCTATAGTTGAAATGAACCCTAAAATAAGGTAATAATAGAATATATCTATATGTATATCTCATGCGATGTTGTCTTTTTTCATGTCTTTGTTCACAGTTAAATTGGGTTAAAATCTAATTCCATTGATTGATCACAAATGGCATGGAGATGAAGCTAGAATCTCCACTAATCATTATTCTTTCCTTCTACTATGTCATGATATTATGGGATTGATATCTCTCAAAATCCATCTTGAGTGCTGGTGCAATTTCATAATTCAGGTGATTAATATACCTATGTATTCATACTTGCAAGTTCTTGGGGTGCACAGTCAGAGATACCTTGGCACGATGTAGCTATCAAACCGTTACTCCAACCCTTAATTCATTGATTTATCTCCACTAGGCGTTTAACGATCAAAACTGAGAGAATGCACAGTCACCACTCTAGCAACAATCTAGGAAAAGGGATCATTCACTAGTACATAATGAGAGATAAGTGACCAAAAAAATGACCAAAACCAACGTATAAATTACCACTTTTGATTTGGAGATCACCGGTTTCTAATTTTCAGTCTCTTATCACGCGACAAAAAATGTGGTCATATTTAGTTTGGTCATTTATATCTTGTCATTTGGTCATTAATTTGATCATATATTTGGTCATTAATCTGATCATATATTTGGTCATTAATTTGGTCACATATTTAGTCATTAATTATCACAATTAATGACCAAATATACAACCAAATTAATGACTACAAGGCAACTATAAATGGATAAACCAATTGTGACCACATTTTTTGTCGTGTGATAAGAGATCGAAAACTAGCCACCAAAACTGACATTTGGTCGTTTATATGCAAATTTTGGTCATTTGTTTGGTTGCTTTTCTACTATTTGTTGGTCACTTATCTCTCATTTTTTGGTCACTAATTTAGTCCTTTTTAGTCATTTTATATGCAAATATTTATTGATTTCTGTAGATAGAGACTGGAGGAATCAAACCACCAATCTCATGCCTGTAAGGCAGGCCCTCTTTTATTGAGCTAGTACCCTTGAAAATATACCCTTAAAGCACCTAGGTAGACTATATTCATTAATTTCAATTGTTAACAACTGAGTATAGTATATTGGCTTCATGTATGGAGCTAAATCTTGGTGGATACTTGATACTACATGATGTAGAGTGACAACTCCTTCCAATAAGACAAAGTGAGAATGCAACAAAACAAAGCCCCTCGTATTTCAAAAATACTTGTAATAAGAATCCATCACACATAATAATAATTAAACATAATTAACTGTGGAGAAATGAACCATAATATAACTCTGCAATTTTTTTATCAATGAAATTGCCCAAGCTTGTGGACCTTCATTACAACAATTTGAATATATTATTGGTGTCTATGGCTTCTACTTGATCAACACAACTACAACTGCACCTACCACTCGAAGGCTTTACCTTAGAATACTACAACAGAAATGACAAGTGTCACTATCCACTACTGCAACCACTAAATGAAACTTTCCACAAAGGCCAGAGGTGCCTTCCTTACTCACCAGTAGAATGTTTTATAAACAAAAATTGGAATTCAAGTGACTTCGGTATTTCACCTACTCTCTAATGGGTTGATTAAGGCCCTCAATTTGTTGTCTCTTAAGCATTATTGTTCCTAACCTTCGGAAGTATGGTAGTCATTCATTCTCACATGAGTATGGTTCCTTAGTTTAAATTATATTATATTGTATTATTTTTTCCTTTTAGTGGTTGGTTTGCAATTTTTACGTTCTTACAAATTTTTGTTGTAGCATAACCTCGGACGCTTTCATTAAACAAAAATTCTTGTTTAAACTAAGAGGTGATCACTACTAGCTTTTTATCCCCACAAATCATCTTGGCAACTCTATTTCTAAGTTTGGAAATGTCAGGGACATGGATAAATTTATTCTTGGATTTGTTGTTTGATGGTATGTCACAAGATTCTTTGACAAAATTGATTCTTATATCTTATATAGAAATGGTTGTAATAGCTTCAAATATATGAAAATACTAATAAAGAAACAATAATTAGTGAATAGAAATGAAATATGTACAATGTTTGGTTGCATCATGGATGCTCCTGCATCACACTCCCTAGGTTGGAAAGTTTTAGAATCTTGTTGAAAAGGTAGAATAACAACAAGTGCAAATTGGAAATTCTCATATTCTCATTGCTAATGCTAACATCCATGCCATTTATTTCAATTCCATGATCCGACATTGTTATACATCTACCTCACTTTTTAACATCTCTTCCATTCCTTGTGAATCTATTCCATAAGGTTGTATTACCTCATTTTATTTTACCTTGATGGTGATTACTGAATTATACTACTCCCAAAAAATGGTGCTTACTGCCACCTCAACCTTCATCTTAGCCACCATTCTGATTGCTTGCTAACGATCATAGACAAATATAATTCTCTCCCCATTGTCGACTTTTCCTCTACTTGTCTCCCTCATGGTTATTTCCTACACTTTCTCTATTGCATTTTCTATAAACATTCCACCACATATAACATTACAATAATGAACACCTTACATGTGTTCCTCTTTCAAAAGTGTTTCTTGTGTAGCGCCCATGTTCTTATATTTAATTTTTCTATCCCATTGCTCCACAAACTCACTTTGCTCCACTTCCTTCAGATACTCCAATGCTATACTTACCATCACTTGTTTAGCCTTCTCAACTTTTTAATTTTAAGGATGTAAGATAAATGTCACCCGATCCTTCTCAAAATGGTAGATCTCTCGGATCATGCATAACTCTTCTATCAAACTTCCATGGTCTCCCAAAAAAAATTTGAAAAGAATCCATGGGAAACACATCAAATAGAATATATCACTATAACCCGCAATATTAAAGTTAATCAAACATTGCTCCCTCATAATGGCCCTATGCCCATTTTGTAGCCATAACACTATATGCTTCTGTATGAGGTGTACACTTAAATTTCAACTTGTGAACAACTTCATTTTTACAGCAAATTTTCCAAATTACCGACATCAATAATTAAATTACAACCGTTACCTTCTATTTTACATTTCATTGGACCAAAGAGTGTATTCTATTGTTCTCATTCTGTCTAAAAATCATTTTCAAGTTGCAACAATACTTTCTACATCATCAAATTGTATATTTACTCTACCCACAATTCTACCACCCCCCTTGCTACTACCCCTGGTTCTACTTTAGCAAAATGAGTTCTCCCCTCTTGTCTTCTTCCATCCTTCAAAATATATGGGCTTTCAAATTCCATATGGTGTTGCATTTCACATATGTAGAAAACAATTAAATTTTCCTCCTCTACCTCTACCTCTTGTCGACTAGCCTCTTTTTTCTGTCAACATTAAATCCTCTTCCAACAAGTTGATCCACAATGTTGTAGTTTCTTTCATTCTCTTCGACTTGGTTTTATTTTTGTTCTCCTCTTCGTATCTTGGACCTTTTCTCACAGCCTATTGTTTCCTCAACAATTTCTCCTCAATCCTCAAAGCTACTTGGTAAGATTTTTTCATTGAACATATATTCAAAACTCATGTTAAATGGAACAACTTAAGCCATTCACATACCTTGGAATGGATTCTAGAATCTTTTCATTCATCCCAGACCGTATATAAAAATCCTCTATGTACTCCTTGTCCGACATCTTTAATTGCTTTAAATCCCACATCGTCAACATATTTAAAGCACCTTCCACATAAAATAATTATTTCTCCAATTCTAACACCATCCTATCTTAGGTTTTAATCTTCTCTCTTCCACAACTTTCTCTATGTAACTGCAAGTTATCCTACCATAAAGAAGCATGACTTTTCAATTTTGTACTAGAAAACCTAATGCTCCTAGTATCTCTAATCGACTCAATTTCAAAGAAAAAATTCATTTGTCCTATCTAATCTATCAATTCCTTGGTATTTTAGCTTCAATAATAAAAAATAATATCAAGTTTATGTTTGCCCCCAATACTAGTGAATTCTCTAATCATTCTCTCTTCTACTTTCATGTGCTCTATTCTAGTTATATCTTGTAGTTTATGATTCTAATTCATCATCATTAATGTGTTGCACCACATGTTCAATACCTTTCCTTTGGGCTTCCTCCATGGCATTATTTGTAACCATGATTGTTCTCACCATCACTACAAGCTCAGTCACATGTTATACACCCTCTGTCTTTTGGTCCTCCACAACCTCTTCCTCTATTTTCCATTACGGTGATTCTATTTTGGGATCTCTTTTTCCATGCTCCTCACTTCACCAACATCCACCAATTACTTTATCTAAGACCGATATTTATTTGGTCCTTCCCACTGCTCAACTCGCTCCCACTTGATGTAGAGGGATAATGCCTCCTTTCAAGTCAGAGTAAGAATACAACAAAACAAAACCTTTCATATTTCATAAATGTTTGTAATATGAATCCACCACATAGAATAATAATTAAATACAATAAATTATGTAGGAATGAACCACAGTATAACTTTACAAATTTTCAATGAAATTGGCCAACCTATTAGGATTTCATTACAATAATTTGAAGAGATTGTTGTCGTCTACGACATCTACTCGATGAACACCATTACAACCACACCTACCACTTGAAGGATTTACCTTATACTACTAAAACATAACTGACCAACACCTCTATCCACTACTACAACCACTAAATGAAGTTTTCCACAAAGGCTAAAGGTGCCTTTCTTATTCATTGATAGATAAATTTATACATAGAAATTGGAAGTTGAATAGCTTCCTCATTTCACCCACCAAATAATTGGACGATTAAGGAAACAATCCACTGCGTGTCCACTTCCTTCTGAGTGTTATTGTTCCCAACCTTTGGAATTGTGTTGGTCATCAATTCCCATGTATGCGCGATGCCTCAATTTAAGTTATATTAATTTATTTTATTTTTTCTTTTAGCGGTTAAACTTTGAAATTTTTATGTCATTACAACTCTTCGATGTAGCATAACCCTAGATAATTTTATTAAAAAAATACTCTTATTCAAACTAAGAGGAAATCACCATTAACTACTATCCCCTTGAATTATCTTGGCAACTCAATTTCTAAGTTTGCAAGTGCTAGGGACCTGGATAAATTTATCCTTGGATATGCTAGTTGATGGCATGCTTCAAGACTCTCTCATGAAATTGATTATTGGATTTGTAACAATGGTTGTAGCAACTTCAATAAAATCTAAGAAAACATCATGAAAGCAATGGTACCTAGTGAACAAAAATAAGATGTGCAATATAGTTGGTTGCACCTAGGATTCTCTTGGATCACCACCTAACCTCTACTTAGCCTCAACAATGATGGAGAATAGGGGATTTTGGTTATCTTGAGGATACAATAGGGGGTTAAAACCTCCTTTTAGGTCCTAGAATAAGACCAGGAATTGTTTATAATTGGATAAGAACTCTTCTTCCTTAGACATAAGGAAATAGGTTAACAATCAAAGATTGAGAGGCATCTGGAAAGAGTGAAAGTATGCCTCCTCACGGTCCACCAACATGTTATATTAGGTGGCATGTTTTCCCTTAAATATTAACAGTGATGGGTTATCCCACGTTCATGGATGGCATCCAATGATGGATGTCGTATAAATTAACGATTGAGTTATAAAAGTTTTTCCATCTTAAAAAAAAGAAAGAAGTAAATTTTAATCACTAACGTTTTACATTAACCTTTTTCATTATTCTTATTATTCAATAAATTAAACATTGAGATAACTTTATGCTAATTTTCTTTTCATATTGTTACTTTGCTATCAATAAATTAAGAAACTCTCACTTATTAGATAAAATAGTAAAATAACTTATTTTAATTTTATCGTATAATTTTTTAATTCATTGAAAACTAATTCAATTTTTATTAATAAGATGTAAAATGCAAGGAACGGGGGAGGCAGGTGCGGGGGGGATTATCTTTGATCCAAGAGGAAATCTAATATCTTTTTTCACTTGGGGACTTGGAACTAAAACCAATAACAAAGTTGAATGGTTATCTCTTTATCACAGTGTTGAACTAATCTTAGAAAGATCCATTTCAAAGCTAATGGTTTTTGGCATTTCTAGACATGTCATCAAGAAGATGTGATACGGATACCAAGAGGGCACCATCAGATGCAAAAGAATATTCGACAGGATATGCCACCTAAAAATAACCATCCAAATCTCCTATCTCCAAATCTTTTTGGAGAATAATGGCATAGTCGATAAGTTAGCTAACCAAGGAGCTAGACTTAACCAAGGGGAAACTGTTAATGTTAATAAAAAAAGGAGTTTTAAACACACACCTTAACCATATTATGAAAAACCGGAGTCTAAAATTTTGTTCAAACCCTCTCGCTAAGCTCACATGGTTCGTAGGGACGCATGGATACCCACATGACAGTCGACAATAAAGGATATTTTATTGTTGCAGTACCATGAGGCCTCGAAGAGGGAGTTCACACAAGCGAAATGGAGGAGTAGCAGGTAAATAGGGTCAGTTGCTAGAACCCATGTCCATTGTATATCAATGCGCGAGAGGGAGAAGATGGTGAAGACGTTTTGCATTTGCATTGTTTGCCTAAATTATTCCCACATTGGCATGAAGGCGATTATACTTAGAACATGGAAAAGGAAGGAAACTCTCTACAGGTGACGATAAAGGAAGGTTTATCTAGCTCAAAGTATCGATTGAAAGATGTCAAAGTGCATCTGTGTAGGGTCTTCGATGTTGTCAGAATGGGTGTGAAGGAGAACAAAGAAATTGCAGTGGACATCTAGTACATTGTCAATCAAATTGGTTTCTAGGAATCTAGAATCAACGACCTCAAATGGGACCTAAAGGAACTTATGGGAACTATGGATATCATCAAGGATGAAGTGTTGAAAATGGTCAAAATGTCTTAGTGTAGTCACTGCCAGGAATCCCTGAAAGATGGAGATTACCCTATGGAGGAAGCTTTCGTCACTCATCCTGCTCTAGAGACGTCCTCCCTTGCCAACCCTGTTAAATGCTTTTTTGTATTTTGTTGAACCAACAATATGTTAAAATTTACCTCTCCCATGTTATGGTTAGCTCCAGGGAACACACTAGGAAAATTATAATTCAATGCATAGGAACAATTGCTTTTACTATCTTCCTCTTACAGTTATCCATGAGTTATAGTCTTCATCTTTTAGTTATCCATGAATTATAGTCTTCTTCTAGTTTTGTAATGAATGACTGTGCATAACCATTTTTTTTCTTAATACAAGTTTTATAGTTTATGTTGAAAGAAAAGATGTAAAATGAAAGGAAGAGAATGGCAAAAATATTTTTAAAGGCGAGCTTATATTAATACATGGAAATGCAAAGATATAAATTGGGTAACGTATTTTCCTACATTTCTCAATATACTTGTTAATCGAGAAGATGTTGAATTTGTATATTAAAAATTAGAAATCAATATTTTAAAAGGATTTAGTGAGAGGTACATACAATTTAAACATACTTGGAAATCAAAGAGAGACTAAATTCATATATTAAAGATCGTGAATTAACATTTGAAATTGGAGATCTAGTGAGAGATATGACATGTTTGACAAGAAAAATGATGAGAGAAAAAAAACATTTAGTTGAGTGTAAAATCAGTAATGCAACTTATCTTTGATGCAAAATGAAGAGGGTTAGTCTTAATTGAGTAGGTAATTTGGGATTTGTTATTTCAGTGCTAATTTTAATTATCGTAACTTTATTATCTCAACAATTAATATAGGAAATATAAAATTTGTCATCAAATAAACTGTTAAATTCAATTTAAGAATTTTTTAAAATAAAATCAATAAACCATAGCGTTTGAATACATTGTTTCCAATCACACTTACCATAAAAAAATATTTCAACAAAATTTTTATTTATTTATATAATGTAGCATTTACACTTATGGGTTTATTAAAGACCTGGAAGCTCCCCCCTTTTATCGTCTAACCCGAGCTTGTCAAGCCCTAGAACTTCCACCAAAAACTTTGGAATCCAATCAACAAACTATTCTAGCCAAGGGAGCTTGTGGAATTGAGTTTACTCTAGATGCTCCAGAGCCTGGATAGAGTCAAGACACTCCTTTGGCTATTCATTCAAATGATGATCTCATTGATAGTTACTTTCCACGCCTTATGATTTTCTTTTTTATTCATAAATACACTAGTTTTTTTTTTTAATTTATACTTATTACAATATATTTTGCACAATAAATCTTATGAAAATCCTAATCAAACTATTTGAATATATACTCTTTACATTGTTTGCTCCATTATTTTCCTAATGATAAACCAACAACATTAATATGTATACAACCTTGTTTATTGCTAATTTAATTTCCATAACTAAAAATTAATAACATTAATCTATGTACAGATTTATTTCTTCTTAACTTAATATAATGCCCATAACCTTAACTATGTGAGAAAACCTTTGATGGCTTGACCCAATTATAAAAAAATTAATACAAAGGTAAAATATATTCCCAAAGAAGATGTGCCATTTTATATTTTTGAAATTCAGCTTTCTATGATTTTTCATGCAGGCTTTAGGAAAATGTTTGTGGTCCCTACTTCTCCACCTAGTTGAGAATGTGAGGCAACATTAAGAATAAACTCTTGAAGATGCTTTGTTTTCGTTGAGAATCTTTAACTTGAAGCTGACCATATCGATTTTTAATAAATATTATATAGTTTTGCTATTCAATTTCTCCATTTTTTCATACTTATTTCCATTTTAAATATTCTGTGAATCATCTTTACATTTTTGTTTAAAACACTATACTATTACTTTATTAACTTTATCTATGGTGTTTATTTGACATGTTGTGTACTCTAGCTTCGGATGATATGAAATTCGATACTATTTAATAATTTATATTTGTCGGCTTTATATTCCGACTAACTATTTAAACTTATTATATGTTATATTCTACATACTTCATGAAATTTTATTCATTTTTTATTACAAATTATTTTTCTTCTTTTTATAGTCTAAAGAAGCAATACCTTGTCGTAATGTCATTTGCCAATATTTTTTTTAAACTATAACATTAAATTTTTTAATTATTTAAAATAATATGAAAAAGCAATATAATAAAATTATTATGTTGGATAAAAATATAATTATTTAAAATATATATTTATTTTAATTTAATTTGGATAATAATCATTTTGAATTGATAAAGAAAATATTGCCAATATTTTTTTTAAACTATCATATTGAATTTTTTTAATTATTTAAAATAATATGAAAAATCAATATATGTTGAATAAAAATATAATTATTTAAAATATATATTTATTTTAATTTAAATTGGATAATAATCATTTTGAATTGATACAATTGTATATTGTAAATATTGACATTACATTATTTATAAAAAGGAAAATTTTAGAGACAAAATTTAATCTATGGACTAATTTTTTACCATTTTTTCAAAAAATATTTGAAAATATCAAATCCATTTTGACATTAATAACAATAATTTTATCAATTTAAAAATACAACTTTTAGGAAAATGGTATGACTATGAAACAACATTTAACCTTTTTCCTTTTATATACTCTATAGAAGAATTATTTTAAAAATCAATTTAAAAATATGTTTTCTTAATTGATGTCTAATTTAATTAAATGATCCCATTTCCAATAATTTTTTACATTTTTCGTCTAGTAAGTTTTTGAAAATTTTAAAATAAAGTTTCTGTGTAGTTTGCATTTTTAATCATTTACAATTGCAATTAATAAGTATTAAAGGTTTTTTAATTGGCTTGCAAATATGAAAAGATACAGGGGCAAAATTTAGTTGAGGGGAATCTTTCTATGGTTGGCTCTAGGTAATCGTATTCTAACTTGGGATAATTTTATGAAGCGATGAGGTATTGGTCCTAGTATTTCCCCCCTTTACTGTCGTGAGGAGGAATCGGTGGACCACCTTATGATATGCTGCACCTTTACTATTTTGGTATGGAATCATATTCGAGGTATATGTAACTTTTTCTTGGGATTGGGCATTAGATACTTTATCCTCTTGCTTTTCTTATCGTTCTGCCCATGTTCGGGATTGGCTGGAGCTCCTTGGCTATATTTGTTGCCATGTTTGGAAAGACCAAAACCTTATTCTCTTTGAGGACATGTATTCAAGTGCCTCTAGAGTGAGTATCTTCGTAGTTGATTCTTTCCGAGCACGTTTTAAGGATTCTAATAATCTAAGCGATGTCCCTCGGTGGCTTCAGGCCTGCCCTAGTTTTAATCCATATATGGTCATAGGCTTGTTCGATGGGGCTTCTTGGCATCAGTTGTGTTTCAATGGGGCAGGGGTTGTTCTTTGGGTGACTTGTAACAATTATTATTGTTTAAAATTGAACTGTGGCCCAGGTTCTAATACAAAGAGTGAATTGTTAGCATTATGGATGTTATTATTTTTTGCTAGATATAAACAAATTAATACTATCGAAGTGGCAAGTGGATCTTTCATTATTATTAATTGGGCCCTCAACAAATACATGTTACATATTTCAACCCTTAATTATAGGATGGTGAAAACAAAAATCTTATTGAAGAATTTTCTGACATATCATTTCAACATATTTATTGGGAGTATAATAGATAGGTTGATGATCTCTTTAAACAAGCTCTACATGTATTGGAGGGCCATATTTTCAGTGTTTTATGGGTGGATGGTGTGTAAGCTTCAGAATAATACATTGATATCTTCAAGCCACCTTAGTCCTGACATTGTCTCTTTATATATTTTGCTTCTACATGGATCCTTTTTGTCTCATCGGATATATTTCAGACAATCTTTCCTATTGGATCAGCGGTTACATTTTTGTGGATGTAGCCTTTACTCCTATAGTTTCCCTTGTTGCCACTTATTAGGTTTATAGCTTGATGTTGATTCTTCAATGGTTTGATCGATATTATTGACATGATTTTGTATCATGGGCAACAGACACTCTCATTTCAAATCCGTTTATCAACTACTTGTTGATTGTCCTAGATTGCGGGTATGTTTTGGTTCAACACTAGGTTGGTGGGCCTATCTATTTTGTGGATCATTTTCGGTCATGGTTTACACTTTTAGTGTGTGGTTTTTCTGTTGATTATATATGGATCTAGTGGTGTCCTCGTTATTGTCTCTGTGTTTGGATTTGAGGGACTTGTTGTCTTATTTTTGGACAATATTTGTTTGTATTGTGGTGGTCGTTATATAGGCATCGACTCGTGATTTAGTGGCTTTTGGTGTGTTTTGTATATGATCCTATTGATCTCTTGCTATAATTTTGCATATAATTATAAATATAAGTATTTAGTTTTTTTTCAATGAAAAAAAGAGGGTAGATCTTCACTCCTCTCAGATGTCTTTAGGTTTTGGGTCATTACCTTAAAAGCAGTTTTAGGTTTTACTCTAGAATCAAAAGGACAATTTCAACCCCTTATAATATCTTCAAGATACCCAGTATCCCTTGTACTTCATATCGTATCAATAATCAAGTATTGAGAATAATTTAGCTCCACACATAAAACCAAGATATTATATCCAATTATGCTTTTACCTGTTAAAAAAAAAAAATCATTACACTTACGTATATGTACCATGAATAAATAGTTTTTAATCAATAATAACTAAATAAGATAAAATCATTAAATAATAACACTGAATTTATTTTTTACTATCACCGTAGGAAGGTGAAATCGAAACGTAAGGTTTAACACTATTTAGGCATGATATTATGTGAGGTACGGATAGATCTAAAAGAACAAGTACGAGGTACATGGATTTTTTAATTTACAAGTGAGAAAAAACCAAAACCATTTAAATCTTAAAAAAATATGAAAAACATATTAATAGGAGCTTTTTTTTAAAGTAAGAAGTATCTATTCTATTACTGAAAAATACTGAAAATATTTACAAGCACTGCTCCTAAGAACATGGAGACAGATCGATGTCTACTACCCAACCCCAAACAGAAGTAGGTAGAGAGACAGAAACAAAAAGACTGAGGAAATCCTTGAAAGTATGAGAGCCACCCCGCGATAAAGCAAGGGCGCTCAATCATGGAAACAAAAGATCAATACAAAATGAACAACAAAACAGTAGAGGCCCAATGACCTCCTAGCACCTCCTAGAAGATTATGCCTCGTCCTACACATCGATGGCGCTCTGATCATGCCCTTTACCTTCACCCACTTGGCTGGAATCCGCCATGGCCACATCCTCACCTTTCGGAACGCGTTGAAAAGGAGCTCCCGAGAGACGCAGCAGGCTACGCATGTGGTCAAGGTTGTTTTTAGCTTCGCCCTTGAATTTTCCCACAGTGATGCGGATGAGTTCTACATCGCTCTCCCTCTCATCCATGGAGCAGGACAGGATGAACTTAAGGCGCCAGTAATGAGACATAACAACACCCTCTCCCAGTTGAACTTTGAATTCACTGTATATTTCTTCCTCCATGACCACAATGGATTGGTGAATGTGGGCAGGCGTCTCCTCAATGAATAAATGCTCCCACTATTCTTCATCCCCCAATGTTGGGTATGCCATTGCCTTGCGAGGAAGATTAATAGAAGCTTATAATTTAAACTAGCAAAGTGGTTAAATTATCATATCATAATGTTATTAATTTGACCTATTTCCCCTCTCATCGTGCTTCAATGTTTTATCTAACACATAAAAATAGTTCAATTAAAAATTTATGTCCGGTAAGGTGTAGTTTTTACCACAAAAGGTTACTAGTTTTTGTACAAATTGTTTGAAGTACTCTACTACAATGTGATGTGTTGAAAACAAAAAAAACTCATTGTTTAGAATTTACATTAAGCTTTAAAATTAGTGAGCAATTATCTTGGGATGGGGTTAATTATCACTCCATTTTTAAAAGTTGTTATTAATTGGTTATTTTTAAAGAAAATGAGAGGCAACTAGAAATATTTTTCGAAGATGGAAAGGAATTAACTAGAGTTGATGGTGGATACAAATTTTCAAAGATGTCAAGGAACCAACTAGAATTGATGGAGGATAAAAAATTTCAAAGATGGCAAGGAACCAACTAGAGCTTATGGAGGATAAATTGGGTAGAAAATAGCACAAACCCTTAATTTAATAGTAGGTGAAGAGGTGGACAAAGTGACCCTAGACCTAAGGCATCGAAGAGGTAGAAACTCAAAGTATGCTAAGACAAAATATCTCTATTGGCATGCCAAGGAGATTGTAGCCTCCAACTTAGGAAGGCAAGGGTCTAACACTGTATTTAGAATTGCTATAATTTGAGCCTATTCTTTTCATTATGTTTGGTTTTAAATTTTAATTCTATTCTATGGTGTAAGTTAATCTTGTGGCAAATGAATCCTCTTTCTAGCCACAAATTAGATAAGAATCCATAAGAAATTTAAGGGATGAGTAGTGTTCTACCATGATCCAAGATTAGCACATTGTGAAACAATTCCATGAAGGGATTTTATGAATTTCAAATTATCCTAGATCATAAAAAAATCAATTATAGTTCTAGATTGATGAGAAATCTTATTTCCTATATGATGAGAATATCAACTTTTTGTATTGCTCGATTCTAACATGTGGAGGGAAGTTTTCTACAAGATTAGATGACTCCCTTTCTCTTAGATGTTTAATTTTTCTTTTAGCGGTTAACCTTTGCAAGTTTTACGTTAATACAAATATTTGATGTAGCGTAACCTTAGATGCTTTTATTAAAAACAATTCTTATTCAAACTAGGAGGCAATCACCATGAACTACTATCCCCTCAAATTCTCTTGGATACTCAATTTCTAAGTTTGCAAGTGCTAGGGATATGGATAAATTTTTCCTTGGATATGCTAGTTGATGGCATGCTTCAAGACTCTTTGATGAAATTGATTGTTGGATTTGTAGCAATGCTTGTAAAACTTCAATAAAGTCTAAGAAAATATGATAAAAACAATGCTAACTAGTGAACAAAAATAAGATGTGCAATATAGTTGGTTGCACCAAGGATGCTCCTGCATCACCACCTAACCTCTACTTAGTCTCAACAATGATGGAGAATAAGGGATACTGGTTATCTTAAGGATACAGTAGGGGGGGACTAAAATCACCTTTTAGGTCTTGGAGTAAGACCCAAAACTATTTTTGGTTGGATAGGAACTCATCTTCGTTAGACAAAAGGGAATAGGTTAACGATCCAAGATTGAGAGGCATTTGGAAAGACTAAAAGCTTTCCCCCTTATGATCCACCAATGGGATATTTTAGGTGGCATGACTTTCCTTAAATATTAACGACGATGGGTTATCATGTTAGTGTTTGAGAAAATATGAAGAAACTTGAACTTTAAAACTTTAATCCACAATTACAGTGAAGATAGATCTCATCAATAATCCAAAGACATAAATAAATAAAATCATAGAACACAAGATATACCCTAGGAAAACCCTCCACTTATTCAGAGGATAAAAAACCCAACAAACAATCTAAGGGTATGATTGATAATCAACAGAGAATGATTTCAACACAATAACGTATTGCTTTTTTCGAGAGAAAAAGAGAGTAGAGATCAAATGGAACACTATGTTGGTCTTTCCAAGTGCATAACACTTTAATAACAAGCCAAATTAGGTCATACAAGGAAGTTAGTGAATATTTGCATGCTTCAGTAAGTAGTTAACACTGAGAACATTGTCTCATCTTCAACCACGCACCCCCACTAATTCACTGAGTTTAATTGCCTCTAACTAAGTTGTTAACTGAATGGACTGAATTGATCTGAATGGATATGCATATTACTGAATGGAACTTAATGTAACCAAACATAACTGAATCTAAATGAACAAAACTGAATGTAACTAAACAAAACTCAATGTAACTAAACTAAACTAAATAGTTCTGAACATAATTGAATGTAACTAGTGCTTCTCCATCAATGTTATCTTCAACAACCACTTGCATAAATTATGGAGTTGATTCCTTAATTATCTGAACTTGTTTTTTTCACAACTAAGACTCAACTGATGTCTTATTAGTTTGAGCTCACTTGGAGGCATACATGGGAAATTCAAATTCTCTCTCTTTCTTCGTGCTCATATTAATTTTCTCTGCATGGTCCATATTATTGTTAGGGAAAGTGTTCCTATGGCTGGGGTCGAGGCCACCAACATACTAGGGTTATAAAGAATGACATAAAAGACATTGCAAGCATAAATATAAACAAGGTTCAAGGGTTGGAAGGATTCATACCTTACAGACTTAATGTTGATCCAAGCTTTCTCTGGCCCTCCGCTTGCTCCTTGATCTAAGAAGCCAACAAAAAAAAAATTCAAACCTTCCTCAAAGCAATTTGACCACATGTAAAGCAATGATAATCAAGATAATATGAAACCCTAAGATGATTAACATCAACATCTGATCATAAACAGAGATATACGTGCATCATATTGTGATTTGGGAAGGGAATAACATACAATATTTATTAATGAATGGAAGATTAAGTACAAGATATACCTTCTCCTCATGCAAGGCACCTCATGAAACCTTCGATCTGGATCTCCTTTTTCTCTTCTCCAAGAATCTCAGCCTCCAAGCTCTGCAACAAAGGGAGATGACAGCTAGGGAAAATGTAGGGGGGATGAGAGTCCCAGTTTCATCAGCATAGAAATGAAAAGGCTAAGTCCCCTTTCATGGACCCCTCTCCCTCTCTTATATACTATTTTGAAGAGTTAGGGCAGAATAGGGATCCATTACAACCGAAGGAGAAATTCCAAAACCACCCAAACCACCTCAGATTCGATATTTTTCCATTTTTTGATTTTTTTTACCACTAAGGACATACTCGCTGGTTTCCTTAGGCAAAGGGGCGAGTGACTCGGAGGTTTCCTTAGGGAAACTTGTGAGTGGTTTAAAAAAAATCCTTTTTTTAGGGTATTTCCAAGCATTTTCATGGGTTGATGTCTTATGGAAATTTTTTCCTTGGTCTGATACCTTTCCAATGGTCCAGAGAAGAGGTTAAACAGAGTTAGATAATTTTAGATATGGTTCCTCCTTCACAGATATCTTTTGAGTGACTGAAAATAGCTTCCATGAAGTGTCGTCATGGAAGTGTCGACATGCGACAAAAACATGTAAAATCTGTCATGGATGAAGAAGTGCCATTTTTTGCTATAAAAAATGCCCCCTAATGTATGAGGTTAGAGGGGAAGATGATAGTTGAAATACATTATAAAAAAGAAACACCTGAGACAAGGAGGCAAAGAGACCGGAGGATCCAAGATCGTAAGCTAACACAGAGGTACCTAAAAGAGAGATAAATGTTAGACAAAACTGATCGCTGGGACATACATGTCCATATACAAATGATCACCAAAAAGATACTAGGCGGATCCAACATATGTATTACTGATGTAACTATCATGGTCGCACAATATGCAAAAATGAGCCATATAAAATCTAAAGGAGTCATGGCCACAAATGAACAAGGTGGATCCATGATTCCATGCTCAATAATCGATCATAGCCACAAGAATACAAGGTGGATCTATGTATAAGAAAATGTCATATGAAGTGTGACAAGGTCTTGTGCAACTCGGGAAATATAAAAAGATGATAATGCTAATGTTAACCCAAGGTCTTCAATCCAAATCACCCAAAAGGTATGAATCCTAACCATGTGAATAAGGGATTTGAAGTCGAGCATGGAGGAAACCGTTTGATTACTGGTCATTAATGAGAACCTTAAACAAACAAAAGGGAAAAAACCATTAATAAAAATGGTCGCCAAGGTACCTAGTACATTATAACAAGTGTGAATAAATGGTATTAAATTCAAGCACCTGAAGAATCCATCGATTAGGGAACATTAAGGTATTCCCGCTACCCAATAAAGAGGGAAATTTCCACTAATGACTGCAAACCGCAAGGTACTTTCATATACTGTAAATATCATTCCCAGAGAAAGATGTGGTGAATTTGATAGGAACAGATTCGTTGGAAGGAAGGCATTAAGGAATCCTCCATCATCCAACAAGAGGAAAAAACTGATTGGATTTGGAATTGGTACAAATTTTTTCCACAAGGACTGCTAAAGACTGGATGTAATCAACTGATACCATGGATTAGCTGACACAAAAGTTCAAGGAAACTGTAGAATGGCCAATAAAGGTTTTTATCCTTGAATAGTGAGCAGGACACAAAAGTGGCTTAGGAAGCTTTTAGACACCAAGGGAAAATGATACAAATCTTCAATGTAGGATACATTGATAGATTCTCCATATATTTGGGAAATTAACCAACTATAAGTGTAGGAAATTTGAAATTAGGCTTAATCCTAAGGCAAAAACTAGAAGCCAACTGTCGATAGACTCAAAATTGGTGTTTTGTTGAAGGAAACAAGACTTGCTTCCATGATAAAAATACATTTGAATGAACTTCCCTTTCCTTCTTTCTTGTAAAGGTTTAACAAGTCCAAGAAAGAAAACTCAGGGCCGTCTTCATTGTTGACAAGCTTGAAGAAGAGATAAAAGAATGCTTGATAAAGCACTAATTCGTATATTTTACAAGGCCGAACTAGTGGATGCTCGATAGAGTTTTCACAATTTTGAGAGTCTGAAAATGCCAAAGAAGACTCTTGGCTCGGGGGGGCGGGGTTTCGTAAATTACTCTCCTAAGTCTGAAAAAGTATAAAACAATCAAGAGGATAACTCTCTTAGCTTAGGATAACTAAAGCCTTTTCTCGTAGTTAGTTGACAAGATCCGAAAAAGGGGTAAACTATCACTGTACTAAGCTCCTTCAAAAGAAAGCATAACGCTTTAGTTTTAACAAGTGTGAAGGAAAGTAAGATAACTCGATGCTTTTGTTGTACAGTTTTAACGAGCATGAAAATGGCATAAAGAACGCTCAGAATCTCTTTCATAGTTTGAGCCAGAGCAGGAAAAAAAGAAAAGTAAGCTCAAACAGGTTCCTTTTTCGTAAATTTAGTCCTCCAGGTCCGAAAAAAGAGATAAACCTATACCTGAAGATACTCTTGTAGTCATAGTCAACTAGAGTATTGAAGGGTTGTGTATATGACACTTTTTGTTCTCCTATTTCTTCCTCGTTTATGTACTTTTGACTTGTTCCTATACCATCCCTAGTTCTTTTGGTCACTTCTAGCAAGGTTTTGGATTTGGTAAGGATTGATTATGTTTTCCTTGATATTTGTCATTTGCTGATGATTTGGATAGATTTATGTTGCCATAATTTCCTACTAAATAAGTGGTGTTTCAGGTTCATCATGATTATAATCCCAAGTTGTAGAATGGAGTAATCATGGAAGTCTACAAAGACTTGTAGATAATTCTCAAGTTTATACATATTATGCAAGCAAAAGCTAAATGTATAGTTTGATCGAGGCTCCTGGTCAACTCAAAGTGATCATGTTGATCATTATACATCAAGTTTGGTCAATATACAGAACACATTTCATGGTTCCATAGCCAATCCGAGGATCAATGATTTTGTAGCGAACTCAAGGATTGCGGGACCATTCAATGACTTGTGATTTGTTGGGTCATCTAATGAATTTGTTTATTGTTTTGATATATTTTTAGAACCACCTACACTCTTTGCATTACTAGCTTGGATTGGCTTATGAGATCTTTTGAAAATCAAAATGAAGAGCCTTATTTGGAATAGGTTGTAATTGTACAGTTCTTTAGAATTTCTTTATGGGTGTTGATCTATAAAAAATTGGAATCCTCTATGAGGAGGGTTAGGCATCATTTTACACATACTTATTGAACGTTGCTATCATACTCTATTATATAAAATTGCTACATTTCCGATTTCAGATGTGTTAATTAATTTGGTTTGAGTGATTGGGTTGTTCAACCCCTGTCTCATAAGGTAGGAACCCCTTTTGTGACAAGTGTTGTTGTATTTAGGATTTTCCTTCATGCTTGGAGTATGATATTTGATTTATTGTTTTGAATTTATAATTTGTTGTGCTGATCATAGTGGGGTATGAATACTTAAAGTGTGATACGCTTGAGTAGTGCAATCATTTTTATTATTATTGAATACAGAGGAATGTATGGATGGTGAATGTTGGATCATAGAATTAACTCCGTGGTGAAATAGTCACATTAAACATTTCTTGGAATTCTATTGTTAGCAATATAAGCATACTACTAAAACTCAATTAGTCCATTACGCTTCAATTATTGTAGCTGTGGTTTTATTGAATTTCTTTCTCACAAGAATTTTTGAGTTGATTAATCTAGATCTTGTTATTTGAATTTTTTTTCATAGCATAGAAAGGTAATTAGTTGTAATAAATAGACAACGCTTCCAGTTGGAATGACTGTAATGATTTTCTTGTAGCAGTGATTTTGTAGAAAGACCATTTGCCACATAGTTGCGTTTTTAATCTAGTTTTACGAGTTCCTTGACTTCCTCTGTATCACAAATCATTCATTTTACAGTGTCTGGAATAAACATTATCAGGTAGCTCATAAGCCTTCGGAACCCTGGGTTACCAATTTATGTACAACTTCCCATTGCATTTTTATTAAAAGGTGAAAGAAAATCTCATCTTTTTGGCGACGTTGGTGAGGAGCTACCAAGGACATTGCAATTTTGGTTTATTGTTTTGATTCTGTGGGTGTGATTTATCCATTTTTCTTCGAGTGTGTGTGTATGATATTTTCTGAAAATAGTCTTGTGTGATTTTTGAGGAGGGACGAGTAAGATGCACATACAATTCCACTGGAATATTTCCCATCGTAGGTCTTTATTATTCTGAATCATGCCATTTATTCATGCATAGAATAAGAGATGGTACATGTAGGATTGTATATGCATATGATACCCCCTAAGTACTAACCGTGCAAGAAGTGCAAGAAGCTCAATAAGAGGAGGGCGTACTCTAAGGAGGCCACCTTCCACCAACATTCCAAAGCAAGAGAGGCCTAAGCATTCCACCATTCCCACCAACTGAACGGTTGTACCAACACACGTTTATGAAAACCTATCAGTGACATAATTTGTTTAGGGAGAAGAATTTTTTCAACAATAATAACATTCCAATCATTTAAGTGGTGACATATAGTTGAGCAAGGAACAACAATCTACCGAATCTCCACTATCATCTAGATTGCCTACACTGGAATACATGTGGGTGAATATGGATAGTAGGGGAGAGTGCATTCCAAATAGAAAAGACACAAATCGAGGAGAGACTAATGGAGAGGAATCAAGTATCAGAACCGATACCTTTGAATTCCCAATTAGAAATTCAGGGACTACACTGACAAACCCGATGAAGAACATCCTGCATTCAACATTGTTGACTTTTCATGGTATGGAAAGTGAGGACCTAGACACATTTCTATTTGAATTTGATGTCCTTTGTAGAATTCATGACTATATTATGGATCAACGAAAACTTAAACTTCTCCCAGCCACATTGAAGGATTTGAAACTTAGGTGGTTCATGGGGCTGGGAAGGGACATCATTGCAACCTGGGCCCAAATGAAGAAAGTATTCCTGGATAAATACCAAGAATATTGCAAAGATAAGAGTTAGAAGGAAGCCATATTTAAAATAACCCAGCAAGTGGACGAAAACTTAGAGGACTATGTGGAGATATTTCAATATAACCTACAAAGATCAAGACATAATGTGTTAAACTTTGTTGAATTTGATGGGTGTAGGGGATGTATCCCTACTTAAGTATGCATAAATATATGACCTCTGCAGAAGATATTGAAGAAATGCCTCTAGGTCAGGAAAAGGGACAAGAGACATAGTGAACAGAACCACCAAAACTTCAAGGGAAGGAGTTTTGAGGGTGGAGATTGACAATCTCCTGGAGTATTTTAAAACCGATAGCCTAATCTCTTTGAGTTCTCAGTTGGATGCACTTCAGGAAAAGAAAATACAAGAAGAGGAAGATAGAGATTAAGCCATTTTTTGCCCTAGATGCATAAAAAGGCACTCCTTGAGAGTTTTTTATTAGACAAAGTGGAAATATTCCTTCTATGTGACCAGGAGCATCCTACAAAAGAATGCCCCTCACTTCCAGGACTTAAGGCTATATATGTGGAAGAAGGGACATACGTAGAACGCCTGTTTGCTTCATATCTCAAAAGCGCCCATGGAAACCTCGAACTTTAGGTATGATGTTATATCCTACATAATCATTTAATCCTTATTGGAATAATGCTCAAATACACCAACCATAAGTCTCACAAGGTCCACAAGTCCCACAAAACTCCCAACCTTGGTATCCACTTGTGCCACAACAAACTTGGGCACCTTCATAGTCACAAAAAAAACCTAGAATCCAAACTGGAGAAATCCCGGATTTGGGAATCAACAACAAATCCAATCATAACCTCCTCAAATGAAAAACGCCCAATTTCGATTTACACTGGTACAACCATTAATGAAGCCTCCTCCACAACCCCAGTTAACACTACCATTGAACAATCCACCTCTTAGACCACGCCTTCCGGCACAACCCACTCTTAACCCCAATAATAAGGCTGGAAAACCTGTAATGGCTATCAATTTACCTAATCATCCAGCCTATTCCATTTCCACAGTATAATTCCATGGCACTCAATTATGCTCTGACAGAAATATCAATAAAACTACCTCTCCCATAATTACAGAGGAAGAAAATGAAGAGACAACATAGAACTCACTTGTTCAGTCTGAAGAAACACCACAGATCTCACTTGCTCAATCTGAAGATAATCTCCCACCCATCCCACCCAAGAAATCACAAGGAACATAGAAAAAACGACCTCCACCATACCCTCAGTGCTTAATTGTTGACAAACTAATGCCTTAGTTAGAATTTGATCTCCTCGGAGAATTACGAAATGTCTATGTGAAGATCCCACTATTCCAAGCCATTAGAGGCATTCCCATTTATTCCAAAGATGTTCAAGAGTTATGTTTGAATAAATTAGGCAGAAAGAGGAAGGATCCCCCAACAGTCCATGTGATAAGATATTTGGAAGAATTGATGATGAGACTAGGCCTCACACTCCTGCTGCTAAATATTTTGACCCTGACAGTCCCATTGTCAAGGTACAAATCAATGGAATTTCTCTCTCCAATACATTTATATATTTAATAGCATCCATTAATGTCATTACTAAACACACAATGGAGAGACTAGACCTCACAAATCTTCAACAAACTACTAATGCTTTACAGCTGGCGGATCAATCTCCTGTAAGACCAGAAGGTGTTATAGAATATGTTTTCATTTCAGTGGATTCATGGGAATACCCGATGGAATTTATAGTTCTATAGACAAAATCAAATTTGGGAGGCTATCCTTTAATTCTAGTTTGACCATGGTTAGCTACAACTGATGCTTATATTGGCTGTTGATCAGGAAACATGTGCATATCTCATGGTAATGTCGTCAAGGAACTCACATTGTATCCTCCTATGAATCCAATGATACACCAATATTTTCCCTTGTGGCCAGGTGAGGAGGAATCTAAGCAAGCAGACAAGACCTTACAAATATACATGATTGAACAATCTTTGGCAGTAAAGCAACCAACTGAGAATGATTTGATCAGTCAGTTTTTGACAAATTCTATCCCTTCTTTGGATTTCAGGGAATTAATCAGTTCAGTATATGTTACCCAGCAAACTAACACTATATCGAGATCATCTATTTCCCCTGACACTAACTCTAAGATCCCTAATGATCCTATGATCAAAGAAGTGGAAATCCAACCGAGAAAGACATTAAAAATCAG